>CP106728.1:28687973-29212837 GCA_025506655.1 Gossypium rotundifolium
TCGTGGTGTATTGTGATGCATCCCATATAGGATTGGGATGTGTTCTTATGCAAGACGGGAAAGTGGTCGCTCATGCATCTCAGCAGTTGAGGCCACATAAGGTTAACTATCCGACGCATGATCTAGAGTTGGCTGCAGTAGTGTTCACCCTAAAAGTGTGGAGGCACTACTTGTATGGAGAAAGGTCAGTGATTTATACAGACCACAAGAGTCTGAAATATTTGTTGACTCAGAAGGAGCTGAATTTGAGACAGCGAAGGTCGGTGGAGTTGTTGAAAGATTACGATTGCTCAATAGAGTATCATCCAGGTAAGGCAAATGTTGTGGCAGATGCCCTAAGTCGAAAAGTGGTGTCGAATTTGAGGGCGATGTTGGCACATCTTAGCCTTTATGAGGATGAAAGTTTGCTAGCGGAGTTGCAAGTGAAGCCAACATGGCTAAGTCAGGTAAAGGAGAAACAATTGGTAGATGGTGAACTCAGTGCTAAGCTGCTACAAGTATAAAATGGGGAGTGGGAAGACTATGGTGTAAACGGTGATAGAGTGCTGTGTTTTCGGGGCAAGGTCTGTATGCCGAAGGATGAGGAGTTAAGGCTAAAAATTCTTCAGGAATCGTATAGTAGCCCTTATGCTATGCATCCTGGAGGAAGTAAGTTATATAGGGATCTACGGGATCAGTTTTGGTGGCCTGGTCTTAAGCGGGAAGTTACAAAATTTGTAGGGAGGTGCTTAACGTGTCAGCAAGTCAAGGTTTGAACACCAAATCATTGTCGAGATTGCTTCAAAGATAAAGATTTCACAATGGAAGTGGGAGAGAATTACCATGGACTTCGTTAGTGGGCTTCCCCTTATGCCTACAAAGAAGGACTCGGTATGGGTGATAGTAGATCAGTTGACGAAGTCTGCACATTTCATACCAGTGCGGGTGGACTATTCCCTGCAGAGATTGGCAAAATTGTATGTAGCAGAAATCGTGAGGTTGCACGAAGTGCCGGTGTCGATTATCTTGGATAGGGATCCGAGGTTTATGTCTCGATTTTGGAAAGCACTACATCAAGCATTGGGCACCAGGTTGGACTTCAGTACGGTATTCCATCCGCAGTCAGACGGTAATCTGAGTGGGTAATTCAAGTGCCAAAGGATATGTTGAGGTGTTACATGATAGATTTCAGAGGAAGTTGGGAGGAGTTCTTGCCTTTAGCGGAATTTGCATACAATAACAGCTATCAAGCAAGTATTCGGATGGCACCGTACGAAGCATTGTATGGAATGAAGTGTCGCACTCCTACATGTTAGACAGAATTGGGGGATCGTCATCTTTTAGGTTCGGAGATTGTGGCAGAATTCGAAGAAAAGGTTAAGGTAATTTGGACACAGTTGAAGGAGGCATCTGGCAGGCAAAAGTCATATGCAGATCTTAAGCGGAAGGAGATAGAGTTTGCAGAAGGAGATCAAGTGTTTCTAAAAGTTTCACCGTGGAAGAAGGTGATAAGATTTGGTCGCAAGGGAAAGTTAAGTCCCAGGTTTATAGGACCTTATCAGGTTTTGAAGTGGGTTGGACCAATGGCATATCAGTTAGAGTTGCCTTCGGAGTTGAAGTAGATGCACGATGTGTTCCATGTTTCGATGCTACGTCATTTCGATTGGATCCATCTCATGTAATACCGGTTGAGGAGGTGGAGCTAAGACCAGATTTGTCCTATGAGGAAGAGCCGATTCAGATTCTGGAACGGGATGTGTAGGTGCTTCGGAGGAAATCAGTCCCTCTAGTCAAAGTGTTATGGCGTAACCATGGATCGGAGGAAGCTTCGTGGGAACCAGAGGATACAATGTGACAGCAATACCCTCACTTATTTTAACCAGTAATTTCAAGGTTAAAATTATTTTAAGGGGGTAGAACTGTAATATCCTTAAATCGGGGCCTCTGCATTTTGCATGTGTTTGCATGTGACGATATGATTACTGTGTTAGTTTAGCATGTTTTGGGGTCTAGGCATGACCTCGAGTTAGGCCTGGGTCATGGCCAAAAATTTTGTTTTAGTGCTTAGGAAGTGGGAGCTAGGAGAGTTAGGGGTTAAAAGAATTTATTGGAGGGTTGTGGCACAAACAACCTAGTGGCAAAGTGGCAAGGGAGACGCCACTAAGGTGCTTGGATGGTGACGCCACATGCAGGGATGGAGTGCTTGGGTTCGAGCTGCAGAAATCCCTTTCTGCTTATTCTTTTTCATGCCACAAGCAAGGAAGAGATGTGTTCAGGTGGGACTCTCTTGAATGGATGAAGTATAGATTGGGTCAACAGCTCAAAGATTCGGCTAAGTAGGAGGGAAAAGGGGGATTTGGATGAGGGGAGAAGAGTTGGCTGTATGGAGGGATCTTGGGTGGTAGTTTCGGTCATGTAGGGGGAGTGGCTGCCGAAATTCATTTGGCATCTTTAAGTTTTTACTTTCTTTTCTTCTCTTTTGTTTCTCAGCCAAAATTGAAGGTGACCATTTGGTGCATTTAATTATTTTCTTCCCTTTTATTTCTTCTCTGAAGCCGAACCATACCTCTCTTTCTTCTCCTCTTTTCTTTCCATGTTGGTAGTCTTAAACTTACACTTCACTTTCAAAATAGAATAGCCCTTCTAGCCTTTGAAATCTTGGCCGAATCTACTATCCACAATTCCTCTTCTCTTTGCTTTTATACCCTTCATTTCTCTTCTTCCATCTCGTTTTGTTCTTCAAGAGTGATCACTAGGCCAAATCTATCAGGATCTATTTCGATCGGATCTAATAGTTGGTAAGGGTTTCTCATTTCAATTCCTCTTCTTTTTCTATTTCGATCGGATCTAATAGTTGGTAAGGGTTTCTCATTTCAATTCCTCTTCTTTTTCTTTTGGTTAGCCGAAAATCGAAGACTCTAATTCCTTTTATTCTTTTGGCTGAAACCATGAAGGGGGATTTTAGGATCCATTTATAGCCGACGGCAGAAGGAGATCTTTCGGGATTTGAGATCCAAGGTAAGCAGAATGTAATATTCGGCCAAAGGCCATATTATTTTAAGGATGGCCGATTCTAACTATGGTTTTTAGGGAGGAGTGCAACCTGTTTCGGTAGATCTTCGGGATTCGGTGGCTGATCTAGGTAAGGGTTCTAGCATGTAGATCTGTTTTTTATTCATTCAAAATCCGAAGGCTAATCGTTTGTGTGTATTAGTGTTTGGCCGATTGCAAGGAAGGTTCATCACATAGCTTCGGGATTTGGTTGGAAACCAAATTGGCATTAAGGTAAGGATTACGGTTGTGCGTTAACCCTTCGGGTTTTATATGTATAGCTGAATGGCCTCTTTGCTAATGATCTTAATGTTGGCCGAATGTAGGAAAGGGGATCTAGTGTGTTAGATTGGGATTTTCGGGATTCGATAATCGCGTTAGTAACCAAGTGTGTAACCTCACACTAAATTCCTGATAGATTAATAGTAATAATGTTAAGCATGTGTTAATAAAGTACGAATAAACATGGCTAAGGGTACCATTCAATGGTACAGTGTATTCAGGTATGTTACCCCTTAATACTCATTAATAATGTTTATAAACATTGATATGAAAATATGTGAAATTTCATTATGGCTATGGGGTAAGGTATATTGCATGATATCTGTATGTTTTGTATGTCGCATGGGCATTGGGGTGATAATGATAAAGGAGAAGTGTTCTGGTGGTTTTTACCACATTATCCGATGACTTATGTAAAATATTATGAATCCGGTGGCTCTGTCACATTATCTGGTGGCTATGCCACTATTATAAGGGCGATGTGCAGTTGGCTGCAGCGACTGCCTTCAATGGTGTGTAGCGGATGGAGGGTCAATTTAGTAATCCCCACGGTGTGATTGACAGGTACGGGTGATGTGTAGAGGTTGGATATCTAGGTGGGTTTGGATTGCATCATTGCTTATAAATGTTTATATGTGATTTAATATGCCTTGATCATTTAGGAGTCTGTGTTGGTTGTTACACACTGAGTCTGTTGACTCATCCTTTGTGGGCTAACATTTTAAAGGTGATACTCAGTAAATGGACCGGGTCGGCAGGGACTTAGTGGTGGCCATGCTCAGCTCAGTATTTTCACGTTTTCTTATTATGATTTCGGGTTTTATTCGGGTTTTGTTTTTATTGTAATAAGGCCATTATTATTTAACTGTTTTATTTATGCGTTTTAATTTTTATTCTGGTACGATCAACGATAAACAAGTGGTTAAACAATTTTTCGTAAAACAACTTCAAATGTTTTGACACATAAACACCTAAAATTTTCAACTTAATGATAAGCTCTAAAATTTGGCATTTCTTTAAACTTGTAATTTCTGAAATATGAAGATAACGTTTTAATACAAAATTAAATTACAACACGGTTTTTAACTTGAGAATAACCCAAATCTATTTTTCTTCGAAACCACCAAGTATTTCAAGATGACATAACAATATTTAACTACGTTTTACTCAAGGAGCATGCCAGATCCGATCGGGGCTTGTGGGCCGGGTTTGGGGTGTTTCAAAGAAAGCTCTATTTCTATTACTTTAGCCATTATTTTTATTTTTAATTTTTTCTTATTTTTTTACATATATCTTTGTTTTTCTAAATTTCTTTCTTTCTTTTCCTAGTAGAAACATGAGAAGGCCTCTAGAATACGAAAGTAACATTGAAGCTACCGCTCGCAGGAATCGCAGAGAAACTAGATGAGCTCTAGACTACCAAAGAGAAGAACAACAAGAAAGATCCAATCCTACTGAAGGGATGGACGAAAACAATCCACTTCCAAATATGCAAGAACAGAATGCTCCACGCACTATGTATGATTATGCTAAACCTAATTTGACAGGGGTAGAATCTAGTATTGTCAGGCCTACTATAGCTGCTAATAAGTTTGAATTAAAGCCTAACACAATACAAATGATTCAACAGTTTGTTCAATTTGATAGTTTGCAGGATGAAGATCCAAATACTCATATATCTAATTTTTTAGAATTCTGTGATACCTTTAAAATAAATGGCATTTCTGACGATGCCATACGTCTTCGGTTATTTCCTTCTTCATTAAGGAACAAAGCAAAGCAGTGGTTGAACTCGATACCACGAGGATCAATCACCACATGGGATCAAATTACGAAATTTTTTTTAAAAATATGTTCCACCAGCCAAACCAGCCAAATTTAGGAATGATATATCTTCTTTTGGGCAGAATGATGCAGAAACATTATATGATGCATGTGAGAGATACAAGGATCTCCTAAGAAGATGTCCACACCACGGATTGCCGTTGTGGCTTCAAGTCCAAACTTTTCACAACGGTGTGAATTCTTAAACGAGGCAAATGATCGACTCATCAGCTGGTGGAACTTTGAATAACAAAACTCCTGAAGCGGCTTACGATTTTATTGAAGAGATGTCGTTGAACACCTATCAATGGAAAATTACAAGAGCCAAACCGACAAAATCAGCCGGAGTTTTCAACATAGACGCAGTAACAATGATGTCAACACAGGTGGATATGATGAATAAAAAGCTTGATAACTTATGTTCTTCGCAGGTACACCCAGTCATGCAATGCGAAGCAAGTGGAAATGTGGTGAATTTTGAGTACCCACCCTACCAACCGGGCGCAGACAACGAGCAGACAAACTATATGGGTAAGAATTTCGGATCTAATAATAATTTTTATAGTAACACTTATAATGCAAGTTGGAGGAACCACCCAAATTTTTCGTGGGGAGGACAAGGAAATCAAAAATCAAAACCTCCTCCAAATTACCAAAATCTGCCCTATCCACAGGAAAAGAAATCAAACCTTGAAGAGATGCTAACGAAATTCATGGCAGCTACAGATTCTTGTCTCCAAAAAACTGAAGCAACACTTGATGAACAACAAAAATCAATCAAGGGGATCGAGAATCAAGTTGGAGAACTTATTAGGTCAGTGGGACATCTCACAAAGCTGATTTCTGAACATCGACAAGGACGTCTACCAAGCAACACAGAAATAAACCCAAAAGAGCAGATCCAAGCTATCACAGCTCAAGAGGGTACAAAGGTAGACGAGCCTACCTCAGTATAAGAAACCAAGAAAGAAAAAGGTAAAATAGAGGTAGCACAAGAGAGGCCAAAATCGGTAATCAAAGAATATCAACCTCGCATACCTTATCCCGAAGCATTGAAAAAAGATGATTCAGAGGAATAATTCGGTAAGTTTCTAAAACTTTTAAAGAAATTACATATTAACTTACCTCTTCTTGAAGCTCTTTTTCAGATACCCGACTCAAGGAGATTTTTAAGACAGCTCTTGATGAACAAACGCAAAATAGATGAAGAGCACCATGTGAAACTCAACGCAACTTGCTCAACAATGCTACAGAATAGACTACCACAGAAACTAAAAGGTCCAGGGAGTTTTACGATTCCATGTTTAATTGGTAGTTTAACTATTGATAATGTGTTAGCTGATTTAGGGGCAAGTATAAATGTCATGCCTTATGCACTGTTTAAACGACTAGGTCTAGGGAAGCCCAAAGAAACTAGTATGAGTATTCAACTAGCTGAAAAATATGTTAGAATTCCTAGGGGCATTATTGAAGACATTTTAGTAAAAATCAATAAATTTGTTTTCGCAGTAGATTTTGTTGTTTTAGACATGGATGAGGAAAATTCAATCCCTTTAATTTTAGGAGTACCTTTTCTTGCAACTGCCAAGACTAAAATTGGTGTTGCCACTGGAGAACTCATACTTCGTGTAGGAGAAGAATCGGTCAATCTTCAAGCTCTCGACTCAGCCAAAACAACAGAAGATGAAGGTAAGAAATTCATTTCAATAGATAACCAAATTGTTCAACCTTCATCGCAGGAAACATCATAATGCATCAAACCTGAGCCAACTCATAGTCCCTAAGTCGTCATAGAAGAATCACACTAGAAACAAAACCGTAAGATCGACAATTTAGAAGAGCAGAATATACACACCAAAGAAAAGTGGATCCACATAAAGTAAAACCAAAGGAACCACCAGAAGAGCTCAGAGGGACATCAAATCACTTTAAATTAGGAGACTAGGTGCTGTTAGACAAAGCCGATCCTCACATCACTTCAACAGACCTGAAGAAAAAGGAAGAAATACTCCTTTAAGTACATGATATTTTCCCACACGAAATAGTTGAGGTAAGCAATCCAATATTCGGCAATTTCAAGGTAAACGCTTCTTGATCTAAACTTTGTCACAAAATAAAACTGTCAACAAGAGGGAAAATATTCAAACCTTTAAACCTCCCTAAAATTTTCAAAGTCAAGGACGGTCTAGCATAATACTATAAATGAGCGCTTCTCAGGAGGCAACCGGAGCACTAACACTATTTACTTTCAAATTTATTTTCTTTTCTTTCCTTTTTTCTTCTCTCAGCATTTAAACTAACACAAAAATACAGATTTCCAGGCCACACGGCCTTACACACGATCGTGCTCGTGGTCGTGTGGACCACCAAAACCACCACACTGACCGAATAGAGCAGTGCAAGTCAGTCCACCCACCCTCCAACGTCACAGATCCAACCACCCACACCACAGGCACCGACAAAATAGCACGACCATGCCTCACGACCATTCTAAGATACTGACTTATTGAGAACGGGCAAACCATACCGTGCATTCCATCTGTGCTCACATGCTGGCCTTTTAGGAACGGGCGTACCAATCGACAAACGGGCGTGGAAGAACAACACACTCCACAACATGACCGTGCGATGTGGCCGTGTGAATCGACACACCATCAGTACACGGGCGTGGGAACGTGCCAGATTTGAAATCTTATTTAAATCCCCACAACCCTTCCCCTTTTTTCCCATCTTCTTTCTTCCTTTTCTTTCTTTCAAATTTTTCTCTCTGTTCATAGAAAAGGTCCAAGACTCTTGAGCAACACAAAAATCATGCCGAAGAAATGTAAGATGGTAAGCATCGTCTCCTCAGAGGAGACCTCAACATGAGCTCATGCCGGCAGCTTCAGCTAATTGACAAGCCAAGGGTCTCCGAAACCTTTTCGGTTCTATTTTTCCTTTCTCTTCTCCTTTATTTTCCTTATCTATACTTCTTTTCTGCTTAATTTAATTTATTTCATATCAGTTTCTTGGTTTTAGGCTCCAAAGGCTACTAGGGAATCACGCCACTTCCACCATCACCAACACTCTGCAGCCTTAGAAATCATACCCACCTCATGAACCATCTGCTAATAAGGACTCCTTAGTCCATTAGTCTTTTCTTTAAATTTAGTTTTCTTCTTAGTCTCCTTCTCTTTATTTTCTTAATCTTTAATTATATTATTAGTATATTATTATTATTTCTCTAGATCTCTTGGTTATATCTTCGCAGGCTACCCAATTTCTTCATCTAGCAAATTACTTTTTGGTAGTCACACCACCAGGCCCATAGAAAACAACATCACCGCCACCAAAGACGCCAAGAATCATCCAAAATTCAGGAAGTGTCACTCTACCCCTTCTCTTTTGATTTATCCCATAATTATCATTATCTCTCTTTGTACATTGAGGGCAATGTGCATCTTAAGTGAGGGGGTAAAAGTGTCTAACTTTTTGCATAATTCTCAATTTAATGCTTAATTTTTCATTAATCTTGAATTTAGTCTTGTTTTTAAGTAATTTTCTCATATTACTAATTAGGATGAAATTTCTAATGATTTATGATTTTTATTGATATGTTTTGGATTAAGTTATTGATAATTGTGCAGTGATGATTAAATTTCAAAAGAATACTAAAGAATCAAGCATAATAAGTCTATTTTTCAAAAATCAAAATTTGATAGGTTGTTGAACTAAATTTGAATATCACCCTGATGTTCAAAATTTATAAGGATTGATGTCAACACCCATAATTTTTATGTGAGAATTTGAGCCTTATAGAGCATATATTCTTTTTCATGCTCACTTTAATTGATTATGAGCATGCCAACTTTGAATTTTTATTCTAAAACTTGCCTCGTTTATACATGTCGAGACCACATTAATGATTTGATATACTGAGATGATAAAGGCACCTAGGTTTTAACCCATTTACTCCATTAAAAAGCCTACCTACATAAAAAACCCCTGGTGAACCCATTTGATCCTAACAACCCTTTTTATTGAATTACCTGTTTGATATTGACCCAAAACCCTTTGTATTTGTTATCAACATTTTTTTTAACTATCCCTGTATCGAGAATTGATTTGATCAGTTGTCGAATTAGGTTATTTCAATTATCAAAGTTCATTTTATTATGTTTTTAGTTTGTTCTTAAAATATATATATATATCCAAGTTTATTCATTATTAGTAGTATACAAAAGCGCTTAGAGCATTTAAACTCCAATTGTTGAAGAAAAAGCTCGTATTAAAGTATTATCAAATTTCAAGTGAGGAAATACTCGTTATTATAGAGTAATTATCAATAGTAGGTATTATTGGCTTTCAATTGATGTAAGTACTTATATTAGTTCATTGTTTCTAGTTAGGTGATTTGTCAAATCAATCTCGATTCTAACCTTCTAATTCAGCCTGTATCCACACCTTTAACCCTAGCCCCGTTACAACCCTAATAAAGACCTTTTGATTTGTGTATCATCTCATATACAGTGGTGGAGATTTAATTTTCAGGCAAGCATATGGGATTAACTTTTTAGGTTTGACTCTTGAGTGCCTTATTGTGAACCTTAAACACCTTTGAGTGATTTGATTGAATCTTTAGTGAGGATGTCAGTCCTTGTCAGTTTTGAATCACGGGAAATTATTTAGATAAGGGGAGGCACCTATGTTTTCATGCTACAAAATCATGACTTATCTCGTTTGAATCTTTAGGGCTCTTTGAGTTGAATTATCCATGTATAAATTATCTATGAATTATGATGAGGCATGATTGATGAATATTATGAATTATGGAAAGTTCGTTCTAATTGTAAGTTGAGAATTTTGCTTGAGGACAACCAAAAGCTTAAGTGTGGGGGTATTTGATAAACCATAAAAGTAACATATTTTAATCCCACATTTAGTATGCTTTTTGATGATTTAGCCCTTGATTTATATAAAAGGTGCTTGTAATCCTTTCTTTTCATGTCATATACTCAGGAAAGCACCAGAGGATCAAAAGAACACAAAACGGGCTCAAAACGGAGTAATTGGGCTTTAGCAAGAAATCAACACGGCCTGGCACAAAGCCTGCACGGTTGTGTCTCGCCGATTACCTAGAGCACGGCCTAACTCACGAGTTGCACGGTCGCGCATCATCTCATTATCACACACGGGCGTGTCAAGCGATCTACATTGCTGTGTCCCAATCGATAGACTTGAAGCACGGCCTGAATCCTGAATTACATGGCTGTGCCACGGCCGTGTCCAAAACGATAGAATCAAGGCACGGCCCAACCCCGAATTACACGGGTGTGTGCATGGCGTGCCCCTGCTGCGGGAATGAGTAATTGCACTTAGAATTGGATGCTTGAAGCCAAAGAAACATACTCCTAAGTCTAATTAAACACCCTAATAGTAATTCTACTTGAAGGAGGTACTTAGGAGCCAAGTAAAGCATCTCAAAAGCCTATATAAACAACCCAAGGCAGACATTGAAGGGGGAAGGTTTTTAGTAGAGGCTTTTGCCGAAGCTTTCATCTTTTAAGGAATCACTTGAAGATAGCCAGTTGATCCATCTCAAGAAGCCAGAACTCTATTCAAGACTGATGATCTCTCCTTCAATTCCTTCAGGGAGTTTTAGGGATTTCTTATGTTTTGTTTTATCTTTTCTCTTGAGATGTTTTCTTATTTAGTTATGAACTAAACCCTTCAGATACCTGAAGGGTATGAAACCTATGGTGGATTTTGTTATTTGATTTCTAAATTATATGATAAGTACTTAGTTTGTTCTTAATTATGTTGCTTAATTTAATCTGATGTGCTTAGGCGGAGGAGGAATAGACCCTACCTAAGAGTAGATCTAGCATAATTGAGCGGAGTTGATCGGGCGCCTAGAGATAGGGTTACAAGATTTTGCTCGGATTAGGGTGAAACCTAATATGGGAATCCATTGATCAATTTACTGCTTCCTTAGGGGGTTATTATAAGAGAATGAGAGTTCCACTAATTAACTTAAGGTTAGACGTTATTCACCTCGAGAGAGCGTTTAATATAGTTTAGGGAGGCTCACAGGTCAAGCTAAGTAAAGAAACCATATGGTTTAAGGAATAAATGATAAGTGAAGTCATAGGTGGATTCTTCCTTGGGGTATCGTCTTCATCAACTGAGTTTTCCTAAAGTCTTTCTCCAATTCATTCTTTTGTCTTTGCATTTAGTTTAAGTTTTTCATTAGATTAACAAACCAATCACTCCATATTTCAGGCTAAATAATACAAAAAAGTGAGTAGTAGTACTTTTAGGTTCCCTTGGGTTTGATAAGATATTCTTGCCTAAACTATACTACTGTTCGATTGGTGTACTTGCCTCTATCGTTGTCATAGTTACTCTATAGGTTCGATTATTCTTTTTATAAATATTAAAACTCGACTGTTTGACACGATCAAGTTTTTGGCGCCGTTGTCGGGGACTCTAAAATATTAAGAAAGCTCTATTTCTATTACTTTAGCCATTATTTTTATTTTTAATTTTTTCTTATTTTTCTACATATATCTTTGTTTTTCTAAATTTCTTTCTTTCTTTTCCTAGTAGGAACCTCTAGTTTATGACTAGAAGAAATCCGAGAGGACCTCTAGAATACGAAAGTGACATTGAAGCTACCGCTTGCAGGAATCGCAGAGAAACTAGACGAGCTCTAGACTACCAAAGAAAAAAACAACAAGAAAGATCCAATCCTACTGAAGGGATGGAAGAAAACAATCCACCACCAAATGTGCAAGAAGAGAATGTTCCGCGTTCTATGTATGATTATGCTAAACCTAATTTGACAAAGGTAATCTAGTATTGTCGCCTCGCTATAGTCGCTAATAATTTTGAATTAAAGCCTAACACAATACAAATGATTCAACAGTTTGTTCAATTTGATGGTTTGTAGGATGAAGATCCAAATACTCATATATCTAATTTTTTAGAATTTTGTGATACCTTCAAAATAAATGGTGTTTCTGAAGATGCCATACGTCTTCGGTTATTTCCCTTTTCATTAATGAATAAAGCAAAGCAGTGGTTGAACTCGTTACCATGAGTGTCAATCACCACATGGGATCAAATGGCCAAAAAATTTCTTTTAAAATATGTTCCACCAGCCAAAACGGCCAAATTTAGGAATGACATATCTTATTTTGTGCAGAATGACACAAAAACATTATATGATGCATGGGAGAGATACAAGGATCTCCTAAGAAGATTCCACACCACGGATTACCTTTGTGGCTTCAAGTCCAAACTTTTTACAACAGTGTGAATTCTTCAACGAGGCAAATGATTAACTCATCAGCCCGTGGAACTTTGAATAACAAAACTCCTGAAGCAGCTTACGATTTTATTAAAGAGATGTCGTTGAACACCTATCAATGGCAAATTACAAGAGCCAAATCGACAAAATCAGCCGGATTTTTCAACATAGACACAGTAACAATGCTGTCAACACAGGTGGAGATGATGAATAAAAAGCTTGATAACTTATGTTCTTCGCAGTACACCCACCATGCAATGCGGTTTAGTGGAAATATGGCGAATTTCGAGTACCCACCCTACCAACTCAAGGGCGTAGACAATGAGCAGACAAACTATATAGTTAACAATTTCAGATATAATAATAATCCTTATAGTAACACTTATAATACAGGTTGGAGGAACCACCCAAATTTTTTCGTGAGGAGGACAAGGAAATCAAGGAAATCAAAGGTAGCAACCTCCTCCAAATTACCAAAATCAGCCCTATCTACAGGAAAAGAAATCAAACCTTGAAGAGATGCTGAGAAAATTCATGGCAGCTACAGATTCTCGTCTCCAAAAGACTGAAGCAACACTTGATGAACAATAAAAATCGATCAAGGGGATCGAAAATCAAGTTGGAGAACTTACTAGGTTAGTGGGACATCTCACAAAGCTGATTTCTCAACGTCAACAAGGACATCTACCAAGCAACACAGAAATAAACCCAAAAGAGCAGATCCGAGCCATCGCAGCTCAAGAGGGTACAAAGGTAGACAAGCCCACCTCAATACAAGAAACCAAGGAAGAAAAAGGTAAAATAGAGGTAGCACAAGAGAAGGCAAAATCGGTAATCAAAGAATACCAACCTCGTATACCTTATCACGAAGCATTGAAAAAAGATGATTCAGAGGAACGATTCGGTAAGTTTCTAAAACTTTTAAAGAAATTACATATTAACTTACCTCTTCTTCAAGCTCTTTTTTAGATGCCCGACTCAAGGAGATTTTTAAGACAGTTCTTGACGAAAAAATGCAAAATAGATGAAGAGCACCATGTAGAACTCAACGCAACATGCTCAACAATGCTACAGAACAGACTACCACAAAAACTAAAAAATCTAGGGAGTTTTACGATTTCATGTTTAATTGGTAGTTTAACTATTGATAATGCGTTAGCTAATTTAGGGGCAAGTGTAAATGTCATGCCTTATGTACTATTTAAATGACTAGGTGTAGGGAAGCCCAAACAAACTAGGATGAGTATTCAACTAGTGGATAAAACTATTAGAATTCCTAAGGGCATTATTGAAGACGTTTTAGTAAAAGTAGATAAATTTGTTTTCCCAGTAGATTTTGTTGTTTTAGACAAGGATGAGGAAAATTAAATCCCTTTAATTTTAGGTAGACCTTTTCTTACAACAGCCAAGACTAAAATTGATGTTGCCACAGGAGAACTCATACTTCGTGTAGGAGAAGAATCGGTCAATCTTTAAGCTCTCGACTCAGCCAAAACAATAGAAGATGAAGGTAAGAAATTCATTTCAATAGATAACCAAATTGTTCAACCTTCATCGCAGGAAACATCACAATGCATCAAACCTGAGCCAACTCATAGCCCCCAAGTTGTCACAGAAGAATCACACCAGAAACAAAATCGTAAGATCGACAATTTAGAAGAGCAGAAGATACACACCAAAGAAAAGCGAATCCACATGAAGTAAAGCCAAAGGAACCACCAGAAGAGTCATAGGGACATCAAATCACTTTAAAATAGGAGACCAGGTGTTGTTAGACAAAGCCGATCCTCACATCACTTCAACAGACCTGAAGAAAAAGGAAGAAATACTCCTTCAGGTACATGATATTTTCCCACATGAAATAGTCGAGGTAACTTTCATAATTAACACCTAGTGAACCTGAAACACCCCACACCCGGCCCACGAGCCTGAACCGGATCTGGTATGTTCCTAAAGTAAACCAGTTTCAAAATCCTTCATTACTTAGAGAAAATTTGTAAAATTTTGGAAAATTTTTATTTTGAGTTGGGCTTAGTTTGGAAACCCATTTAATTAAATTTGTAAATCCAATTTTATTAAGGTGACAAAATAATTTTTAAGGTTTTAAAAAAAAACACTTAACTTTAATCATAATAGTTCGTAACATAATAATTTAAAGTGAAGCAGAATAAGAAAATCCACTGGGCCTTATGGCCTTATTACATGAAATAAAACCCAAAAATAAAATTAAAGGTACTAAACATAAATAAAGTTCAAATTTAGATAGAATCTTCAAATGGATCATGTCCACCTCAAGGTCTACCGTCCCGGTCCACACTTGTTCATCACCAAAATATTTCCCACAACGGGTGAGTCAATGCACTCAATGTGCACACAAGACTAACATTCAACAAATCGCATACATGTTCATATCAAATTCACATTCATATAAAATAAATGATGATGCAACCCAACCCAAACCTAATGGTCCATCCGCTACACACCACCCGCACTGCCAAATGCACCCGTGGGACTACTAAGTCAACCTCCATCCGCTACACACCATCGAAGGCGTCATTGCAATCGATGTGCTCATCGCCCATATAATTTGTGTCATTAGACACCATATTCGATAATGTAACCGGTTACCAAATTCAAATATTTGTGACCGTAGTCACCATATAACGTTAGTGAGACCAAGTCAACACCTTCTAACGCTGGTGAGACCAAGTCAACACCTTCTTCCCTTTCACATAAATCTCGAATGCCCAAAAATATATATCATGCATAACATACTTAATTTCATAATCATATACATATATTCACATGTTATAAAATTACATATTTCATAATCCTATCGAAGTAGGAAACGTGCACGAGTACTTTTGTACCTCATTAGGGTACTTAGCCATATTCATATTCTTACGATAATCACATAATAAAATATTTGCCATATGAAATATCGAAGTTAGTGTGCGCACACACCGATTTGCTTAAAGGTTCCTTGAGATCTCAAAATCTCGATCTATCTTTAGATCTGTTAACTCCTATATTCGCCATCATATAAGACACATTAATAAACCTATTTAGCTAATATCAAAACCAAATCCTAGTAGGATTTGTAAAAGACTCACCTTAGGCCGATTTGGTGTTTATTCAAATCCAAAACTTGGTTTTCCTTTACCGATATTCACCAACCTTGAATCTCAATATGGGTTAGTTTTCGTCTTTTTAATAATTAAAGAACTGGTCTAGATAATCACACAAGCCTTGATCAATACTTTTAAGTGCTTACCTTATGGACTTTAAATCCCAAAACCTTCACCTTCCTCTTCCTTGAAATCGCCAAATCTTAAATCCACGAATTAGTTAGTCTTTGATTAATTTGATCTCGAAAACCTAAGATTTGGCCTTGGCCAAATGTATAACTCACTTACCTTGGATCTTTGATCCCTATATTCTAAAAAGTCAGAAACCCGAGGGCCCTTGTAGATTCGCCATGAATAAGATTTGGGATTAGTTCTTTTACTTTCGGCATTTAGAAAAGAAAAGAAAGGAAATTGAATAGCTTAACCTTACCTTGATGCCTTTAATCGATTGCTTCTTTACTTAGAATCAACAAAGGTTCGGCTTTGGTAGTAGAAATAGAGAAGAAAATAGAAGAAAAGAGGATGGTTTCTTGCTTAAGGAAAATTCGCAGAGGGGGAGAGAGTTAGCAAAATTTCTGCAAGGCTAGAAAAGATGAGAGAAAAGCCTCAATTCTCCTCCTTTAACTGAAATTGCTAGACCAAGAGTCCATGACTTGGCCACTACTCCCCACAAGTGATAATATTATCTCCTTTAATTATCACCTAATTAAATTAAAAGTGTTTAATCCACCCTTTATCTCTTCAATTAAAATCCCTTATTTATCACTTATTTTATCATATATTTATGGAATTAAAACTCCTCTAATTCTAGAAGCTTGTGCCATCCAACCACTTAGCCTTGGAAGCAAAATAAAACCTTCATTATTTGCTTTCCAAGTGACTCGAACTCGTGCCATTTCCATATGCCCTAAGTGACACCTTCAGGCCACTTTTCCAAGCCCGATTGTGTGTCAAATTTCACCAACTTTTTCTTTTAAGGCCCTTTTGCCCTTATTTCCTATTTTGGACTTTAAAATTTGTCAATTCGCCCTATTTCTAAGTTTCCTAAAATTTTCGATCGGCTCAGAACTTGCCATTTTCTTACATCTTCAAGTTTCCAAAATGTTCGTGTTTCCAAAATGTTCAAGTTTCCAAAATGTTCGTGTTTCCAAAATGTTCGTGTTTCCAAAATGTTCAAGTTTCCAAAATGTTTAGGTTTCCAAAAAAATGTTTAGGTTTCCATTTTCATGCATTTCCGTGTTTCCAAAATATCAAAAATTTATTCTTAGTGCTTTAAACTTGTCATTTCATACAATCAAACCGAAAATGCATAGGCCCTATTCGGGATGTTACAGCTCTACCCCTTAAACAAAATTTCGTCCCTAAATTTCCTAACTAAAATAATTGAGTGTATTGTCACGATGGTCTCCTCCGACTCCACGAAGCTTCTTCCGCTCCATGATTGCGCCATAGCACTTTGACTAGAGGAACTGCCTTCCTTCGTAGTACTTTCACATCACGCCCAAGATCCGAATCGGTTCTTCCTCGTAGGATAAGTCCGCCTTAGCTCCACTTCTTCAACAGATACCACATGCGATGGATCCGATCGATAGCGACGTAGCATGGACACATGAAATACGTCGTGCATCTGCTGGAATTCTAGTGGCAACTCTAATTGGTATGCCATCGCCCAACTCGTTTCAAGACTTCGGTAAGGCCCTACAAACCTTGGGCTTAACTTCCTTTTCGATCAACCTCATTACCTTCTTCCACGGCGAGACTTTCAGAATACTTGGTCTCCCACTTCAAACTCTATTTCCTTCCGCTTAAGGTCTCATGCGTCGACTTACGCCTATCGAGGCTTCCTTCAACTGCGTGCTTAATTAACTCAACCTTCTCTTCGTTTACGCCACTAATTCGGGCCCAAAACTCGGCGTTCTCCTAACTCGGTCGAACAAGTAGGTGTTCTACACTTCCTTCCATACAATGCTTCGATGGTGCCATCCGAATGCTAGCTTGATAGTCGTTGTTGTAGGCGAATTCAGCTAAAGGCAAGTAATCTTCCCAACTTCCTCGAAATCCATTACACAACCTCTCAACATATCCTCCAACACTTGTATAACTGCTCGATCGCCTGTCCGATTGTGGATGAAAAGTCAGAGTGAAGTCTAACTTAGTGCCTAAAGCTTGATAAAGTGCCTTCCAAAATCGAGACGTAAACCTTGGGTCTCTATCGAGATGATCGACATTGGTACTCCATGTAATCTCACAATTTCTGCCATATACAACTTAGCCAACTTCTGAAGAGAATAATCCATTCTTACTGGGATAAAGTGTGCGGACTTGGTTAAACGGTCCACAATCACCCATACCGAGTCCTTCTTAGTAGGCGTAAGGGGAAGCCCACTAACGAAGTCCATGGTAATTCTCTCCCACTTCCATTGGGGAATCTCGATCGGTTGAAGCAACCCTGATGGGACTTGGTGTTCAGCCTTAACTTGCTGACACGTCAAACATTTCCCCACAAATTCAGTCACCTCTCGTTTCATATCAGACCACCAAAATTGTTCCCTTAGATCTCTATACAGCTTGATGCCTCCGGGATGCATAGCATAAGGGCTACCATGCGCTTCCCGAAGAATCCTTTGTCTCAACTCCTTATTCCTTGGTATACAGACTTTTCCCTTGTAGCACAATATTCCTTCATCATTGACGCCATAGTCCTTTAACCCCCTTGATGTACTTGCTGCAACTTAGTACTTAAGTCGTTATCAGCCAACTGTCCCTCTTTCACTTCCTTTAGCCACGTGGGCTTGACTTGTAATTTTGCCAACAGACTTCCATCATCATACAAACTTAAATGAGCGAACAATGCCCGTAGATCTGACACAACCTTCCTACCCAGGGCATCGGCTACCACATTCGCCTTGCCTGGATGATACTCTATTGAACAGTCGTAGTCCTTCAGCAATTCCACCCACCTTCGTTGCCTCAAGTTCAACTCCTTCTGAGTCAATAAATACTTAAGGCTCTTGTGATCTGTGTAAATAATCGACCTTTCTCCATAAAGGTAATGCCTCCAAACCTTAAGGGCGAAAACCACTGCTGCTAACTCTAAGTCATGAGTTGGGTAGTTAAGCTCATGAGGCCTTAGCTGCCGTGACACATAAGCAACTACTTTGCCCTCTTGCATTAACACATAGCCTAACCCCGTATGCAAAGCGTCACAGTACACCACAAAATCTTTTCCCGCTTTCACCAATTAACACTGGAGCTTCCACAACACCCTTTTAAGCTTTTCAAAGCTCTCCGCCGCTTATTCGTCCATTCAAGGGTACTTCCTTCCTTAGCAACTTGGTTAAAGGCGCGACTATTGACGAGAATCCTTCCACAAACCTTCTGTAATAGCCTGCCAAGCCTAAGAAACTTTAGATTTCAGCCACGGACCTAGGTGGTTTCCAATCGAACACTGCTTCGATCTTCCTAGGATCTACTCTTATTCCTTCTGCGGATACCACATGTCCTAAGAATGCCATCTCCCTAAGCCAAAATTCGCACTTGCTGAATTTGGCATAGAGCTTCTTCTCCCTTAACACTTCCAACACGGCTCGGAGATGCTCATCAAGCTCCTCCTCCGACTTCGAGTACACCAAAATATCGCCGATAAAGACAACGATTTAACCTATCCAAGTAGGGTTGGAAAACCCGATTCATCATGTCCATGAACGCTACCGAGCGTTCACAACCCAAATGGCATTACCACAAACTCAAGTGACCATATCTTGTCCTAAAAGCGGTCTTATGGATGTCACCTCCTTCACCTTCAAATGATGGTATCCCGACCATAAATCGATCTTCGAAAACATCATGCGGCTTCACCGATCAAACAAGTCATCGATCCTTGGCAAGGGATACTTGTTCTTAATGGTCAGCTTATTCAACTGACGGTAGTCTATGCACATACGCATAGTTCCGTCCTTCTTCTTCACAAATAGGACCGGTGCTCCCCACGGAGACACACTGGGTCGGATGAACCCACGATCCAACAGCTTCTTGTATCCGAGCCTTGAGCTCCACTAACTCCTTTGGTGCCATTCGGTATGGAGCGATTGACACGTGAGCTGTCCCCAAGAGCAAATCAATCCCAAATTCCACCTCCTCGCCTAGGGTTATTCCTGAATTCCTCTGAAACACATCCACGAAGTCCCTTACCGTCCTAACTCCATTAATACCTTCCTCCTTTCCACCTATCGCACTTACGAAAGCTAAGAATGCCTCGTAACCTTTCTTAACCATCTTCTCAGCCTTCAGTGCCGAAACTACATTAGATAAGTAGTTCCTCCCTTCTCCGATCATTACTACCACTTCATCCTCCGGGGTTCTTAGTTCTATACATTTAGTCGCGCAATCCAACACGGCTCGGTGTTCTACTAACCAATCCATTCCGAGTATAAGTTCAAACTCTCCGAAAGGTAACTCCATCAAGTCTGCCCGAAAGTTCACTCCCTGAATCTCTAAGGGCACATTTTGAAAGATCTGGTCTACCACTTCAGTTTGGCCTAATGGGCTTACTACAGTCATCTGTCTATCAGAAAGTTCAAAGTCTAGGCCTAGTGTTTCCACTATACTACTTACAACATAGGAATGGGTCGAGCCCACATCAATCAAAGCAAAGTAGGGTTTGTCAAAAATAAAGAACGTACCGGTTATAACATCCGGCGCGTTTCCATCTTTCCTTCGACGAACCGCATAAACCAAACCCGGTTGTCTTGCTTCTGCATTAACATTAGTACCTCAACCCTGTGTTCTACGGCCTCTGCCAGCACCACTACCTCGGTTACCCGAACCACGACCCCGTTAAGGCTGCTGTCCTCCTCTACCGATCTAGCTAGTATTCTGAACTGTCGGTCGGCTCTCATCTGGTTGCTTGGGGCAATCCTTAAGCATATGGTCCTTGGACCCACACTTGAAACATCCACCCGTCTTTCTCCAACACTCTTCCATGTGCTTCTTCCCACAATGCTCACAAGGGTGATACTGCCCGCCTGTACCAACCTGTTGATTTCGTGGCCCGTCAACCCTAGGCCTCTTGCAGCCCTTTCCAGATGGCCCAAATCCTCTCTTGGCCTTATTCCTATCCACGGTCTACTTTGTAGCATCTTTAATCCCCTCGGCCACCTTGGCCTTTTCCACCAAAGCAGAGAATTCCTGCTCCCGATGCGATGCTATTAATGGCCTCAGTCGCTCTCACCGTCCTCAAAATGCATAACCTGCTCATGTTCGATCGCCACTACACCTCGAGCATAACGACTCAACCTCGTGAATTCGCCTCATATTCTCAAGCGATAGACTTACTCCCTTGTACCAACCCTAGAAAAGCCTTCCTTTGTTCATCTCAGATATCCGTTCCCACATACTTCTTCCAAATGCCTCTAACATACTCCCGTGTCAAGTTGTCACCGTGGTACCATCTCGAACAGCTTAACCACCATCGATCACGCTTCATCGCGAACAACACCACCA
Organism: Gossypium rotundifolium; assembly: GCA_025506655.1. Classification (NCBI taxonomy): domain Eukaryota; kingdom Viridiplantae; phylum Streptophyta; class Magnoliopsida; order Malvales; family Malvaceae; genus Gossypium; species Gossypium rotundifolium. The sequence continues at coordinate 28,709,031 of CP106728.1, forward strand.
TCCCTTTCAACTTTTCCTCCGAGTCGATCAAGCTCATCCATGATACGCTCGTTGTTTCTAACCAAGATCACCAGTGACTGGGGTGCCACATTAGATACTCCTCGGAACATTTCCGCTCCATTGGCTCGAGCCGTTCAGTCTGACTTTCGATTTCCCCATTTCCTCCCCGCACTAGCCATCAATTCCAAAACTCGCGACATGACTGCGACACAAAGATCTTCCTCATCTCGAGCTCGCTGCTCAACATTAATAAATGGGGGTGGTGGTGGCGGTGGCATTTCATTGTCGGACCCTTGACCCGACCTAACGGGTTCCGACACGGTCATCTTTCCTCTACCTCAACCACGACGACCACGTCCTCTAGAGCTCATTTTCTAATGTTGAGATCTGATTAAGAAATTTTATGGATTAGTCATTGTTCCACTTATTTACCGGCGAAGGAGTTTTATGGAAAGGGATTTAAGAGTGGTTCTTTCGTATTCATACAAACACACAGTCTTTTCCATTCATTCATCCATCCATCAAACAAGTATGAACTTTCGTTCATTCAGAGAAACGTTGTAGTTTTCGTTGTTGTTGTTTTCCACTACCCGAGGGTATTTTTGTAATTTTGTCCTACAGGGGCATTTTCGTAATTTTTTAGAAGAAAAACGTTCCTTGGTGTTTTTGTCAAAATTATTTTGAAAATTTTGAAGTCTAGGGTAATTTGGAAAATTTTAAAATCCGGGGTTATTTTGTAATTTTGACCTCGTGGTATTTTGGTAATTTCTCACAAATCGTGGTAAATTTGTAATTTTCTAAAATCAAGGTATTTTGATATTTTACAAATTAGGGTTTTGAATGTTTATAAAATAGTGACATTTTGGTAAAGTTTGAGAGTAGTTGAACATTTTATAAACCAAGTATGTTTTGGTAATTTTACCACTAAGTATGCTTTTGTAATTTTTGCAAATCAGAGTTTTTCGTAAAATGTTGTAAAAATAATTTTCTCGATTCAAAAGAAAGTTTTAAAAGTTTGAAAAACTAGGGTTTGTTGTTTTGTTCTCTTTTTTTTAAAAAATATCGCTAGTTCCCTTTCTAGTTTTAGTCATTATGTTTAGCCTATGACCGAGCCCTCTTGGTCGTGGTGAACCAATGCTACACACCAGGCGGATTCGTGTGGAGAGGAGGTGAGTCACGGAGACTGCTTAAATACCAAGCTCCCACCGAAACCATTCCTAGACATGCGCACAGAGGTTGCCACACCACTGAGCCCTCTGAGTTAGGGTGAACCGAAGCTACGCACCAGGTAGGATTCCTGCGAAGAGGAGGTGAGTCACTAGGACTGCTTAAATACTAGGCTCTTCCGGATCCAATCCTAGACATGCGTACAGGGGTTACCACACCCTAGCTCAGTGACTTAGCCATAGGTTTGTTTAGTGCTTTGTGTCTTATGTGGTTTTGTGTTTGAGTAGCCTAATCCTGGGGTTCAAGTTCCTATCATTCTATTCTACGCTCCATGCCTTTTCTACCCTTTAACAGCTCACGTAATCACACATATAGTTAGGGTACTTACTTGGTGGATCTGGGTTTGAGACTTAGGGCCATGCCGAAGCCCGCTTATTTTCAAAGAAAATCATTTGGGCTCAATTCAAAACATTTTGGGCCTTAGCCCACAGTGCCGAGAGTTTAAAACTGGCTCGATACCAAATTGAAACACCCACACCCGGCCCACGAGCCTGAACTGGATCTGGTATGTTCCTAAAGTAAACCGGTTTCAAAATCCTTCGTTACTTAGAGAAAATTTGTAAAATTTTGGAAAATTTTTATTTTGAGTTGGGCTTAGTTTGGAAACCCATTTAATTAAATTTGTAAATCCAATTTTATTAAGGTGACAAAATAATTTTTAAGGTTTTAAAACAAATCACTTAACTTTAATCATAATAGTTCGTAACATAATAATTTAAAGTGAAGCAGAATAAGAAAATCCACTGGGCCTTATGGCCTTATTACATCAAATAAAACCCAAAAATAAAATTAAAGGTACTAAACATAAATAAAGTTCAAATTTAGATAGAATCTTCGAATGGATCATGGCCACCTCAAGGTCTACCGTCCCGGTCCGTCACTGTTCATCACCTGAAAATATTTCCCACAACGGGGTGAGTCAACAGACTCAATGTGCACACAGTACTAACATTCAACAAATCAGGCATACATGTTCATATCAAATTCACATTCATATAAAATAAATGATGATGCAACCCAACCCAAACCTAATGGTCCATCCGCTACACACCACCGTATTTGCCAACACACAAGTGGGACTACTAAGTCAACCTCCATCCGCTACACACCATCGAAGGCGTCATTGCAATTGACGTGCTTATCGCCTATATAATTTGTGTCATTAGACACCATATTCGAATAATGTAACCGGTTACCAAATTCAAATATTTGTGACCGTAGTCACCATATAACGTTAGTGAGACCAAGTCAACACCTTCTAACATTGGTGAGACCAAGTCAACACCTTCTTCCCTTTCACGTAAATCTGAATGCCCCAAAATATATATCATGCATAACATACTTAATTTCATAATCATATACATATATTCACATGTTATAAAATAACATATTTCATAATCCTATCAAAAGTAGGAAACGTACCTGAGTACTTTTGTACCTCATTAGGGTACTTAGCCATATTCATATTCTTACGTATAATCACATAATAAAATATTTGCCATATGAAATATCGAAAGTTAGTGTGCGTACACACCTGATTTGTTTAAAAGGTTCCTTGAGATCTCGAAAATCTCGATCGATCTTTAGATCTGTTAACTCCTATATTCGGCCATCATATAAGACACATTAATAAACCTATTTAGCTAATATCAAAACCAAATCCTAGTAGGATTTGTAAAAAGACTCACCTTTAGGCCGATTTGGTGTTTATTCAAATCCCGAAAACTTGGTTTTCCCTTTACCTGATATTCGGCCAACCTTGAATCTCAATATGGGTTAGTTTTCGGCTTTTTAATAATTAAAGAACTGATCTAGATAATCACACAAGCCTTGACCGAATACTTTTTAAGTGCTTACCTTATGGACTTTAAATCCCGAAACCTTCACCTTCCTCTTCCTTGAAATCGGCCAAATCCTAAATCCCTGAATTAGTTAGTCTTTGATTAATTTGATCTAAAACCTAAGATTTGGCCTTGGCCAAATGTATAACTCACTTACCTTGGATCTTTGATCCCTATATTCAGAAAAGTACAGAAACCTGAGGGACCCCTTGTAGATTCGGCCATGAACAAGATTTGGGATTAGTTCTTTTACTTTCGGCATTTAGAAAAGAAAAGAAAGGAAATTGAATAGCTTAACCTTACCTTGATGCCTTTAATCGATTGCTTCTTTACTTAGAATCAACAAAGGTTCGGCTTTGGTAGTAGAAATAGAGAAGAAAATAGAAGAAAAGAGGATGGTTTCTTGCTTAAGGAAAATTCGGCAGAGAGGGGGAGAGAGTTAGCAAAATTTCGGCAAGGCTAGAAAAGATGAGAGACTAGCCTCAATTCTCCTCCTTTAACTGAAATTGCTAGACCAAGAGTCCATGACTTGGCCACTGCTCCCCACAAGTGATAATATTATCTCATTTAATTATCACCTAATTAAATTAAAAGTGTTTAATCCACCCTTTATCTCTTCAATTAAAAATCCCTTATTTATCACTTATTTTATCATATATTTATGGAATTAAAACTCCTCTAATTCTAGAAGCTTGTGCCGTCCAACCACTTAGCCTTGGAAGCAAAATAAAACCTTCATTATTTGCTTTCCAAGTGACTCAACTCAGTGCCATTTCCATAAGCCCTAAGTGACACCATCAGCCACTTTTCCAAGCCCGATTGTGTGTCAAATTTCACCAACTTTTTCTTTTAAGGCCCTCTTGCCCTTATTTCCTATTTTGGACTTTAAAATTTGTCAATTCGCCCTATTTCTAAATTTCCTAAAATTTTCGATCGGCTCAGAACTTGCCATTTTTCTTACATCTTCAAGTTTCCAAAATGTTCGTGTTTCCAAAATGTTCAAGTTTCCAAAATGTTCGTGTTTCCAAAATGTTCGGGTTTCCAAAATGTTCAAGTTTCCAAAATGTTCAGGTTTCCAAAATGTTCAGGTTTCCAAAAATGTTTAGGTTTCCAAAATGTTTAGGTTTCCATTTTCATGCATTTCCAGGTTTCCAAAAATATCAAAAATTTATTCTTAGTGCTTTAAACTTGTCATTTCATACAATCAAACTGAAAATGCATAGGCCCTATTCAGGATGTTACAGAACCTCTTTGATCCTAACAACCCTTTTTATTGATTTACCCATTAATATTAACCCAAAACTCCACTCGTATTTGTTATCACCATCCCTTTTGACTACCCTTCTATTGAGACTTGATTTGATAAGTTGCTCAATTATATTATTTCAGTTATAAAAGTTCTTTCTTATGTAGTCTGTGCTAGTGTTAATTAATTAAAAAAAGTCAAAGTATATTCATTATTAGTTTTGTAAGTAAGTGAGCTTATATGTTTAATTTCAATATCTTGAAGAAGAAACTCGTATTATTAGTATTTTCATGTGATGTAATTATTCAGATTATTAGTTCAGTTTTTTTCTAAAGTTAGGTAATTTGTCAGGTCAATCTCGATTCTAACACTCTAATTTAGCTTTTTTCCACACCTTTAACCCAAGCCCCGTTACAACCCTTAAAAGACCTTTTGATTTGTGTATCATCTCATATTACAGTGGTGGAGATTTGATTTTCAGGCAAGCCTATGGAATTAACTTTTCAGGTTCGGCTTATGAGTGTCTATTCTTGAACCTTAAACACTTCGAGTGCTTTGAGTGAATCTTTAGTGAGGATGTCAATCCTTGTCGATTTTGAATCAAAGATAATTATTTAGATAAAGGAAGACATCTATGTTTTCATGCTACAAACATATGACTTAGAATTGTTTGAATCTTTAGGAGTCTTTAAGTAAAATTATCCATGTATAAATTATCTATGAATTATGATGAGGCATTATTAATGAGAATTATGAATTGTGGAAAGTTCGTTTTAATTGTAAGTTGAGAATTTTGCTTGAGGACAAGCAAAAGATTAAGTGTGGGGTTATTTGATAAATCGTAAAAGTAACATATTTTAATCCTACATTTAGCATACTTTTGGATGATTTATCCCCTAAATTGTGTAAAAAGGTGCTCTTAATCCTTTCTTTTCATGTTTTATACTCAGGAAAGCACCTAGGGATGAAAAGAATGAGAAACAAGCCTAAAAGGGACCAAATTGGGCCAAGAAGGAATCGACATGGCCTGGGCCCAAAACCACACGGTCGTGCCTCCCTAATTTAGTCTAACACGGCCTGGACCCCGAAACAAATGGGCATGTCTCTTCAGTAGACTTGACCACGACCTGAAATTGCTTTACATGAGCGTGTGCCATGGCCGTGTCCCTACCGTGGCCAAGAGGAGTTTTACTCAGATTTGGATACTTGAAGGCAAATAAATATATTCCAAAGCCTATTCAAACACCCATGTAGGAATTCCACTCAAATTAGGATACTTAGGGGCCAAATAAAGCATTCCAAGAGCCTATATAAACACCCTAAGCATAACCTTCAAGAGCGCGGTTAGGTAGGCCAAGGAGCCGAGCCAGAAAGGCCATATTTGTGGGAATCACTCGAAGATAGTTAGTTGATCCATCTCAAGAAGCCGAAATTCTACTCAAGACGGCGGATTTCTCCTTCAATTCCTTCAAGCAGTTTTAGGGATTTCTTATGTTTTGTTTTATCTTTTCCTCTGAGATGTTTTCTTTTATTGTTATGAACTAAGCCCTTTAGATACCTGAAGGGGATGAAACCTAAGACAGATCTTGTTATTATTTTCTGAACTATATGATAAATACTTGATTCTTTCTTAATTATGTTAGCTTAATTCTTGTGTTAATATTTTTGGGATATTGATTCAAGTTGGATGTGCTTTGGTGGTGGAGCAAAAGTCCTTGCATAAGAGTAGGTGTAGCATAATTATGTAGAGTTGATCGCATGCCTAGAGATAGGGTGATGAGATTTTGCCGGATTAGGGTGAAACCTAATATGGGAGTCCATAGATCGAGTTATTGCGATTGTAGAAGTTTTAATTAAAAAGAGATTCAATTAGTCAACCTAGGGTTAGACGTTATTCGCCTCGAGAGAGGGTTTAATATAAATTAGGGAATCCTACGGATCAAGTCAAGTGAATAAATCGTCTGGTTCAGTGTTAGATAGCAAGTGAAGTCTAGGTGGATTCTTGCTAAGGGTATCGTCTTAGTCAACTGAGTTTTCCTAAAGTTATTTCGCAATTCATTCTTTTGTCTTTGAATCTTAGCTTAGTAATCGCTTAGCTTTAGATTAAAAACCAATCACTTAATATTTAGGCTAAATAATAGAAAGAAGGTTAGTATTAGTACTTTTAGTTCCTTTGGGTTCGACAATCCGGTCTTGCCTAAGCTATACAACTGTTTGATAGGTGCACTTGCCTTAAGTCATTGTCAGAGTTAGTTTCCAAGTTCGATCATTCTCTTTATAAATTTTAAAACTCGACAAAAATAATGATCAACCTAAAACCAAGAAACTAAAAGAAAATAAAATGAATTAAGCAGAAAAGAAGTATAGATAAGTAAAATAAAGGAAAAGATTAAAGAAAAATAAGTCCGAAAAGGTCTCAAAGACCCTTGGCTTGTCGATTATATGTGCACCCGGCATGAACTTATGTAGGTCGATCTCCCATGGGGAGACTGTGCTTTGATCCTTCCGCTTCTTCGGCATATATGTGGTGGTCAAGGGTTTTGAAAGATGAATGTGAATGAAAATGAAAGTGAGAACCAAAAAGGTGTAGAAAGAAGGGTTTAGGAGTAAGTGGAGAGGGGAGGAGGGGGTGGTGGTTTAAATAGATTTTCAACTCTGATGCCTCCCCACGCCCGTGTATCATGGGCGTATTGAGTCACAAGGCCTCCTCGCACGCCCGTGTTGTGGGTCTTATCGTTTCTCCCACGCCTGTGTTCAAATTTGCATGCCCGTGCTTGGTAAGTCCATGTCGACCACAGTCGCCTCGCATGCCCATGTTTAGTTTGCCACTACCATTTATGAACACATAATGTCGGCCACGGCCGCATCGTACGGCCGTGGCATGGTAGTTGGGTTCGTGACTCGAAAGTTGATTCATTCTGACTCCTACCATCTCTACTATGTTAGGACGGAGATTCGATGCATCCACATGGCCATGGCCATGATCGTGTGCAAGGCTATGTGGCATGAAAATTAGCCAAAGAAGAAGAAAAAAAAAAGGAAAAGAAAATTTGTAACAATAAATAGGGTTAATGCTCAGGTTGCCTCCCGAGAAGCGCTCGTTTAACGTCCTAAGCTTGACTTTCCTCTCATTTGCATATTAAAGGGGGTTTGAAGAGTTGAAAATCCTTCCTCGTGTTACTAGTTCCATTATCATGATAGAGTTTAAGACGAGTAGCGTTTATTTTCAAAGTGTCAAACATGGGATTACATACCTCGACTGTTCCGTATGGGAAGACATTAATTACCTTAAAAGGGATTTCCTTGCTTATGTTAGGATCAGGTGGAGACATTCGTGGGTCTACTTTGCCTAATAGTACCTGATCTCCGATTTTGAACTTGTCTGCCTCATGAAGTGGTTTCTGTTCTGCTTCGTGTATCCCTAGTTCTTCTTTAAGATACCTCTTCTCTTCTTCTAGTTCATCGATCTGAATCCCTTATTCCTTGTGAGTTATTTCATTATTGGCACGGGGTTTAGGATCGAACTCAGTTGTGTTCTTTTGTGGTGATTCCTGAAAAGAAAGGTTAACCGAATGGTTATCAATAGAATTTACTTTCTCACCTTGGTTATTCGATGTTTTAGCTGAATCGAGGGCTTGAAGAGTAACTGTCTCGTCACCTACACAGAGTATAAGTTCACCTGCGTCGACATCGATTTTAGTCCTGGCAGTTGCTAAGAATAGTCTTCCTAAAATTAAGGGTATCGTGTCCTCATCCATGTCTAAAATGACAAAATCTACCGGGAATATGAATTTATCAATCTTCACAAGTACATCTTCAATTATACCTATAGGAACTCTAATAGTTTTATCAACTAATTAAATGCTCATCCTAGTTTGTTTGGGCTTCCCTAGACCTAGTTGTTTAAACAATTTATAAGCCATGACACTTATGCTTGCCCCTAAATCAGCTAACACATTATTAATAGATAAACTACCAATTAAGCATGGAATTGTAAAACTCCCTGGATCTTTTAGTTTTCGTGGTAGTTTATTTTGCAATATTTCTGAGCATACTGCGTTCAGTTCCACATGTGATTCCTCGTCTATCTTCCACTTATTTATCAATAGCTTCTTTAAAAATTTTCTCGAAACTGGCATCTGCGAAAGAGCTTCAAGGAATGGTAAGTTAATATGTAATTTCTTTAGAAGTTTAAGAAACTTATCGAACTGTTCCTCTGTGTCGTCCTTCTTTATTGCTTCGGGATATGGTATGCGCAGTTTGTATTCTTTGATTACCGGTTTTAGTTTTACTTCAACCTTACCTTCTTCTATCGCACTCTTTTCTCTTATATTGGGCTCATCTAATCCTTCACTATCTTGAGCTATTATGGCTTGAATTTTCTCCCTTGGGTTAGTCTCGGTGTTGCTCGGTAGTCTTCCCTGTGGTCTCTCAGAGATCTGCTTAGCAAGTTGACCTATTTGATCCTTGAGCTCTTGTAACAATACTTTAAGTTTTGTTTCTACCTTTTGGAAACGTGTTTCTAAAGCTGCTATGAATTTTGTCAGCATTTCTTCAAGGTTTGGCTTCTTTTCTTGTGGGTAGGGCTGTTGTTGGAAGTTTTGAGATGGTTGTTGCCTTTGATTTCCTTGGCCGCCCCATGAGAAATTGGGGTGGTTTTTCTAACCTGGATTATGAGTATTACTATAAGGGTTATTGTTAGATCGAAAATTGTTACCCGTATAGTTCATTTGTTCGCTCTCCATGCCCTGTCCGTGGGTGGGTGCTCAGGATTCACCACGCCTTCACTTGTGTTGCTCTGCATAACTGGATGTGCCTGCGAAGAACTATATAAACCATCAAATTTTTTATGTAACAAATCTACCTAATTTGATAACATGGTTACTGCATCGAGGTTGAAAACTCCAGCTAGTTGGGCTGGCCTTGCCCTTGTAACTTGCCACTGCTAGTTATTCAGTGACATCTCCTCGATAAACTCGTAGGCTACTTCAGGAGTTTTGTTATTTAGAGTTCCGCCGGCAGCTGAATCAATTAGTTGCCTTGTTGAGGGGTTCACACCGTTGTAGAAAGTCTGCACCTGTTGCCATAAAGGTAATCTGTGGTGTGGACACTTTCTCAACAAATCTTTGTATCTCTCCCATGCATCATAAAGTGTCTCTAAATCCATCTGCACAAAAGAAGAGATACCATTCCTTAACTTGGCCGTTTTGGCCGGCGAAAAATATTTTAATAAAAATTTCTCGGTCATTTGATCCCAAGTAGTGATTGATCCTCGTAGAAGAGAATGTAACCACTGTTTGGCTTTATTCCTCAAAGAAAAGGGAAATAACCGAAGACGAATGGCATCATCAGAAACTCCATTTATTTTGAAGGTATCATAGAATTCTAGAAAATTCGCTAAGTGTGTGTTAGGATCCTCATCCTGCAAACCATCAAACTAAACAAACTGTTGTATCATCTGTATAGTGTTAGGTTTCAGTTCAAAATTATTTGCAGCAATGGTAGGCCTAACAATTCTTGACTCAGTTCCTGTTAAACTAGGTTTAGCATAATCATACATAGTATGTGGAGCATGATATTTTGCCGCCTCTAAAGGTGTAACACCCATATCCGTCGCCGGAGTAGGGTTAACAGATGCTACTCTTCTAACCACCAAGTTCATTTAATCAAATGAATCTTAATACTTAAGTAATGATATTACAATTAAACAAGTCATCACAAATATAATATCATTTGCATTATACATGATAAAATAAGTAAACTCATTCAAACTATAGAGTACTATTCATTTGGTCATTTTAAAGAAAAAGGTCGAATAGACAAATGGTACTTGTTCATTTATTTCATTTTACTATCAACAACACATTTAAACATATATCATTCTTGAACATATACATTACTTTGAAAACAAGTTCATTTCTCATTTCTAAACCACATACAATTATAACATTGACCTATATACTTATCCCTCATTCGATTATACATATATATTTTAACCTACTCATTTATCTCATAATTTCTTGTCACATTCGGCAATGTTCATTACATAAATATACTCCATCATAAGCACACCTTTGCTAAATATTACATCAATGATTTAGCCATTTATTTCTCATGAATGAACATACGATAGCACTCAATGGAAAATTTAAGCTCCAAACTAACAAAGTCATGGCGAATATCTATAGATGAGTACACATCAATTTGCTCATTAATGTATTTCACACATAACATAATATGAACTAAACTTTCATGATACATCCGAACATGATAATTTAATAACAACAAAACAAACGTTACTAAACCATTTTCAAAAATAAATATATAACAACCTATTAACTTACTAACATATTACATGCTTTAAATCATCTAGCATCAACATTTATCCTCATTAGCTAAGAGCATATCCCAATTTTTACATCATGTATATATATATACCATATGATCATTTTCTGTATATGATTTAAAGCATGACCTAAATCACATACCTAATAGAATTATCATGCAAGCTACTATATCAAAATATGAAACCTAAACTTAACCAAAAGCAACAGCCTTTTTCGCAAGGCTATATTTATATTTACAATCCAACATCATCCATTATTTATCAAACAAAGCCTATACATGCCTTTGATTCAAAAGTTTACAAAACATAACTATACCAAAGAGAGTGATAGTGTGGTCGACTGTCTTGATGATCCCCTGAGCCCGTAGTTGAATTATTGATCTATAAAATAGAACACAAACATAAACAGAGTAAGCTCACTGGCTTAGTAAGTCCTAAGCACATATACTTATAATGAACATACAAGTAAACACTTAACTTTTCAAACTAATAATATTGTACATAAATTTCTCTATATATGTATATATATATCGAATACACTAGCCGAATACTAAGGTCACATTTGTATCGATTTTCATCACTATATTACTCTGATCATATACTTTATTAACTTCACATATAAGCTATGTATATTCACATCAATGATAGATTCAACATTATATATTATAGAACTTGAGCAATTGACCATTTCTACACATCAAATTGATTCAAAACAAAAGAACTTAACTCACTTTCTTCCTTACTAATATAGTAGGCAAATTCTTACCCGAACATTTAGTACATAACCACATATATTTCTCACCTTGTTTGATTCTCAAAATCTCCACTTATAGCATATCAAAGACGAAGCACGCTAGGCATTTAAGCCCGAATTAAATCAAAGACGAAGCACGCTAGGCATTAAAGCCCGAATTAAATCACCGGAACGAAGCCTGCTAGGCATTAAAGCCCGAATTAAATCACTGGCACGAAGCCTGCTAGGCTCAAAGCCCAAAATACAATATTACTTCCATCACATTCACATTACAAGCTAACCAGAATTATACAAACCATACATAATTCATATTACATGAACTTATCAATTCGATTAAAATTTTTCAACACTTCTTGCTAAAATATTTAGCTACATTCGGCTATCTTACATATATATGCTCAAAACATTTAAATTTCATCATCCATTAAGTCATATAAATAATTTTAGACATATAATTGCTTAAAGACTTACCTCGATTGTCGATAGACCGTGCAAATCGACTATTCGAGAACCTTCGTCTTTCCCCGATCTAAATCCGTTTTTCTTTGCTCTTGATCTAAAACACATTAAAATTTAGCTCATTCAAGTACATTTCATCTCAATTTAGTCCCTAAGCACATAAATGGGCAAATTACTATTTTACCCCCAATATTTCAAAACATTGTAATTTAGTCCTATTTGCATAACACACAAAATACACCAAATTAGCTAAGACTATACAAGGGCCGAATATGTATAAGGACCATATAGGTCCATTTCTTTCATTTATTTTGCATTTAAGCCCTCTCTAATTTTTATTTTTACAATTTGGCCCTAAAAACAAAATTTCTTCAAAACTTCCAATACATAATATACTAATTTTTAACTTATCTTTTATCTAACACCATCAAACATCAAAAACTATATAAACCTATCAATAGCCGAACATCAAACATGCTTGGATTCAAAATTACAACATGGGTCAAACTACGGTTCGAAGCAACGATCTCAAAAACGTAAAAATTATCAAGAATCGAAATCAAACTAACCTTGAATTTGTGATTGAAGTTGCCAAAATTCAAAGGAAGCAAAACCCCATTTCTTTTCTAAACATTCGGCCAAAACAAATAAAGATGATAATGGCCATTTTTTTATGTTTTAATTAACATATATATTAAAATACTTGGTTTACCAAAATAACCTTTATAATAAAATAATAACCATATAATACTTAAGGTTATACTAGACTTTTGCCACCCACTAACTCATAAAATGGGTTAATTTCACTTTTAATACTCCATATTAAAAATCCATCCACATATAAGCACTTTTCACTTTAGCATGCAACTTTTACGCATTACGCGATTAAGTCCTTTTAATCAAATTAAGCACTTAAACAATAAAATCTTCATACGACACTTTCACACACATCAATTCACATATAATAGACTCAAAATATAATATTAAAATATTTCTCAGACTCGGATTCGTGGTCCCGAAACCACCGTTCCGATTAGGGTCAAATTGATTCATTACAACTCTCCCCCTTAAGGATTTTCGTCCCCGAAAATCTTACCGTTAAACAAGGTCGGATATTGTTGCTTCATTGAATCCTCAGGCTCCCACGTAGCCTCTTCAACTCCATGACGATTCCATAGAACCTTCACTAACGAAATTCTTTTATTTCTCAACTCTTTTATTTCCCGAGCTAAGATACGGATCGGTTCTTCATCATATGTCAAATCAGATTGGATTTCAATCTCTGCCGGTGTGATCACATGAGACGGATCTGATCTGTACTTACAAAGCATCAAAACGTGAAATACGTCATGTATCTTTTCTAACTCAGGGCAATCTCAATCTATAAGCAACAGGCCCAATACGTTCAATGATTTCATACGGTCCGATAAATCTCGGACTCAACTTGCCTTTTCGACCAAATCGGAGTACTTTCTTCCACGGGGAAACTTTTAAGAATACACGATCTCCTACCTGAAATTCAATGTCTTTACGTTTCAAATCAGCATAGGACTTTTGTCGATCTGATGCAGCTTTCAAATTATCTTTGATTATGGCCACTTTTTGTTCAGTCTCTTTAATCAAATCAACCTCGTGTATTTTACTTTCACTGAGCTCAGTCCAGTATAATGGTGTTCGACATTTTTGCCCGTATAAGGCTTCATAAGGTGCCATTTTGATACTTGATTGAAAACTATTATTATAAGCAAATTCAATCAAAGGTAGGTACCGTTCCCACGTACCTTCAAACTCGAGAACGCAACATCTCAACATGTCTTCAAGTATCTGAATAGTTCGCTCGGACTGACCGTCTGTCTGCGGATGGAAGGCTGTACTAAAATGAAGTTTAGTACCTAAAGCATCTTGCAACTTCTTCCAAAACTGCGATGTGAATCTCGGGTCTCTGTCTGAAACAATGGAACTCGGTACACCATGCAATCTCACAATCTGTGATACGTACAATTCAACAAGTTTATCAAGTGAATAGTCTATACGTACTGGCACAAAATGAGCTGATTTAGTCAGTCTATCAACTATAACCCAGACTGCATCTTTCTTACTCGGTGTCATAGGAAGACCAGATGCAAAATCCATTGTAATTTTATCCCGTTTCCATTCAGGTATCATGATCGGCTGAAGCAACCCAGAAGGCACTTGATGCTCGGCTTTTACTTGCTGACAAATTAAGCACTTCGAAACAAATTTGGATATATCCCATTTCATGCCCGGCCACCAATAAACTGTTTCAAATCATTATACATCTTTGTGCTACCCGAATGTATTGATAATCGACCACTATGGGCCTCACTCAAGATCATCTGTATCAAATCTGAGCTCTTCGAAACATACATTCGGCTTTTAAAATTTAAACAGTCATTTGCATCAATTTGAAAATCTGATTCTACATCTTTTTCACACTGAATTTGACTAGCAATCAAATCTTTGTCAACTTTCTGTGCATCACAAATCTGTTGAATAAACATCGGTCTTGCTTGCAACTCGGCTATGATCGAACCATCTCCAGACATAGCCATCCATGCATTCATTGCACAAAGAGAAAACAATGATTTTTGACTTAACGCATTCGCAACAACATTAGCTTTTCCCGGATGGTAGTCAATCACCAACTCATAGTCTTTCAAATAATTCTAACCATCTGCGTTGTCTCAAATTTAGATCTTTCGAGTCATCAAATACTTTAAACTTTTATGATCCGAATAAATGTGACATTTCTCGCCAAATAAATAATGACGCCAAATTTTCGGTCACGAACACAATAGTACGCAAGTTCTAAGTCATCGTCGGGTAATTTCTTTCATGCGACTTGATTGTCTTGAAGCGTAGGCTATGACTTTGCCTTCCTGCATCAAAACGCAGCCTAAACCATTTAAAGAAGCATCGAATAAACAACAAATTCTTTACGATTCAAATTTGAACTAGCACCGGAGCTTCATCAAAAGGGCTTTCAGCTGATCAAAACTTTTCTGACACTTTTCTGACCACTCGAACTTGACATCTTTCTGCAATAACTTTGTCAACGGGGTAGCTATCATAGAAAAACCTTTCACAAATCATCGATAGTAACCCGCAAGTCCTAGAAAACTAAGAATCTCAGTAACATTTTTTGGTGGCTTCCAATCAAGTATAGCTGAGATTTTATTCGGATCAACTCGAATACCTAATGCTGAAACAACATGTCCTAAAAAGCTGACCTCTTTCATCCAGAACTCACACTTACTGAACTTCGCATACAACTACTAATTTCGTAAAGTTTGTAGCACTAATCTCAAATGCTCAGCGTGTTCGATTTCATCTTTGGAGTAGATCAATATGTCATCAATAAACACTACCACAAATCGATCCAAAAACTATCTAAAAACCCGATTCATCAAATCCATAAAAGCAAAGAGTGCATTAGTAAGCCCAAAAGGCATAACCAAAAACTCAAAATGTCCGTACCTCGTCCAAATGCGTCTTTGGCACATCCGAATCTCGACTCAAGAATCGATAATAACCCGATCTCAAATCTATCTTCGAAAATACTGAAGCCCTTTCAACTGATCAAACAAATCATCAATCCTAGGTAATGGGTACTTATTCTTTATAGTTACCTTATTCAGTTGCCGATAATCAATACACATTCGCATCGTTCCATCTTTCTTTCTCACAAAAAACTGGTGCACCCAAGGAGAGAAACTTGGTGCGTACAAAGCCCTATCTGTTAACTCTTGCAACTGTGCTTTCAACTCTTTTAGCTCAGTAGGTGCCATCCGATATGGAGCTATTGATATCAGAGTCGTTCCCAGTGCTAATTCAATGCCAAACTCAATCTCTCGTACTGGGGGTAAACCCGGTAGTTCTTCAGGAAACACATCTGGGTATTCACATACAATCGGTACAGATTCAATCTGTTTCTTAGACAATTTATTATCCACTACATAAGCCAAATAAACTTCGCACCCTTTTTCCATATACTTTCGGGCTAACATCGATGATATAACTGTAGGAAACCCACTTAAATCATTGGATTCAATTCTAATGATCTCACCATTCTGATGTCTCAAATCAATAAGCTTTCTTTTGCAATTCACCACTGCATCATGTGAAGTTAACCAATCCATTCCCAAAATTATATCAAACTCATCGAAAGGCAACAACATTAAATCGATTGGGAAGCAAAAATCCCGAATCATCAATGGACAACCTTTACACACTTTATTAACAAACACACATCTACCCAAAGGGTTGGAACACGCGAATCACAAACTCGGTGAGACTCAACCGGCGAGTCTTCTTCAATACCGTAGTTTCACATACATATGAATGGGTCGAACCAGGATCAATCAATGCAATTACAGTAGTATCATAAAGGGTAAAAGTACCGGTAATGACATCTGGAGAAGCAGCATCCTCTCTAGCTCGAGTAACATAAGCTCTAGCTGGAGCTCTAGCCTTAGATCGAACTGCCGTGTTCTTCGTCCCTCTCTGACTACCACCTATATTGCTAGAATGCTCGGTGGTGCCTCCGTCTTAATGCCTTTGCTCGGTCTAGAGTTTTGTGCCGATTCGCTTTCATTAACATCGGGCACTCTCGAATAAAATGGTCTGAGGATCCACATTTAAAGTAGGACCGATCACGAACTCTACAACTCCCAGAATGCCATTTTCCACAATGTTTGCATTCAACTCGATTTTGTGGAACGTTATCAACACTGGCCATCGAGGTAGCTCGGGAGCTCACTTAAGGTCGATCACGTCTAGGTGAATCCAAGTAGCTTTATGTCGGTGAAGTCATCTCTAAACTTCTTAGATGTGGAATGGAAATTCTTACCCGAGAGTCTTTTACGAGTGTCTCTAGCTTCAGTCTCATCCTTTCTTTTCTCCTTCCCAAGTTCTTCAGCTTTGCAAGCTCGTTCGACTAATGTCACAAACTCTTTGATTTCAAGAATGCCAACAAGCAACTTTAAATCTTCATTCAAACCATCTTCAAACCTTTTGCACATAATGGCTTGGTTGATACACATTCCGAGCATATCGGCTCAATCGACAAATTTTCGCTCATATTCGATCACCGCTATTTGCCCTATTTTAGTTTAAGAAATTCTTTACGTTTACGGTCGATGAACCTCTGGTGATATATTTCTTGCGAAATTCATTCGGAAGAAATCCCATGTCACTTTTTCTTTTGGAACCACCGATACTAGTGTATTCCACCGGTGATAAGCGGTGTCCCAAGTAAAGATGTAGCACATTTCAAACATTAAATGCGAGTGCGGGATAGCTCATCAAGTACCGAATAGTGTTATCAAGCCACATTTCATTTCGCTCGCATCATCATCATCATTAGCCTTGAATTCTTCAGCCCCAAATTTCTGATTTTATCAACCGGAGGCCAACTAGATCTCATTGGATCTATCATCGAAGTCTTGAAGGTACGGAGTTGGATTATTCGGGGTGGAGGTTGTTGTACTGCAGGATTATTCGAACAAAATGGGTAAACCATTCATTCATCATTTGGTAGAAGGCTTGTTTAGCCTCTCCCTCGTGGTTACCCGTAACTGGTTGAGAGTCTAATGGCACTGATCCATGTGCGTGACTAGGCGCAACACTCTCCACATCATCCGCTACGGCTCTATCGGGATCGGAATCCATTTACTATATAAAATACAATTGAAATTGTCAGAAGTCCCCACACTATCACATATAAAATTCAAAGGCATGTATAGCTAGACTTTTACGTACTACGGTAGTCCTAGAATCGACTAAACCGTAGCTCTGATACCAATAAAATGTAACACCCATATCCATCGCCGAAGTAGGGTTAACAGATGCTACTCTTCTAACCACCAAGTTCATTTAATCAATTGAATCTTAATACTTAAGTAATGATATTACAATTAAACAAGTCATCACAAATATAATATCATTTGCATTATACATAATAAAATAAGTAAACTCATTCAAACTATAGAGTACTATTTATTTGGTCATTTTAAAGAAAAGGCCGAATAGACAAATGGTACTTGTTCATTTATTTCATTTTACTATCAACAACACATTTAAACATATATCATTCTTGAACATATACATTACTTTGAAAACAAGTTCATTTCTCATTTCTAAACCACATACAATTATAACATTGACCTATATACTTATCCCTCATTCGATTATACATATATATATTTTAACCTACTCATTTATCTCATAATTTCTTGTCACATTCGGCAATGTTCATTACATAAATATACTCCATCATAAGCACACCTTTGCTAAATATTACATCAATGATTTAGCCATTTATTTCTCATGAATGAACATACGATAGTACTCAATGGAAAATTTAAGCTCCAAACTAACAAAGTCATGGCCGAATATCTATAGATGAGTACACATCAATTTGCTCATTAATGTATTTCACACATAACATAATATGAACTAAACTTTCATGATACATCCGAACATGATAATTTAATAACAACATAAACAAATGTTACTAAACCATTTTCAAAAATAAAGATATAGCAACCTATTAACTTACTAACATATTACATGCTTTAAATCATCTAGCATCAACATTTATCCTCATTAGCTAAGAGCATATCCCAATTTTTACATCATGTATATATATATATACCATATGATCATTTTCTATATATGATTTAAAGCATGACCGAAATCACATACTTAATAGTATTATCATGCAAGCTACTATATCAAAATATGAAACCTAAACTTAACCAAAAGCAACAGCCTTTTTCGCAAGGCTATATTTATATTTACAATCCAACATCATTCATTATTTATCAAACAAAGCCTATACATGCCTTTGATTCAAAAGTTTACAAAACATAACTATACCAAAGAGAGTGATAGTGTGATCGACTGTCTTGATGATCCCCTGAGCCCGTAGTTGAATTATTGATCTATAAAATAGAACACAAACATAAACAGAGTAAGCTCACTGGCTTAGTAAGTCCTAAGCACATATACTTACAATGAACATACAAGTAAACACTTAACTTTTCAAACTAATAATATTGTACATAAATTTCTCTATATATGTATATATATATCGAATACACTAGCCGAATACTAAGGTCACATTTGTATCGATTTTCATCACTATATTACTCTGATCATATACTTTATTAACTTCACATATAAGCTATGTATATTCACATCAATGATAGATTCAACATTATATATTATAGAACTTGAGCAATTGACCATTTCTACACATCAAATTGATTCAAAACAAAAGAACTTAACTCACTTTCTTCCTTACTAATATAGTAGGCAAATTCTTACCCGAACATTTAGTACATAACCACATATATTTCTCACCTTGTTTGATTCTCAAAATCTCCACTTATAGCATATCACCGGCACGAAGCCTGCTAGGCATTTAAGCCCGAATTAAATCACCGGCACGAAGCCTGCTAGGCATTAAAGCCCGAATTAAATCACTTACGAAGCATGAAGCAATTAAATCAAGCATGAGCACGCTATTTAAAGCCCGAATTAAATCACGCACGAAGCACCTTTAGGCTCGAATCCCGAATACAATATTACTTCCATCACATTCACATTACAAGCTAACCAGAATTATACAAACCATACATAATTCATATCACATGAACTTATCAATTCGATTAAAATTTTTCAACACTTCTTGCTAAAATATTTAGCTACATTCGGCTATCTTACATATATATCCTCTAAACATTTAAATTTCATCATCTATTAAGTCACATAAATAATTTTAGACATATAATTGCTTAAGGACTTACCTCGGTTGTCGATAGACCGTGCAAATCGGCTATTCGAGAACCTTCGTCTTTCCCCGATCTAAATCCGTTTTTCTTTGCTCTTGATCTAAAACACATTAAAATTTAACTCGTTCAAGTACATTTCATCTCAATTTAGTCCCTAAGCACATAAATGGGAAAATTACTATTTTACCCCCAATATTTCAAAACATTGTAATTTAGTCCTATTTGCATAACACACAAAATACACCAAATTAGCTAAGACTATACAAGGGTCGAATATGTATAAGGACCATATAGGTCCATTTCTTTCATTTATTTTGCATTTAAGCCCTCTCTAATTTTTATTTTTACAATTTGGCCCTAAAAACAAAATTTCTTCAAAACTTCTAATACATAATATACTAATTTTTAACTTATCTTTTATCTAACACCATCAAACATCAAAAACTATATAAACCTATCAATAGCTGAACATCAAACATGCTTGGATTCAAAAATTACAACATGGGTCGACTACGGTTCGAAGCAACGATCTCAAAAACGTAAAAATTATCAAGAATCGAAATCAAACTAACCTTGAATTTGTGATTGAAGTTGCCGAAATTCAAAGGAAGCAAAACCCCATTTCTTTTCTAAACATTCGGCCAAAACAAATAAAGATGATAATGGCCATTTTTTTATGTTTTAATTAACATATATATTAAAATAACTTGGTTTACCAAAATAACCTTTATAATAAAATAATAACCATATAATACTTAAGGTTATACTAGACTTTTGCCACCCACTAACTCATAAAATGGGTTAATTTCACTTTTAATACTCCATATTAAAAAGCCATCCACATATAAGCACTTTTCACTTTAGCATGCAACTTTTACGCATTACGCGATTAAGTCCTTTTAATCAAATTAAGCACTTAAACAATAAAATTTTCATACGACACTTTCACACACATCAATTCACATATAATAGACTCAAAATATAATATTAAAATATGTCTCAGACTCGGATTCGTGGTCCCGAAACCACCGTTCTGATTAGGGTCAAATTCGGTCTGTTACAAAAGGTAACGGATTATTCTCGGCCATCCTTTTAGTAGGATCAGTTTCGCCTTATTTCTCTTCTTCTATGTAGTTTAAGCTTCACCTTATTTCTCTACGATATCTATGAACGGTACCTTCGATGTCACTATCGTAAAGTAGAGGTTTTGTCGGGTTCCTACTAGTCATAAACTAGAGGTACCTGAAAGGAGCGAAAGAAGAAAATTTAGAAAAGAAAAAATAAAATTTAATTGCAAAAATAAAATACGGCTAAAGAAATAAAAATTAAGAGTTCTTAATATTTCAGTTCCCCAGCAACTGCGCCAAAAACTTGATCGTTGTTTTGTCGAATCTTAAAATTTATATAAAGAATGATCGAACCTGGAAACTAACTAAGACAACGATAGAGGCAAGTGCACCTATCGAACAGTAGTTGATCGTTGTTTTGTCAAGTTTTAAAATTTATAAAGAGAATGATCGAACCTGGAAACTAACTCTGACAACAATTCAAGGCAAGTGCACCTATCGAACAGTAGTATAGCTTAGACAAGACCGGATTGTCGAACCCAAAGGAACTAAAAGTACTAATACTAACCTTCTTTCTATTATTTAGCCTAAATATTAAGTGATTGGTTGTTTAATCTAAAAATAACTACTAAGTTAAATACGCAAAGACAAAAAGAATGAATTGGGGAAATACTGTTGGAAAAACTCAGTTAATTAAGACGATACCCTTAGGAAGAATCCACCTAGACTTCACTTGTTATCTAACACTGAACCAGACAATTTATTCACTTGACTTAATCCATAGGATTCCCTAATTTATATTAAACCCTCTCTTGAGGCGAATAACGTCAAACCCTAGGTTGATTAATTGAAATCTCTTTCTAATTAAAACCCCTCGAATCGCATTAACTCGATCTATAGACTCCCATATTAGGTTTCACCCTAATCTGGAAAAATCTCGTCACCCTATCTCTAGGCGCACGATCAAATTTGCTTAATTATGCTAGATCTACTCTTAATGTAACACCCCAAACCTGGTTTAGACGTTACGACTAGATCTGGTATGTCACAAGGAAAGGTTATAAAAACAAGACTTTGGAATTTTAGAGAAAAATCGTAAGTGTGAAACTTTCCGTTTAGGTGATATTATAAAAACAGTGATTTGTAGTTTTAAGAAAAAATTTCGAGTTGAGTTAATCAAATATTTGATACCTTTACTGGGACTTGAGAGAAAACGGTCGTTTATGTTACTTATGTTTTGAAAACTCCATCTTAAATTTTCATGTCAAAATATATATTGATGTCATATCATAAATAAATAAATAAATAAAAACCAAATATCAACTTAAGAAGGCCTTATTACATAACAATATCCCCAATGAAAATAATTTATGAAAAGGAAACGAGTTTACGAAAAGAAACACTTTATGGCCTCCACGAGTCCGCCTCGGCTCCCAGATCCACGATCTACTGATTACCTACAAAGTTAAGTAGAGGGGTGAGTCACCAAGACTCAGTGTGTAATTCCCATTATATCACAAAAATGACTTCAAGCCCATAATCGCACATTGGGTCTTAGCCCACTTAAAATGGCATACACCAAATATGAATGTAATGTGACCCAGCCCAACCTAATTTTTTCTCCTCTCTCATACCGTTTCACCCAATACATCGTGGGGATTTCTACAATTAACCCTCCATCCGCTACACGCCTCATATGTGGCACCAAACCACTGGTGACAGAGTCACTAATTATAACATGTGGGGCCAACCCACTTGTGGTACCAAACCACTGGTGACAATACCTAATAATCATATATGTGGGGCCAACCCACTGTGGTACCAAACCACTGGGACAAGTTACAGAATCAAGATATATATACGTGGTGTCAAACCACCGTAGTACCAAACCACTGGGACTTGGTCATTGAATCAGATATGTGGGGCCAACCCACTGTGGTACCAAACCACTGTGACAGTCTTTAATAACACTTTCCCTTTCGCATCATATTCCAAACCCATGCATAACATACGTATCAAATGAATGCAACATGCTATCAAACAAAGTAACAGATTACATCATACACTTATATACTCATAAATAGAATGGTATAGTCACTTACTTGGTATCACCAACTTTACCTACCAGGGTATTATGACTGTCTACCCAGTCACTTCGGCTTTTCAGCCCAAACAGTTAATAACATAAATTAATAGCAGGGTGTGGAATTTACACACCTGATAACACGTAATACTAGGCTTTCTACATCAACACTTTCACTAGCAGGGACAACGGCTATTTGTCTATTCTAGGCAGACGTTGGTGAGCTACCACAGCCCAGTGGAAAATCACGAACCATCGGCACAGCTCGCCTCTTAAAGTTTGGAATGGACACTTCCTTCCTCAACTTGGCCGTTTCTTGTATCCATGAACAGACTTGGTCAGAGGTTAGAGTGAAACGTCATTTCCTAATATGAAAACGTTGATTAAGGCACTAACCCAGAGGGAAAGTTAATCATGGAATATAATAAAATAATACTTTATCTTGGTTACTGATGAACCGTACCATAACTACTCCTTGGAACTGAGATAATTTGTGAGAGAGAGAGATTTGACCTAACAAACATAGGTGGCCCTTGAATATTCGGCTAATCAAAAGAGTCTTAAAGACAAATCAAAGGGTATTGGACGGATTTACCTTGTGTTGGAATAGGTGAAGAAAACCCAAGCAGATTCGGCAAAGCATAATCCTTCACACCCTGGGCTTCAATAATCTTGCAACAGGGTGAAGTCAATTCAATAGACCAAAAGGCTATTCGGCTAAGAGAGAGAGAGAAAATAAGGCATCAAAAAGGTGAACTATGGTTTCGGCTTAAAGAGGGAAATAAAGAAGGAAGATGCAATACTAGGAAGTGGTATGGTGTTTTCGATTGTGAAGTTAAAGGGAATGGGAAAAGAGTAAGAAGAGTTTTGGCAAGGCTCAAATGGTTTCGGCTTAGAGGGAAAAGAAGGAGAATGGGAAGAATACCCTAAGGTTCGGCTAAAAAATAAAGAAAAGAATGCACGAATGGTCTTTTCAAATTCGGCCAAAGGTTCAAAGAAGAAAAGAAGTAAAAGTTTGCTAACACTTTCGGCATATAAGGAATAGGAACTCAAAGAGAAAAGAAAAAGAGCTCAAAAGGGTCTTAGCACAAATCAACACTCCACACTCTCCTAATGATCGAATTCACTCTAAAGAAAACCAAAGAGAAGCCTAAGACCCCAAATGCTTTTCAGCACTCCCTCCCTAGAACAAAACTAAAATTCTCCCCCCTTTCAACACTTCAATTTTGGCCAACAACTCAACAAGCCACCACTCCCTTGTTCAGCTCCTACTTTTACTCCCATTCACCCATTTGAAATAGTTGACCAATTCAAATCTCCCCCAGCACCTCCTAGTGACTCATTTTAAACTCTTTGACTCCTTCCACCAACCACCCTGAAGAGTCCTATTGGAAGCCGCCTCATTAGCTTCCTGATGCAAAAAGAGAACTTCCAAGTGCTGCCAACGCGACTTGAACTCCTTCCCTCAGCTGCCCCCTTGTTGACTCCTAATCGTGTCAAACAGTCAAATTTTAATATTTATAAAGAATGATCGAACCTATAGACTAACTATGACAACGATTGAGGCAAGTGCACCTATCGAAAATAGTATAGTATAGGCAAGATTATTTTATCGAACCCAAAGGAACCTAAAAGTACTAGTACTCACTTTCTTTCTATTATTTAGCCTAAAATATGGAGTGATTGGTTTATTAATCTAAAAAACTAAAGAAAAACTAAACTAGATGCAAAGACAAAAGAATGAAACTTTGGGAAAAGACTGTGGAAAAACTTAGTTGATTTTAGATGATACCCTTAGGAAGAATCCACCTATGACTTCTCTTATTATCTAACTGTTAATTCATATGACTTCTTTACTTAGCTTGATCCGTAAGACTCCCTAGCCTATATTAAACCCTCTCTCGAGGCGAATAACGTCTAACCTTAGGTTAATTAGTGGAACTCTCATTCTCTTATAATAACCCCCTAAGGAAGCAGTAAATCGATCAATCAACTCCCATATTAGGTTTCACCCTAATCCAGCAAAATCTCATCACCCTATCTCTAGGCATGCGATCAACTCTGCTTAATTATGCTAGATCTACTCTTAAGCAGGGTCTATTCCTCCTCCACCTAAGCACATCAGATTAGATTAAGCAACATAATTAAGAACAAACTAAGTACTTATCATACAATTTAGAAATTAAAGAACAAAATTCATCATAGGTTTCTTCCCTTTCAGGTATCTGAAGGGTTTAGTTCATAACAAAATAAGAAAACATCTCAAGAGAAAAGATAAAACAAAACATAAGAAATCCCTAAAACCCCTAAAAGAATTGAAAAGGAGATCCTCTGTCTTGAGTAGAACTCCAGCTTCTTGAGATGGATCAGCCGGCTATCTTCGAGTAATTCCCTGAATAAAAGCTCTGGTAAAAAACTCTGCCCAAAACTTCCCTTTTTTATAACGGCTGCCTTGAGTTGTTTATATAGGCTCTTTAGATGCTTTACTTGGCCCCTAAGTATCCTAATTCAAGTATAATTCCTACTCGGGTGTTTGAATAGGCTTTGGAATGGGTTTTTTGCCTCAAAGTATCCTATTTCGAGTAGAATTGCTCTTTTCTGCGGTAGGGACACGGCCATGGTAGACGCCCGTGAAAATCGTCTTTAGCCCGTATCTCGATTCTGTCAATTGGGACACTGCCATGTAAATCATGGCATGGCCGTGTCTTAATTAATATTTGAGGCACGGCCGTATAGCCTGAAGTCCAGGCAGTGTCGATTTCCTCTTTGGCCTAAATTGGCCCATTTTAAGCCCATTTCTTATCCTTTTCGTCCTCAGGTGCTTTCTTGAGTAAAAACATGAAAAGAAAGGATTAAGAGCACCTTTTTACATAAATTAGGGATAAATTATCCAAAAGCATACTAAATGTGGGATTAAAATATGTTACTTTTATGGTTTATCAAATACCCCCACACTTAAGCTTTTGCTTGTCCTCAAGCAAAATTCTCAACTTACAATTAAAACGAACTTTCCATAATTCATAATTCCTATCGATAGTGTCTCTTCATAATTCATAGATAATTTATACATGGATAATTCAACTCAAAGAGTCCTAAAGATTCAATCACGATAAGTCATACCTTTGTTGTACGAAAACATAGGTGTCTCCCCTTATCTGAATAATTACCTTTAATTCAAAACCGACAAGGATTGACATCCTCACTAAAGGTTCACTCAAATCACTCAAAGTGTTTAAGGTTCAAGAATAAGCACTCATAAGTCGAACCTGAAAAGTTAATCCCATAGGCTTGCCCGAAAATCAAATCTCCACCACTGTATATGAGATGATACACAAATCAAAAGGTCTTTAATCAGGGTTGTAACGGGGCTAAGGTTAATCAGGGTTGTAACGGGGCTAAGGTTAAGGGTGTGGATATAGGCTAAATTAGAGGGTTAGAATCGAGACTGACTTGACAAATTACCTACCTAGAAACAATGAACTAAATATGAATATTTTCATCGAATGAAAACTAATAGTACCACTATTGATAATTACTCTATAATAAATAGTATTTTCATCACTTAAAATTTGATAATACTTTAATACGAGTTTTTTCTTCAACAATTGGAATTTAAATGCTCTGAGCTTCTTTTTTTAAGAATTTTTTTAAGAATAAACTAGAAACATAATAGAGAGAACTTTAATAATTGAAATAAACTAATTCGACAACTGATCAAATCAATTCTTGATAGAAAGGTAGTTAAAAGAATGGTGATAACAAATACAAAGGGATTTTGGGTTAATATTAAGCGGATAATTCAATAAAAGGGTTGTTAGGATTCAACGGGGTTCATTAGGGGTTAATTTGTGAAGGTAAGCTTTTTATGGAGTAAGATCCTAGGTGCCTTTATCACCTCTGTATATCAAATCAAAAGTGTGGTCTCGACATGTATAAACGAGGCAAGTTCTAGAATAACAGTTCAAAGTTGACATACTTATAATCAATAAAGTAAGCATGAAAAAGAATATATGCTCTGTAAGGCTTAAAATCTCATAAAAATTATTGGTGTTGTTGACATCAATCCTTATAAATTCCAAATTTCAAGGTAATACTCAAATTCAGTTCAACGACCCATCAATTTTAATTTTTAGAAAGTAGACTTACCATGCCTAATTCTCTAGTATTCTTCAAATTTAATCATTAATGCATAATTAACTATGACTTAATCTAAAACATATCAATAAAAATCATAAATCATTAGAAATTGCATCCTAATTAGTAATATGAAAAAAATACTTTCAAATCAAGACTAAATTCAGGATTTTGAGAATAATGCAAAAAGTTCAAAAAGTTTGACACTTTTACCTCCCACACTTAAGATGTACATTTGCCCTCAATGTACAAATATTAATAATGACAGTTATGGGATAAATCAAAAGACAAGGGCTAAAGTGACTTCCTGATTTTTGGATGGCTCTGGGAGTTGGCAGTGGTCATGGTAGAAAGTAGTTAGAGGAGGCGGTGGTAGCATTTTCTATGGTCTTGGTGGGGTGGCTACCAACGATCTCTGTGCTAGATGAAGAAATTGGGGAGCTTGTAGAGAATTAGCCATGGATTATTAAGACATATGAAGAAAAGAAAAAAGACGAGAATTAAAATAGAAAACAATCTAAAATGGAAATAAAAAATAAATGGACTATTAAGTCCTTATTGAAAGATGGTTCACAACGTGGGGATCAACACTAAGGTTGGGGATGTGATGGCGGTGGTGGATGTGAAGAGGTTATCATGGTGGTCGGTGTGATTCCCAAGCAGCCTGGCAAACCTGACACTAAAAAATTGAATTAAAATAAACTAAACTAAGCATAAGATTGCAAAAGAGAAGGAAATTGAAGCAAAAGAAAAAAAGAAAGTAAAAACTATATGGTCTCAAAGACCCTTGGCTTGGTGTTTGAATGAAGCGGCCGGCATGAACTTATGTAGATCGATCTCCCATAGGGAGATTATACACCTTCTTCCACTTCTTCGGCATGATTTTAGTGTTGCTCAAGAGTTTTGGACACTTTTCCTACGGAGAAAGAAATTTTTGACAGAAAAATAAAAAAAGGAAGAAGAGAAAAGATAAAAAGAAGGGGAAGGGCTGTGGGGTTTAAATAGTATCTCAAATCTGGCACATTCACACGCTCGTGGTCCAAGTGCGTGTCGAGTTACATGGCCTCCTTGCACGGCCGTGGTGTGGAGCGTGTTGCATTGCCCACGCCCATTCTTGATGTGCCATGCCCGTGTCTGAGTAGTCAATGTCGACCACAGTCACGTCGAACGGCCGTGGGTACAGGCGTGTTGAGTCTCCCACGCCCATTTCTCAGTCAGCCACGCCTGTTGGGAGATAGTAGCTTCACACAGTTTAGGGGCACGGTCGTGCTGATCTGTCGGTGCCCGTGGGGAAGAGTGGTTAGGCCCGTGACGTCTGGCAGTGGTTGGCCTAAATTGCACGGCCTCTGCTCTGTTAGTATGGTGGTTCGGTGGTCCACACGGCCACGGACACGGTCGTGTGTAAGGCTGTGTGGCCTGGAAATCTGTACTTTTGTGTTAGTTTAAAAATAAATATTTAGAAGAGAAAGATGAAAAGAAAAGACTGAAAATAAATTTGAAAATAAATTAAGTTAGTGCTCGGGTTGCCTTCCAAGAAGCGCTCGTTTATAGTCTTAAGCTAGACTGTCCTCGTATTTAAAAATTTTAGGGAGGTTTAAAGGTTTGAATATCTTCCCTCATGCTCACAGTTCTATTTTTGTGACAAAGTTGAAGTCGAGAAGCGTTTACCTTGAAATTGCCAAATATTGGATTGCTTACCTCGACTATTTCGTGTGGGAAGATATCGTGTACCTTAAGAAGAATTTCTCCCTTTGCCTTCTGGTCTATTAAAGTGATGTGGGGATCAGTTTTGTCTAACAGTACCTGGTCTCCTATTTTAAAGTGATTTGATGTCCTTACGAGCTTTTCTGGTGGTTCCTCTGGTTTTACTTCATGTGGATCCGACTTTTCTTTGACATGTGTCTTCTGCTCTTCTAAATCGTCGACCTTAAGGTTTTTTTTCTTGTGTGATTCTTCTTTGTCGACTTGGGGGCTATGAGTTGGCTCAAGTTTGATGCCTTGTGATGTTTCCTGTAGTGAAGGTTGAACAATTTGATTATCTATTGAAGTGACTTTCTTATCTTCATCATCTGTTGTTCTGGCCGAGTCGAGAGCTTGAAGCTTAATCTATTCATCTCCTACGGGAAGTATGAGTTCACCTGTGGCAACATCAATTTTAGTTCTAGCAGTTGCTAGGAAAGGTCTTCCTAGAATTAAGGGGATTGAATTATCTTCATCCATGTCTAAAACAACAAAATCTACTGGGAAAACAAATTTATCAATTTTTACAAGCACATCTTCAATAATGCCCCTAGGAATTCTAACAGTTTGATCAGCTAGTTGAATACTCATCCTAGTTTGTTTGGGCTTCCCTAGACCTAGTTGTTTAAACAATGCATAAGGCATGACATTTATACTTGCCCCTAGATCAGCTAACGCATTATCAATAGTTAAACTACCAATTAAGCATGGAATCGTAAAACTCCCTGGATCTTTTTGTTTTTGTAGTAGTCTATTCTGTAACATTACTGAGCATCTTGTGTTTAGTTCCACGTAGTGCTCTTTGTCTATTTTGTGTTTGTTTGTCAAGAGCTGTCTTAAGAATTTCCTTGAGTTTGGCATCTGGAAAAGAGCTTCAAGACGGGGTAAGTTAATATGTAATTTCTTTAAAAGCTTAAGATACTTACCAAACTATTCCTCTGAATCATCTCCTTTCAATGCTTCGAGAAAAGGTATGCTAGGTTTGTATTCTTTGATTATTTGTTTTGGCTTTTCGTGTGCTACCTCTATTTTACCTTTTTCTTCCTTGGTTTCTTGTACCGTGGTGGGCTCGTCTACCTTTGTACCCTCTTGAGCTGTGATGGCTTGATCTGTTCTTTTGGGATTATTTCTGTGTTGCTTGGTAGATGTCCTTGTTGACGTTCAGAAATCATCTTTGTGAGATGTCCCACTGACCTAGTAAGTTCTCCAACTTGATTCTCGATCCCTTTGATTGATTTTTGTTGTTCATCAAGTGCTGCTTCAGTCTTTTGAAAATGAGAATCTGTGGTTTCCATGAATTTCGTCAGCATCTCTTCGAGGTTTGATTTCTTCTCTCATGGATATGGCTGATTTTGATAATTTGGAGGAGGTTGCTACCTTTGATTTCCTTGATTTCCTTGTCCTCCAATGAAAAATTTGGGTGGTTCCTCCAACTTAGGTTATAAGTGTTACTATAAGGATTATTAGATCGAAAATTGTTACCTATACAGTTTGTCTGCTCATGTTCTACTCCTGGTTGGTAGGGTGGGTACTCAGGATTCGCCACATTCCCACTCGCTTCGTATTACATTACCGGGTGTAACTGTGAAGAACATAAATTATCAAGCTTTTTATTCATCATCTCCACCTGTGTTGACAGCATTATTACTGCGTCTATGTTAAAAACTCCGGCTGATTTTGTCGGTTTGGCCCTTGTAATTTGCCATTGATAGGTATTCAACGACATCTCTTTAATAAAGTCATAAGTCGCTTCAGGAGTTTTGTTATTCAAAGTTCCACCGGCTGATGAGTCAATCATTTGCCTCGTTGAAGAATTCACACCGTTGTAAAAAGTTTGAACTTGAAGCCACAAAGGTAATCCGTGGTGTGGACATCTTCTCAAGAGATCCTTATATCTTCCCCATGCATCATATAATGTTTCTGTGCCATTCTGCATAAAAGAAGATATCTCGTTCCTAAATTTGGCCGTTTTGGCTGGTGGAAAGTATTTTAAAATAAATTTTTTGGTCATTTGATCCCATGTGGTAATTGATCCTCGTGGTAACGAGTTCAACCACTGCGTTGCTTTATTCCTTAATAAAAAGGGAAATAACCGAAGATGTATGGCATCGTCAGAAATGCCATTTATTTTGAAGGTATCACAGAACTCTAAGAAATTAGCTATATGAGTATTTGGGTCTTCGTCCTGCAAACCATCAAATTGAACAAACTGTTGAATCATTTGTATTGTGTTAGGCTTTAATTCAAAATTGTTAGCAGCTATAGCAGGCCTGACAATACTAGATTCTGATCCTGTCAAATTAGGTTTAGCATAATCATACATAGTATGCGGAGCATTCTGTTCTTGCACATTTGGCGGTGGATTGTTTTCGTCCATCCCTTCAGTAGGATTGGATCTGTGTTGTTGTTCTTCTCTTTGGTAGTCTAGAGCTCGTCTAGTTTCTCTGCGATTCCTATGAGCGGTAGCTTCAATGTCACTTTCATACACTAAAGGTCCTCTCGGGTTCCTTCTAGTCATAAACTAGAGGTACCTGCTAGGAGAAGAAAGAAAGAAATTTAGTGTAAATAAAATTTTAACCTAAACTAAAAATAAAAGTAAATTACGAAAAAATAATAAAATAATGGCTAAAGTAATAGAAATAGAGCTTTCTTAATATTTTAGTATTCCCCGACAATGGCACCAAAAAACTTGATTGTGTCAAACAGTCGAGTTTTAATATTTATAAAGAATGATCGAACCTGTAGACTACCTATGACAATGATTGAGGCAAGTGCACCTATCGAACAATAGTATAGTTTAGGCAAGATTATTTTATCGAACCCAAAGGAACCTAAAGGTACTGCTACTCACTTTCTTTCTATTATTTAGCCTAAAATATGGAGTGATTGGTTTATTAATCTAAAAAACTAATGAAAAACTAAACTATATGCAAAGACAAAAGAATGAAATTTTGGGAAAAGACTGTGGAAAAACTCAGTTGATTTTAGACGATACCCTTAGGAAGAATCCACCTATGACTTCTCTTATTATCTAACTTTTAATTCATACCACTTCTTTACTTAGCTTGATTCGTGAGACTCCCTAACCTATATTAAACCCTCTCTCGAGGCGAATAACGTCTAACCTTAGGTTAATTAGTGGAACTCTCGTTCTCTTATAATAACCTCCTAAGGAAGCAGTAAATCGATCAATCAACTCCCATATTAGGTTTCACCCTAATCCAGCAAAATCTCGTCACCCTATCTCTAGGCATGTGATCAACTCCGCTTAATTATGCTAGATCTACTCTTAGGCAGGGTCTATTCCTCCTCCACCTAAGCATATCAGATTAAATTAAGCAATATAATTAAGAACAAATTAAGTACTTATCATATAATTTATAAATCAAAGAACAAAATCCATCATAGGTTTCATCCCCTTCAGGTATCTGAAGGGTTTAGTTCATAACAAAATAAGAAAACATCTCAAGAGAAAAGATAAAACAAAACATAAGAAATCCCTAAAACCCCCTGAAGGAATTGAAGAGGAGATCCTCTGTTTTGAGTAGAACTCTGGCTTCTTGAGATGGATCAACTGGCTATCTTTGAGTAATTCATTGAATAAAAGCTCTGGTAGAAAACTCTGCCCAAAACTTCCTTTTTTTAAAACGGCTGCCTTGGGTTGTTTATATAGGCTCTTTAGACGCTTTACTTGGCCCCTAAGTATCCTAATTTAAGTATAATTCCTACTCGGGTGTTTGAATAGGCTTTGAAATGTGTTTCTTTGCCTCAAAGTTTCCTATTCCAAGTAGAATTGCTCATTTCTGCGGCAGGGACACGGCCATGGTACACGCCTGTGTAAATCGTCTTCAGGCCGTGTTTTGATTCTGTCGATTGGGGCACAATCGTGTAAATCATGGCGTGGCCGTTTCTTAATTAATTGTCGAGGCACAGCCGTGTGGCTTGAAGTCCAGGTCGTGTCGATTTCCTCTTTGGCCCAAATTGGCCCGTTTTAAGCCCGTTTCTTATTCTTTTTGTCCTCGGGTGCTTTCCTGAGTAAAAACATTAAAAGGAAGGATTAATAGCACCTTTTTACATAAATCATGAATAAATCATCCAAAAGCATACTAAATGTGGGATGAAAATATGTTACTTTTACAGTTTATCAATGCCATCCTCCTTGCTCTGTAAATGGCATCACTTGCCACTCTACCACATCATCTTTTTGTGTCAACAAAACACAAGAAAATGCCATTAAGTCCTGCCTCAGCTGGCTCTACCTAACAGAGCTTAAAAAAAATTTCCATGGCCCTGACTTAACTCCAAACCTTCCCAGAACCCCCTAAATGTACCAAATCAACATGCAGAACACCCAAACACACAAACACCAAAAATACAAAACCCCTAATTTAGAATGTTACAGCTTTACCCCCTAAAAGAAATTTAGGCCCCGAAATTTACCTGATCAAAAGAGGTGAGGGTATTACGGATGCATAACATCTTCCAGCTCCCACGTTGCTTCCTCTGAACTGTGGTTCCACCACAAGACTTTAACCAACGAACCGTCTTCCTCCTTAATACCTTAACATCTCGATCTAAGATCTGAACTGGTTCCTCCTCGAAAGATAAATCAGGTCCTACCTTGATCTCTTCCATTGGCACCACGTGAGAGAGATCTGAACGGTAGCGCCTTAACACAGAGACATGGAATACGTCATGTATCTGCCTGAGTTCTAGAGGTAACTCGAGCTGATATGCTACTAGCCTTACACGCTTTGACAAACGATACGGCTCGATGAACTTGGGGCTCAACTTACCTTTTCGTCCAAACCTTAAAACCTTTTTCCACGGTAAAACTTTTAGAAAGACCTATTCACCCATTGCAAATTCTATATCCTTACGCTTTAGGTCAACATAAGATTTCTGCCTGTTGGAAGCTTCCTTCAACCGAGCTCAAATCAACCTAACCTTTTGCTCTATTTTCGACACCAATTCTGGACCAAACAATTATCGCTCGCCTAATTCTGTCCAGTAAGTAGGGGTACGGCACTTTCGACCATACAATGCTTCATAGGGTGCCATCTTAATACTGGATTGGTAACTATTGTTGTATGCAAATTCTTCCAACGGTAAAAAGTCCTTCCAACTACCCCTGAAGTCGATAACACAACCCCTCAACATATCTTTCAAGACCTGAATTACTCTCTCAGACTGACCATCAGTTTGTGGATGAAATGCTGTGCTGAAATCCAACCTTGTACCCAACACTTGATGCAACACTTTCCAGAATTGTGACGTAAACCTGGGGTCTCTGTCTGATATGACTGACATTGGTACCCCATGCAACCTCACAATCTTCGCTACATACAGCTTGGCTAACTTCTGTAGAGAGTAGTCCACACGAACTGGTATGAAGTGAGTAGACTTTGTCAATCGGTTGACAATTACCCATATTGAATCTTTCCTCGCAGGCGTAAGGGGTAACCCGCTAACGAAATCCATCGTTATTCTTGATCGTATGTCTATCAAGTTTTAAAATTTATAATGAATGTGATCGAACCTGGAAACTAACTCTGATAACGATTAAAGGCAAGTGTACCTATCGAACAGTAGTATAGCTTAGGAAAGATCGGATTATCGAACCTAAATGAACTAAAAGTACTAATACTCACTTTCTTTTTATTATTTAGCCTTAAAAATAGAGTGAAGTTGTTTGAAACTAAATTGATGATGACTAAGCTAAGGACACAAAGATAAAAGAGAATGAATTTGGAAATAACTTGATGAAAAACTCAGTTGATCACGACGATACCCTCAAGAGGAATCTACCTAAACTTCACATTATCTAACCTAAACCATATGATTTCTTTACTTAGCTTGATCCGTAGGACTCCTAACCTATATTAAACCCTCTCTCGGAAAATAACATCTAACCTAGGTTAATTAGTGGAACTCTTGTTAAACTTATAATAACCCCTAGAATAGCGATGAATCGATCATGGATTCCCATATTAGGTTTCACCCTAATGGAAAAATCTCGTAACCCTATCTCTAGGCGTTCGGTCAACTCCGCTTAATTATATTAGATCTACTATTGGGCAGGGTCTATTCCTCCTCCACCTAAGCACATCAGATTTGGATTAAGCAACATAATTAAGAACAAACTAAGTAATTATCATATAATTTAGAAATCAAATAACAAGATTCATCTAGGTTTCATCCCCTTCAGGTATCTGAAGGTTTAGTTCATAACTTTAAAATAAAACATCTCAAGAGAAAAGATAAAACAAAACATAAGAAATCCTTAAAACCCCCTAAAGGAATTGAAGGAGAGAGTCGCCGTATTGAGTAGAATTTTGGCTTCTTGAGATGGATCAACTGGCTATCTTCGAGTAATTCCTTGAATTGACTGCTCTGGCTTCGGTTCTTTGGCCTATCTCAGCCCCCTCTTTCAGGATACACTTAGGGTGTTTATATAGGCTATTGGATTGCTTTACTTGGCCTCTAAGTGTCCTAATTTAAGTTTTCTTCTTACTCGGTGTTTGAATACACTTTGGAATATGTTTCTTTGGCTCAAAGTATCCAAATCCAAGTGAAATTGCTTTCTCCCGCGACAGGGGTACAGCCATGGCACATGCCCCTGTAAATTGTGGTTAGGCCGTGTTTTGATTTTGTTGTTTGAGGCACGACCGTGTAAATCGGGGATCAGGTTGTGTGAAGTAATTTGATGATGCACAGCCGTGTGGCTTTAGGTCCAGGCCGTGTTGATTTCCTTTTTAGCCCAAATTGGTCTGTTTTAAGGCCGTTTCTTGTTCTTTTCGTCTTCGGGTGCTTTCTTGAGTATAAACATGAAAAGAAAGGATTAAAAGCACCTTTTTACATAAATAAAGGGCTAAATCATCCAAAAGCATACTAAATGTAGGCCTAGAATATGTTACTTTTACGGTTTATCAAATACCCCCAGACTTAAGATTTTGTTTGTCCTCAAGCAAAATTCTCAACTTACAATTAAAATGAACTTTCCACAATTCATAATTTCTATCGATAATGCCTCATCATAATTCATAGATAATTCATACATGGATAATTTTAACTCAAAGACTCGTAAAGATTCAAACAATTCTAAGTCATATATTTGTCTCACGAAAAAAATAAGTGTCTCCCCTCTTCTAAATATTTTCCTTTGATTCAAAATCGATAAGGATTGACATCCTCACTAAAGATTCACTCAAAGCACTCAAAGTGTTTAAGGTTCACAATTAAGCACCCAACAGTCGAACCTGAATAGTTAATCCCATAGGCTTGCCTGAAAATCAAATCTCTACCACTATAATATGAGATGATACACAAATCAAAAGGTCTTTAACAGGGTTGTAACGGGGCTTGGGTTAAAAGATGTGGATAAAGGCTGAATTAGAAGGGTTAGAATCAAGATCGATTTTGACAAGTCACCTAACTAAAAACAACGAACTTGAAAATAAATGATTACATAAATTGAAACTTTGAAACTAATAATACTACGGGCTTTTTTCTTTGATAATTGAAATTTAAATGTACAAGCTGGCTAATACTGAATATACTTTGATTTTTCAAAAAAAAATTTCTTTTTTTTCGAACAAACTACAAAATAAAGAAATAACTTTATCAACTGAAATAAACTAATTAGGCAACTGATCAAATCAATTCTCGATAGAAGGGTAGTCTAAAGAATGGTGATAACAAATTCAAAGGGTTTTCGGGTCAATATTAAGCAGGTAAT
Organism: Gossypium rotundifolium; assembly: GCA_025506655.1. NCBI lineage: Eukaryota > Viridiplantae > Streptophyta > Magnoliopsida > Malvales > Malvaceae > Gossypium > Gossypium rotundifolium. Next base: position 28,745,483 of record CP106728.1, read on the forward strand.
TCAATAAAAAGGGTTGTTAGGATTAAAAAGAGTTCACTAGGGGTTAATTATGTGGGTAGGCTTTTTAGTGGTGTGAATGCGTTAAAACCTAGGTGCCTTTATCATCTCAATATATCAAATCATAGATGTGGTCTCAACATGCATAAACGAGGGAAGTTCTAGAATAACAGTTCAAAGTTGACACACTCATAATCAATAAAGTGAGCACGAAAAAGAATATATGCTCTATAAGGCTCAAAATCTCACAAAAAATTATGGGTATTTGGCATCAATCCTATAAGTTTCGAACTTCAAGGTAATATTCAAATTCAGTTCAACAACCTATAAATTTTTTTATTCTTGAAAAATAGAATTATCATGCTTGATTCTCTAGTTTTCTTCAAGTATAAATCATCAATGCACAATTATCAATGACTTACTCAAAACATATTAATAAAAATCATAAATCATTAGAAATTTCACCTAATTAGTAATATGAGAAAATACTTAAAAACAAGATTAAATTCAGGATTTTTAGAATCATGCAAAAAGTTAGGTACTTTTACCCCCCACACTTAAGATGTACATTGCCCTCACTGTACAAAGATAGATAATAATAATTAATATAAAATCAAAAGAGAGGGAGAGAGTGCCACTTCCTGAATTTCGGATGATTTTCGGGAGTTGGCAGTGTACGTGATAGAAGATGACTTTTGTAGTAGTGAATTACTCCTAGTGATTTGTTCGTGTATGTGAAGTGTGTGATCGGAACTACGAAGTCATCAGTTAGATATTTTGAGGGTGTAAGATAAATAAATGTTAGGAATACTTCAAAGATTAGATAAGTAATGATAAAAGTTTGCAATGAAGAAAAGTATCAAATTATGATAATAAAGGAAAAATAAAAATAAAAATAGCACTAAAAATAAGACAATAAAATGTAGATAATTAAAGGGACTCAAAGGTCCTCCTCATCGTCTGGATTTGGTGGTAGGGCTGGTGATGAGATATGGAGGTGCTGGCATATTTGGTGGAGGGTGGCCTCTATCCCATCAAAACGTCGAGTGTTGTCGACGAAATACTGCTCGAACTAGTCGAGGCGTGTAGAGATATCTACCCATGATGTTGCTGCATGGGATGGCTACTGTCTCGGAGCTGGTGGGACATCGTCAGTAATGTCCTCGGGCTCCCCCTCATCTGTAGATGTTACTAAGCGGTATTGAGGGGGTCGGTCCCTCGACAAAGTTTAATCATCCTCATGTGCATCATCGTCTGGATTCCTTGAGGCACTATCTGACCAATCAGTGTGAGGGATGATCTCTGTTCTTCAGTGCTAAGTAGGCCGAAGTGTCGCGCCAACCGCGTTATAAACGGGCCCATCGATAGAATTCCCCTATTGTGTGCCTCTGTTTGATGCTGTATTGCACTGGCGATGAAGTATGTGAGTTCGAATACGTGCCCTTCTGACATGCAGAATAAGTAGTAAACATCGTGCCAGTTTACCACACCGATGCTCTCCCGATGACCTGTAATGGTGTGCACGAGAAGGGCATGAATGTACCTTAAGGCTGGGTTGAGTGCTGTCGCTTTAGAGCGACTAGGGTCATAGACATTTGTGCTGGGGCCCAAGCTACGCCAGTAGTGGAGAGGGGTACAGTGAAGTTGTCAGTCTAAGTCATCGAGTGGGTTCTCTGCTATAAATTTTGGCGTATAAAGTCCGAGTTCTGATCTGAATTACGGTACGCTTAGTCGATGTACCGTGCCCCCTAACTGAAATTGGATGGTGCATGGATCATCGTAGTTGGTCATCACTATTTGCAAAGTGAATGCGGTGCAGAACTCGAGTGTGAGCTCTAAATATGTCAGCTCTGTGATAGAGAAGAATTGTTCCCATGGGTCTGTTGATATGAGAGCTCGATTGTCGGTTGTGAGTCTGACTTGTTCTAGCGCCTCCCAATCGATGTACCTACCGGTGTCGAGGGGTCTATCTCGTATTGTCTTGTAATGCTATTCCTAAGCTGGTTGAGAAAATCACAGAAATAGATGTCGTAACTCGGAAGAAGCGCTAGCGGAAGACGAGCCGGGTCTTTTTCATTCTTTCGAGCTTGAGGCTGTTGATCTCTTTCCTCAGGATGTCGACATTATGCCTGAAATTAGTAATTAAATATAAAGCAAGTTCTTTTAATTAAGTCTCAACAATAATATAGTCAGAATATTCTATACTAAATCAAATAAAATTTGAAGAGGTAGAATCATCAGAAATTAGCAGCGATTATTTCAAACAAAGAAATGTCTTAGTTCTAAAATGTAAGAACATGAAATCCAGTAATCAATAAATAGCAACCAATCCATCATGCCTAAATATTAAGCATTCATGAGTTCTTGAGACAATTTCCTATATATAATCATGCTTAATACTAAACAAAAAATAAAAATAAAGCAGAGTAATATCAAATTTATCAAGCTTTAAGTCAACAAATTGAAGTAATGAAGGGAACCAGGGGTTGTGGTGGTGTAAATTGGTTGAGCACGGGTGGAGCACGGTGGTACTGAGGCAATTTCTATAGGTACACGGCTGTGGGAAGGGCGTGGTCTGCTGTAGCACGGTAGTGGTGTGGGGGCACAGATGGTTTTTTGTGCGGTTTTCTTGAAGAAAGGTGAAGGCTGAGAGGATTTTAGGGGATTAAGGGTGTGGATGTGGCCAAAATAGGGGAGAAGAAGGCTAAAAAATTCTTTTTAGGGGTGAATTTGGGGATGAACGGTTTAAGTTTCTTAAATAGGGGTGGTAGCACGGGAAGTTGGCACGCCCGTGTGAATTTTTTAAATCGCCCTTGCTTTTTCTATTTTTAAAAATAGATGCGTTCAGGGTTCTTGGCACGGCCATGGGTCAATGGACATACCCGTGTGTATCAAGTCAGTATCTCCACACAGCCATCCAGCAACGGCATGTCTCACCCGTGCTTAACAAGTCAGTAACATCGCACGGTTAGAGGAAACGGCCGTGTCTCACTCGTGCTCAATAAGTCAGTAACCTCATATGGGTGGCTGGCACGGGCATGGTCTCTTATCGCAAGCCGTGTTGGAAAAATATTTTTTTCTTTGTCGTACACGACTATTGGCCCGCCCGTGGTTTGTTCCCTGGCTTCCACACTCACACACAGACACACGCCTGTGTGTGTAAGCCGTGTGGTCTTAATTCGCATAATTAGATTTAATTAATATGAAGTTGAATCTTGAACAATTAAAAATATAATGTTGAGGGAAGTTAGTGCTCGGGTTGCCTCCCGAGAAGCACTTATTTAAAGTCTTAATCTAGACTTTTCCTGTTTTTGGTTCTAAAAGAAGGTTCATAGAGCAGAAGCTCCTCTCTCATATCTCCAAAATCTGCACTATTATAAATTTTGAGTCGATAACCATTTACATTGAATGGGCCCTTTGTGGGTGAGTTATCTCGATTGTGCCGTATGGGAAAATCCTTTTGATCATGAATGGGCCTGACCATCTTGATTTCAGCTTCCCAGGAAATAATTTAAGCCTTGAGTTATAGAGTGGGACCAAGTCTCCTATTTCGAATTGTTTCGACTTCTTTAGGCAAGAATTGTGGTGTCGCTTTGTTGCCTCTTTGTATAATTTCGCATTCTCATAGGCCTCAGCTCTCTATTCATCTAGCTCGTTCATCTGCATCATTCTTTTATTTCCTGCAGTTCTGAGATCAAAATTTAAAAACTTTATGGCCCAAAAAGCTTTGTGTTCTAACTCGAATGGTAGATAAGATTTTCCGTATACTAGTTTGTATGGGGATGTCCCTAAAGGTGTTTTAAATGCTGTTCTATAAGCCCATAAAGAATCATCTACTTTTAATTCCCAATCTTTTCTATTTGATTCAACTGTCTTTTCTAGGACGCGCTTAAGTTCTCGGTTTGCTACTTCGAATTACCCATTGGTTTAAAGGTGATATTGGGTAGCTGTCTTGTGATATACTCCATATTTCTTTAGAAATTTTTCAAATTGAGTATTACAGAAATGAGTACCCCTATCACTAATTATGGCTCTAGGTGTCCCAAATCGAGAAAATAATTTCTTGAGAAATTTAACTACTACCCTAGCATCATTGGTAGGTAAGGCTTCCGCTTCTACCCATTTTGACATATAATCAACTGCCACTAGGATGTATTTATTTCCAAATGAACTAGGGAATGGTCCCATAAAATCAATACCCCATACATCAAATAATTCACATGATAACATATATGTTTGAGGCATTTCATCACGTTTAGAAATGTTACCTATTCTTTGGCATTTATCACATGCGGTGACATACCTGTTGGCATCTTTAAATAGAGTGGGCCAATAAGAACCTGATTCGAGTATTTTGTGTGCTGTCTTAATGCCACTGTAGTGGCCTCCTGAGGGTCCTGAATGGCAATGTTCTAGGATTTTGCTTGCTTCTGCCTTTGTAATGCATCTTCGAATTACCTGATATGTACATATGCGGAAAAGAAAAGGATCTTCCCAAAAATAGTTTTTCACATCAATAAAGAATCGTTTCTTTTGGTGATGTGTTAGTCTTTTTGGAAAAATGTTAACTGATAAATAATTTACAATATTTGCAAACCACGGTACCTCAGACTTTGTTATAGAAAAGAGTTGTTCTTCAGGGAATGAATCATTTATCTTATTTTTATCGAGCTCTCTGATATGTGGATTCTCAAGTTTTGAGAGGTGATCTACCGCGAGATTCTCAGCTCCCTTCTTATCTTGTATTTCCAAGTCAAATTCCTGTAAGAGTAAAATCCATTGTATGAGTCTAGGTTTTGCATCATGTTTGTTTAAGAGATAGCAAAGAGCTAAATGGTCAGTGTAAACGAAAACTTTAGATAATATTGATACTGTCTAAATTTGTCAAAAGCAAAAACTATAGCTAGCAATTCTTTCTCTGTGGTGGTATAATTTTCTTGTGCAAGTGTTAATGTTCTGCTAGCATAGCAAATTGGCTGAAAGTGCTTGTCTCTTCTTTGTCCCAAAACTGCTCCAACTGTAAAATCACTTGCATCACACATTAGTTCAAAGGGTAAGTTCCAATTAGGTGCAATTATAATCGGTGTATTTATTAATTTATCCTTAAGGATACTGAATGCATCTGAACATTCCTGATTGAAATTGAAAGGAACATCTTTTTCTAGTAATTTTGTCAAAGGCTTAGCTATTTTAGAAAAATCTTTAATAAATCTTCTATAGAACCCTGCATGTCCTAAAAAGATCCTAATAGCCTTAACTAAACTAGGGGGAGGTAATTTTTCTATGGTTTCAACCTTTGCTTTATCTACCTCAATCCCTTTACTAGAAATCTTATGTCCTAGTACAATCCCTTCTCTGACCATAAAGTGACATTTTTCCAATTCAAAAAAAGGTTTGTTTCCTCACATCTCATTAGAACTCGTTTTAAATTTTTAAGGCAAAGATGGAAAGAATTACTGAATACCGAGAAATCATCCATAAATACCTCCATGATGTCTTCCACGAGTTCGTCAAAGATTTCCAACATGCACCACTGAAAAGTAGCAGGAGCGTTACATAATCCAAAAGGCATTCTACGATATGCAAACATACCATATGGACATGTAAATGTCATCTTCTCTTGATCTTCAGGAGCAATGGGGATTTGGAAGTAGCCGGAGAGTTCGTCCAAGAAATAGTAGTACATATGCCCGGATAATCTTTCTAACATTTGATTTATGAAGGGTAGAGGAAAGTGATCTTTTCTAGTGGCATCGTTGAGCTTTCTGTAGTCCATACAGACTCTCCAACCTGTAACTGTTCTTGTGGGGATTAATTCATTCTTCTCATTGGGTACTACTGTCATACATCCTTTCTTTGGGACTACTTGCACAGGATTTACCCAATTGCTGTCAAAATAGGATAAATTATTCCTACATCTAGAAGTTTAATTACCTTAGCTTTGACCACTTCTTTCATCTTGAGGGTTAACCGTCTCTGGGGTTGTACACATGGCTTGTATTCTTCTTCCATTAAAATTTTGTGGGTGCAGAATGAGGAGCTTATACCCTTGATGTCAAAATTTTCCAAGCTATGGCTTTTTTATGTTCACTTAGTACTTCTATCAACTCCTCTTTTTCTTGTGTTCTAATTTTGAGGAGATGATTACCAGTAATGTAGAATTTTCACCTAGGAATGCATATTTAAGTGTTTTGGTAACTGTTTCAATTCCAGACTAGGTAGCTCATCAATGGAGGATTTCTGTTTTATTCTGTCATTGTTTCTTCTTTTTATATTTGTATGAACGATGATGTATTCAACTTCATCTCATCGTCATCATCTTCTTCCCCCTCTTCTTGAGTCAGGCACAGTTCCCTTGTGTCGTCTTGTATGATTTCCTGTAATGAATTTTGAATGATATGATCAGTAGTATCAATAAAATAATAGGAATCATCTTGCTCTTTAGAATATCGCATGGCATCATAAATTTGAAAAATAATTTCTTCATCGCCTATCCTTAGTGCAAGTTTACCATCACCTACATTGATAATAGCCCTAGCGGTGGCTAAAAAGGCATACGGAATTAAAGGAACATTAATGTCTTCTTCTTTCTAACACAACAAAATCAACAGGGAAAATAAATTTATCAATCTTCACCAAGACATCTTTGATAACTCCTCTAGGATATTTAATGGATCTATTTGCTAACTGAATACTCATCCTAGTGGGTTTTGGTTCCCTAAGATCTTGTTGTTTGAACATTTGTAAGGCATTAAATTAATATTGGCACTTAGATCAGCTAATGCTTTTTTAATACTTAAACTACCAATTAAACAAGGAATAGTAAAACTCCCTAGGTCTTTTAATTTGGTCGGTAACTTGTTTTGGAGGATGGCTGAGCATTCTTCATTAAGTTCCACCGTCGGTACTTCTTCAAGCTTTCTTTTATTCATCACGAGTTCTTTTAAGAATTTTGCATACTTCGGCATCTGTGAAATAGCTTCTACAAAAGGTAAGTTAATATGTATTTGTTTAAAAAGTTTATGAAACTTACCGTATTGGGCATCTAATCGTTCCTTTTTTAACTTTGCTTGATATGGTATTAGTGGTTTACTTTCTTTGGGTACTGGATTTATATCCTCAACTCCCTCATCTCTTGCTTTGTTATCCTCTTGTGGGATTTTTTTTCTTTGGTTCAACTAATTCCTTTCCACTTCTTAGTGTAACTGGTTTTACCTGTTCTGTTTCTTTAGAAAACATCTCTGCCCGTATTTCACAGATCATCTTAGTAAGTAGTCTAATCAACCTACCGAACTTCTCAAATGATTCAGTAAGTTTTTCAATTGATGCTTGTTGATCTTTAAGTGTTCTCTCATTATTTTGGAAACAGTTTTCTGTGTCTGCCATGAATTTTGTCAGCATCTCTTCGAAGTTTGGCTTCTTCTCTTGTGGATATGGCTAATTTTGGAAATTTGGAGGAGGTTGCCGTTTTTGATTTCCTTGGCCTCCCCATGAAAAATTTGGGTGGTTCCTCCAACCTGGATTGTAGTTATTACTATAAGGATTATTATTGGATCGGAAATTATTACCTATGTAGTTCATCTATTTGCTCTCTGCGTCTAGTTGGTAGGGTGGGTACTCAGGATTCGCCACTGTTCCACTTGCGTTGCACTGCATGACTGGATGTACCTACAAAGAACACAAACTATCAAGCTTTTTATTCATTATCTCTACCTGTGTTGATAGCATGGTCACTGCATCTAGGTTGTAAACTCTGGCTGATTTTGTCGGTTTAGTCCTTGTAACTTGCCACTGATAGTTATTCAATGACATCTCTTCCATGAACTCGTAATCTGCTTCAGGAGTTTTATTATTTAAGGTTCCACCGGTGGCTAAATCAATTAATTGCCGTGTTGAGGGATTTACACCGTTGTAAAAAGTTTGGACTTGAAGCCACAAAGGTAATCCGTGGTGTGGACATCTCCTCAAGAGATCCGTATATCTCTCCCATGCATCATATAACGTCTCTAAATCCATTTGCACAAAACAAAAGATATCATTCCGTAATTTGGTCTTTCTGGCTGGTGGGAAATATTTTAATAAAAAATTTTCGGTCATTTGTTCCCATTAGTGATTGACCCTCGTGATAACGAGTTCAACCACTGTTTGGCTTTCTTCCTTAATGAAAAGGGGGATAACCGAAAACGAGTGACATCATCAAAATGCCATTTATTTTGAAAGTATCACAGAACTCTAAACAATTAGCTATATGAGTGTTCAGGTCTTCGTCTTGCAAACCATCAAATTGAACAAATTGTTGAATCATTTGTATCGTGTTAGGCTTTAATTCAAAATTATTAGCGGCTATAGCAGGCCTAACAATACTAGATTCAGCTCATGCTTAAATGAGGTTTAGCATAATCATACATAGTGCACGGGGCATTGTTTTCTTCCACATCTCATGGTGGCTTATTCTCGTCCATCCCTTCAGTAGGATTGGATCTGTCTTCTCGCTCTTCTTCTGTGTAATTTAGGGCTCGCCTAATTTCTCTGCAATTTCTCCTAGCGGTAACTTCAATTTCACTATCATATACTAGTGGTCCTGTCGGGTTCCTTCTAGTCATAAACTAGAGGTACCTACTAGGAAAAAAGAAAGAAGAAATAAAATTAGCAAAAAAAATAAAATAAAATAAATTACGAAATAAATAAAAAATAAAAATAATGGCTAAAGTAATAAAAATAGAGCTCTCTTAATATTTTAGTTCCCCAGCAACGGCGCCAAAAACTTGATCATGTGTCTATTGAGTTTTAAAATTTATAATGAATGTGATCGAACCTGGAAACTAACTCTGAAAACGATTAAAGGCAAGTGTACCTATCGAACAGCAGTATAGCTTAGGCAAGATTAGATTATCAAACCTAAAGGAACTAAAAGTAATAATACTCACTTTCTTTTTTATTATTTAGCCTTAAAAATAAAGTGAAGTTGTTTTAAACTAAATTGACGATGACTAAGCTAAGGACACAAAGATAAAAGAGAATGAATTTGGAAATAACTTGATGAAAAGCTCAGTTGATCACGACGATACCCTCAAGAAGAATCCACCTAGACTTCACTTGTTATCTAACCCTAAACCATATTATTTCTTTACTTAGCTTGATCCGTAGGACTCCCTAACCTATATTAAACCCTCTCTTGAGATGAATAATGTCTAACCCTAGGTTAATTAGTGGAACTCTCGTTAAACATAATAACCCCTAGAATAGCGATAAATCGATCATGGATTCCCACGGTTTCACCTAATCTGGAAAAATCTAAGTAACCTATCTCTAGGCATCCGATCAACTCAAGCAATTATATTAGATCTACTATTAGGCGGGTCTATTCCTCCTCCACCTAAGCACATCGGTTTGGATTAAGCAACATAATTAAGAATAAACTAAGTAATTATCATATAATTTAGAAATCAAATAACAAGATTCATCTAGGTTTCATCCCCTTCAGGTATCTGAAGGTTTTAGTTCATAACTTTAATATAAAACATCTCAAGAGAAAAGATAAAACAAAACATAAGAAATCCTTAAAACCACCTGAAGGAATTGAAGGAGAGATTCGTCGTCTTGAGTAGAATTCCGGCTTCTTGAGATGGATCAACTGGCAATCTTTGAGTAATTCCCTGAATTGACTGCTCTGGTTTCGGCTCTTTGGCCTAGCTCACCCCCTCTTTTAGGATACACTTAGGGTGTTTATATAGGCTCTTGGAATGCTTTACTTGGCCTTTAAGTGTCCTAATTTAAGTTTGCTTCTTACGCGGTGTTTGAATACACTTTGGAATATTTTTCTTTGGCTCAAAGTATCCAAATCTAAGTGATATTGGTCTTTCCCACGACAGGGTCACGGCCATGGCACACGCCCGTGTAAATCGTGGTTGGGCCGTGTTTCGATTCTGTTGTTTGAGGCACGGCCATGTAAATCGGGGATCAGGCTATGTGAAGTAATTTGACGATGCACGGCCATGTGGCTTTAGGTCCAGGCCATGTTGATTTCCTCTTTGGTCCAAATTGACCCGTTTTAAGGCTGTTTCTCATTCTTTTTATCCTCGGGTGCTTATCCTGAGCATAAACCTAAAAGAAAGGATTAAAAGCACCTTTTTACATAAATCAAGGGCTAAATCATCCAAAAGCATAGTAAATGTGGGCCTGGAATATGTTACTTTTACGGTTTATCAATCTTCTCCCACTTCCAAAGTGGAATCTTCAATGACTGTAGTAACCCTGATGGCAATTAATGCTCCGCCTTCACCTGCTGACACGTCAAAGAATTACCCACAAACTTGGTCACCTCCTGCTTTAGTCTCAACCACCAAAACTGTTCTCGCAGATCTCGATACATCTTACTCCTACCAGGATGCATAGCATATGGACTACTTTGCGCTTCCTGCAAATTCTTTTGCCTTAACTCTACATCCCTTGGCATACACGTTTTTCCATGAAAACAAAAAACCTCATCACTATTTAAACTAAAATTGTCTGTCTCATATCTTTCCACTAACTGGAACTTAGAACTCAATGATTTATCTGACAATTGCTTCTCTTTAATCTGGCTGACCCAAGAAGGTTTCACTTACAGTTCTGCTAACAAACTTCCGTCGTCATACAATCTGAGATGGGCAACCATTGCTCTCAAGTCTGATACTACCTTAGGACTCAACGTGTTAGCTACTATGTTAGCTTTACCCGGGTGGTATTCAATTGAACAGTCGTAATCCTTCAATAATTCAACCCACCTTCGCTGTCTTAAGTTCATCTCCTTCTCGGTAATGAGGTACTTTAGACTCTTGTGATCAGTGTAGATGATGGACTTCTCCCCATACAGGTAGTGTCTCCAAATCTTCAAAGCGAACACTACCGCCACTAACTCAAGGTCATGGGTAGGATAATTCATTTCATGCGGTCTCAACTGTCGAGATGCATAAGCTACCACTTTCCCCTCTTGCATCAACACACATCCTAGCCATGTGTGCGACGCATCACAATAGACGACAAACTCCTTCCCTACTTCAGGCTGAATCAACACTAGTGCCTCAGTTAGAATCTTCTTTAACTTTTCAAAACTTTCCTGTTGCTTATTTGACCAAACAAAAGGTACCCCCTTTTGCAACAACTTAGTTAGCAGTGCAGCAATTAACGAAAATCCCTCCACAAACCTTCTGTAGTACCCAACTAGACCAAGAAAACTTTAAATTTCTGCCACAGTCCTAGGCGGTTTCCAATCCAACACAGCTTCAATTTTCTGGGGATCCACCCTAATTCCCTCTGCAGAAACAACATGTCCCAAAAAGGAAACTTCTTTCAACAAAAATTCGCACTTACTGAATTTGGCATACAGTTACTTTTCTTGCAAAATCTGTAGAACCACCCTAAGATGCGAATCATGCTCCTCTTCCGTCCTTGAATAAACAAGAATATCATCTATAAATACTACGAAAAATTGATCTAGCTATGGTTGGAAAACTCGGTTCATCATATCCATAAACACAGCTGGTACATTCGTCAATCCGAATGGCATCACCAAGAACTCGTAATGACCATATCGAGTTCAAAAAGTTGTCTTTTGAATGTCTGCCTCCTTAACCTTAAGCTGATGGTAACTCGATCTCAAGTCTATCTTTGAGAAAACCGAAGCACCATGCAACTGATCGAACAGATCGTCTATCCCGGCAACGGGTACTTATTCTAAATTGTCAACTTGTTCAACTGGTGATAGTCAATACACATTCGCATCGACCCGTCTTTCTTCCTAACAAATAACACCGGAGCTCCCCACAAAGATAAACTTGGTCGAATAAATCCCCTATCCAATAGTTCCTAAATCTGGGCTTTAAGTTCTACCAACTCCTTCGGTGCCATTCTATATGGAGCAATGGACACTAGCGTTGTTCTCGAAAAAAGATCAATACCGAACTCTACGCGCGATCTGGAGGTAACCCTGGTAACTCTTCTGGAAAAACATCAGAAAACTCATTCACTATTCTAACATCTCCTACTGAAAACTCATTGGTTTCCAATGCACTAAAAAAATTTAAAAAAGCCTCGCACCCTTTTCTCACCATCCTTTCAGCCTTAAGAGCAGACACCATATTGGACAGATAATTCCATTTTTCACCCAACACAAGCACCTCATTATCCTCGGGCGTCTTCAACACCATGCGCTTCGTAGCAAAAACTAAATTTGCTTGATACTTCACCAACTAGTCCATGCCTAAGATCAAATTGAACTCGCCGAATGGTAGTTCCTTCAAATCAGCTAGAAAAATTACCCCTTGGACTTCTAAAGGCAACTTTCTAAAGAGTTTATTCACCACTACAGATTGTCCTAAAGGGCTAAGTACAGTCATCTCTCTAGAAGCAATCTCAGAGTCTATGTTCAGAGTTCCCGACACAGTATTAGCAACATAAGAATGTGTTGACCTAATATCAATCAACTTAGAAAAAGGCAATCCAAAAATTAAGAATGTACCAGTTAAGAAGTCTAGTGCGTTGCCCTTCTCACGATGTCTAACTACATAAACCAACCCAGGCTATCTTGCATCTGTGTTTCCAGCACCTCTGCCTGGTGCTCCACGCCCTCGGCCAACACTATTTCCTCACCTAGCGGGACCACAGCCCCTATGTGGTTGCTGAACACCTCTACCCGGCTAAACATAATTTTGACCCACTAGTTGTGCTCTGCCCATCTCCTGTGGACAATCTCTTACCCGATGATCCATAGACCCACACCTGAAACATCCTCTATTATTCGCCCAACACTCACCCGAATGAAATTTACCGCATCTAGCACAACTCTGAGGCCGACTATCAACAATAGGTCTCGCAACACGACTCGACCCATCCAACCTGGGCCTCTTCTAAAAAACCCCAGCTGACCCCAACGATCTAAAATTCCTTTTATTTCTACCTCTATCCCTCTCTTGATTCTACTTTTTGGACCGCTTCACCTCTTCAGCTATATTAGCCTTTTCTACTACAATAGCAAATTCTCTTTCCCGCTGCGGAGCTATCAGCACTTGTAACTCATCCCTTAGACCATCCTCAACCGAACACAACGCTCATGGTCTATGGCAACAATACCTCGGGCATAACGACTAAGACCTAAAAACTCTATCTCATACTCGGCCACCGACTTATTCCCCTGAACCAATTTTAGAAATGCCTTACACTGCGCTTCCACATAACTTGATCCAATGTATTTCCCCTAGAATGCTGTCTTGAAGAAATCCTAGGTAATACGATCAGCCACTGTACCATCCCTGACCGTGAGCCACCACTGATAGGCCTCATCCCGAAGAAGAGACACAACTCCTTTCAACTTCTCCTCCACTGTAAAGTCAAGATCATCCATAATACGCTCAACTACTTCTAGCCAATACTCAGCTACGTTAGGAGCTACACCAGAAACGCCCCTAAACATTTCCACACAATTGGCTCGGAGTCGTTCAGACATAGATTTTTGAGCCCCTGATCCCATGCTCGCTCCAACAACTCTCTCCAACACACGTAAGATCGCCTAAGAGACAGCATCGTCTCTGCCTGTCTGATCCTAAAAATTCGCTTTCGTAGCTGGCGGTGTTGGCACATTATTTTCTGACCCATGTCTTGATTCTAAGGGTTTAAACCCAACACTCTGGCCTCTACCACAGCCGTGCACAACACGTCCATGTCCCCTAGTACTCATTGCTACTGATACGATTTAATTTGATTAAGAGTTTTATGAATTAGTATTTTCTTTCACTGTTTATTACCAAGTAGTCTTATGAAAAATAGCATTAAAAAGTAATTCTCACATATTCATATCTATACCTAAAGGTTTCAATCTCTAAAGTTTAGATCTCTTAATACTAGTAATCATAACACAACATAATTATTTCATGCCTAAACAACCAATGATTAGAAAACTTACCGTGTGGATTGGGTGCCAGTAGACTCAGGTGCCATACTCCAAACCAAAACATTTCCTTAAATAACATTTTAAATCGACTTTATAAAACATTTATTGAACCCATTCCACAGCCAAGTTTTGCAACTTGGCTCTGATACCAAATTTGTAACATTCTAGACTCGGTCTAGACGTTACGACCATATCTGGTATGTCATAGGGAAAGGTTATAAAAAGAAGACTTTGGAATTTTAAAGAAAAATCATAAGTGTGAAACTTTCCGTTTAGGTGATATTATAAAAATAGTGATTTGTAGTTTTAAGCAAAATTTTTGAGTTGAGTTAATTGAATATTTGATACATTTATTAGCACTTGAGAGAAAATGGTTGTTTATGTTACTTATGTTTTGAAAACTCCATCTTAAATTTTCATGTCAAAATATATATTGATGTCATATCATAAATAAATAAATAAATAAAAACCAAATATCAACTTAAGAAGGCCTTATTACATAACAATATACTCAATTAAAATAATTTATGAAAAGGAAATGAGTTTACGAAAAGAAACATTTTATGGCCTCCATGAGTCAGCCTCGGCTCCCAGATCCACGATCTACTGATTACCTACAAAGTTAAGCAAAGGGGTGAGTCACCAAGACTCAGTGTGTAATTCCCCTTATATTACAAAAATGACTTCAAGCCTACAATCACACATTGGGCCTTAGCCCACTTAAAATGGCATACACCAAATATGAATGTAATGTGACCCAGCCCAACCTAATTTTTTCGTCTTCTACACGCCACCCGTACCAGCCCAATACACCGTGGGGATTTCTACAATCAATCCTCCATCCGCTACACGCCTCATACGTGGCACCAAACCACTGGTGACAGAGTCACTAATTATAAAACGTGGGGCCAACCCACTTGTGGCACCAAACCACTGGTGATAATCCCTGATAATCGTATATGTGGGGCCAACCCACTGTGGTACTAAACCACTGGGACAAGTCATAGAATCAACATATATGTACGTGGTGTCAAACCACCGTGGTACCAAACTACTGGGACTTGGTCACTAAATTAGATATGTGGGGCCAACCCACTGTGATACCAAACCACTGTGACAGTTTTTAATAACACTTCCCCTTTCGCATCATATTCCAAACCGATGCATAACATACGTATCAAATGAATGCAACGTGCTATCAAACAAAGCAATAGATTAGAGCATACACTTATATACTCATAAATAGAATGGTATAATCACTTACATGGTATCACCAACTTTACCTACCAAGGTATTATGACTGTCTACCTAGTCACTTCTGCTTTTCAGCCCAAACAGTTAATAACATAAATTAATAGTAGGGTGTGGAATTTACACACCTGATAATGTGCAATACTAGGTTTTCTACGTCGACACTTTCACTAGCAGGGACAATGGCTATTTGCCTATTCCAGGTAGACGTTGGTTCTCTACCACAGCCCAGTGAAAAATCGCGAACTGCCGACATAGCTCGCCTCTTAAAGTTTGGAATGGACACTGTGGGTACACTGCCCTCCTCAACTTGGCCATTTCTTGTATCCATGAACAGACTTGGTCAGAGGTTAGAGAGAAATGTCATTTTCTAATATGAAAACGCTGATTAAGGCACTAACCCAGAGGGAAAGTTAATCATGGAATATAATAAAATAATCTCTTACCTTGGCTACTGATGAATCGCACCACAACTACTTCGCCTCTGGGACTGAGATAATTTGTGAGTGGGAGAGATTCGACCTAACAAACATAGGTGGCCCTTGAATATTCGGCTAATCAAAAGAGTCTTAAAAACAAATCAAAGGGTATTGGACGGATTTACCTTGCATTGGAATAGGTGAAGAAAACCCAAGCAGATTCGACAAAGCGTAATCCCTCACACCCTAGGCTTCAATGATCTCGCAACAGGGTGAAGTCGATTTAATAGACCAAAAGGCTATTCGGCTAAGAGAGAGAGAAAATAAGGCGTCAAAGAAGATGAACTATGGTTTCAGCTTAAGGAGGGAAATAAAGAAGGAAGATGGAATACTAGGAAGTGGTATGGTACTTTCGGTTGTGAAGTTAAAGGGAATGGGAAAAGAGTAAGAAGAGTTTCGGCAAGGCTCAAATGGTTCCGGCTTAGAGGGAAAAGAAGGAGAATGGGAATAATGCACTAAGGTTCGGCTGAAAAATGAAGAAACGAATGCACGAATGGTCATCTCAAATTCGGCCAAAGGTTCAAAGAAGAAAAGAAGTAAAAGTTTGCTAACACTTTCAGCATATGAGGAATAGGAACTCAAAGAGAAAAGAAAAAAAGCTCAAAAGGGTTTTAGCACAAATCGGCACTCCATATTCCCCTAATGACCGAATTCACTCTAAAGAAAACCAAAAAGAAGCCTAATACCCCAAATGCTTTTCGACACACCCCTCTCCTAGAACAAAACTGAAAATTTTTCCCCCTTTCAACACTCCAATTTTGGCCAACAAATCAACAAGCCACCACTCCCTTGTTCAGCTCCTTCTTTTACTCCCATTCACCCATTTGAAACAGTTGACCAATTTAAATCTCCCCCATCACCTTCTAGCCACTCATTTTAAACTCTTTGACTCCTTCCACCAACCACCCTAAAGATTCCTATTGGAAGCCACATCCTTAGCTTCCTGATGCAAAAAGAGAACTTCCAAGTGCTGCCAGCGCGACTTGAACTCCTTCCCTCAGCTGCCCCTTGTTGACTCCATCCTCCTTGCTCTCTAAGTGGCGTCACTTGTCGCTCCACCACATCATCTTTTTGTGTCAAAAAAATACAAGAAAATGATATTAAGCCCTGTCTCAACTGGCTCTCCCTAACAGAGCTTAAAAAGAAAAATTTTTCCAAGGCCCTGGCTTAACCCCTACCTTCCTATAACCCCCCAAACACACCAAATCAATATGCAGGACACCCAAACACACAAACACACAAAATGCGGAACCCCTAATTTAGGATGTTACACTTAAGCAAGGACTTTTGCTCAACCACCTAAGCACATTCAACTTGAATCAAAATCCCAGAAATATTAACACAAGAATTAAGATCACATAATTAAGAACAAATCAAGTATTTATCATATAGTTCAGAAAATAATAACAAGATCCGTCTTAGGTTTCATCCCCTTTAGGTATCTGAAGGGTTTAGTTCATAACGATAAAAGAAAACATCTCAGAAGAAAAGATAAAACAAAACATAAGAAATCCCTAAAACTCCTTGAAGGAATTGAAGGAGAAATCTACCGTCTTGAGTAGAATTTTGGCTTTTTGAGATGGATCAACTGGCTATCTTAGAGTGATTCCCACAAATCTAACCTTTCTGGCTCGGCTTCTTGGCCTAGTTGCCCTAGCTCCACTAGCTCCCCGGGTATTGCTGTCGCATCACATCTTCTGGCTCCCACGTGGCTTCTTCTGCACCGTGATTATGCCATAAAACTTTGGCTAGAGGAACTGATTTCCTTTTCAACACATTGACATCTCGATCTAAGATCTGCACTGGTTCCTCTTCAAAAGACAGATCAGGTCTTACTTCAATTTCCTCTATTGGAACTATGTGAGATGGATCCGAACGATAACACCTTAACATTGAAACATGGAATACATCATGTATCTGACTCAACTCCAAAGGTATCTCAAGCCGATAAGCCACTGGTCCTATACGTTTCAAAACCCGATAAGGTCCGATGAATCTGGGGCTCAACTTGCCTTTCCGTCCAAATCTTAGGACCTTCTTCCAAGGTGAAACTTTTAGAAAAACCCGATCACCCACTGAGAACTCTATTTCTTTACGCTTCAAATTTGCATACGATTTCTACTTATCGAAAGCTTCCTTCAACCGAGCCCGAATCAACTTAACCTTTTCCTCTGTCTCTATGACCAATTTTGGACCCAACAACTGTCGCTCACCCAATTATGTCCAGCAGGTAGGAGTACGACACTTACGACCATACAACGCTTCGTAGGGTGCCATCTGAATACTAGATTGATAGCTATTATTGTTTGCAAATTTGGCTAATGATAAGAAATCCTCCCAACTACCTCTGAAGTCTATTACAAAACCTCTCAACATGTCTTCTAGAATCTAAATTACCCTCTCTGATTGACCATTAGACTGTGGATGAAACGCCGTACTTGTAACAGTCTAGATTAGACCCTAGTTGAAACAGTGGTTCAAGACCACAAATTCGAGGTCGTAAAAATATTTTAATGATATTTTCTGTGTGAAGGATATGTGACATAGCCTGTGTAAAAATTTTGTGTGATGATTTGATCGTTTTAATGCTAAATTAAGAAAAGGGACTTAATCGCATCGAGAGGAAATTGCAGTGTGCTGAGTGGTGAGTACTTAAATGTTGATGGCTTCTTAAGGAGGAAGCTTTATGTTGCTAATGAACCATTTTTAAGTTAGTGGAGTGTTAAATGACAAATTAGTCTTAAAAAGTATTTGTTTTATATGCTTTATAAAGGGCAAAATTGGGATTTGATTAATAAGTTATTATTAATGAAAAACAAAACATTTTAATGACCATTTTTATTTCACCTTTCTTCCATCGAAACTAGAGAAAAGAAATAGCCATTGAAGCTTTGAGATTTTTGGCACTTACTTAGCTTAATTCAAGGTATGTTTTCCGTTAGTTTTTGATAATTTCTACGTTTTTGTGATCATTGCTTTATGCTTTACAAAACCCATGCTCAAATTCCATGTATTGATGATGTTGTTGTGATGAGCCATTGATGAATGTTGAGCTATATGCTAGTTGAATTTGAAATATGAAAACTTAGTGTTAGATTATCATAGTTTGTATTGAGATTTTTTATGAACTTGAGTATTTTGGGCTAAATTGAGAAAATGGAAAGTTGAGGGACTAAATAAAAAATTTGATAAAATATTTGGACTTGTATAATTCCTAGAAAGGTTCGGCTAAGCTTGTGCTAGGTGGAATTTGGTGAATGTGATGTTTTTGTGGGATAAGGACTAAAGTGTCAAAATGTGAAAAATATGAGGGCTAATTTGCAAAATGCCCTAATGTGTGTATGTGGACTAAATTGAATGAGCTAATGATTGAATGGATTGAATTTGAATGTGTATAGACCAAGAGAGGAGAGGTTCGGATCAAGATAGAGGCAAAGATAAAGTGCTCGATTAGTCGACCGTTTCGGTATTTTGACATTCAAGGTAAGTTCGGATATAATACTAGTTGTAAACTTTATCTATGTGATATAAATTGAATGGATGTATATGTATCTATGAGATTTGAAAAGCATTCTGAATTGAGATAAAGGGGCACTAAGTGTACGAAATTTGAAACAAGAAAAAGATGATTGGCATTGTGTGTGCGAAAAGATAGAAGCTTCGGCTTATCGACTTGGCACTATGTGTGCGATACCGATATAAGTTCAGTTTAATGTATTGGTACCAAATGTGTAGTGATGATTATGTTTCAGTTATAAAATTGGCACTAAGTGTTCGAATAAACCAATGGAATAGCAAAGGTTGAACAAGAGGTAAAAATTGAACAATTTAGTAGCATAAATGGTAAGTAACTATATGTTGATCAAGGTACGTATGAACCTATGTGGTTGATAATAGATTTAAGAGTTGATTGAATAGATAATTGAGTATGTGGTTGAGATTGATAATGTGCCTAGTTGTGCCTTTATCTATGTGATGGTACATATATATACATATTGATGTTGTTGTATTGAGTAATATGTATTATATTACAAACTTACTAAGCTTTGGAAAGCTTACTGTGTGATTTGTTTCTCTGCCTTACAGTGTCAGTAAAGCTAGCTTGGATCTGGGATCGTTAGTTTCTCAATCACACTATCGGCATTCTGTTTTGGTACTTTTGGAAAGATGTATATAGCTGGAATATGGCATGTATACGCTAGTTAATTGAATCAAGTTTGAGATTTGTAAGTAGCTATGAAATGTGGCTAGGTATGTGATAAGTTTGACATGAAGGAATGTGGTATATATATGATGCATCTTTTGGCATGATTTGTAGATTGATAAATTTGCTATTGAGTGGTAACTTTGTGTTTATAAATGCTAGTAGGGGTGGTGAGATTGGGAATGAATTATGCTTGTGATAGAATAAGTATTGGTATTGAATTGGGTATGATTAGAGTTGGTATTGATTGCATGTTTTAAATTGCTAAATTGGTATGCTTTTAGATGGCAATAAGTACATAAGATGTTTGGTTGATTGGCTTGTAGGTTTGACCCTAAGTGGGTGGCATGTTGGCCTTGCAAAAATGGCCTATAATGTCGCACAGTTGGGGCAAACGGGCGTGTCTCGAACTGTGGGTAAATTGGTAGAATGTAACTTAAACTGCACACAGCCATGGCACGGGCGTGCCTACAGGTCGTGCGAGAAATGGCAATATATGGCCTTATAGGACACGGCCTTAGCACATGGGAGTGCTTGTTAGCCGTGTTGATTTTGGCAGTATGTAACCATGGGAAGGTCACACGGGTGTGTCAAGTAGCCGTGGGAGAGGCACGGTCTACCCCCACAGGCGTGTCTCCCCTGTGTTCTAGAAAAGTTTCAATTTTTCATGAAATTTTATATGTGTTTTGGTTTAGTCCTCACTCAGTTTATAAGCATGCTTAGGGTCTGGATGACTCGTTTAAGGGACACTATGATTGTATTTGAATGCGTTTGATGATGTTTGACTTTGTGTCGACATTTAGAGGTTAAATGTTCTGATTGATCGGTAATACCCCTTAACCCTATTCCAACGATGGTTTTGGGTTAGGGGTGTTACAATTTTATTGGTATTAGAGCTACGGTTTAGTAGATTCTCAGACTAACGTAGTGCGTGTGAGTCTAGCTATACATGCCATATTGTGAAATTATGATAGAGTGATGAAATCTGACAGTTGAAATACATTTTAATATAGTAATGGATCCGTCGAAAGATTCTTGTGATGTGTAGAGTAATGCACTTGCTCCCACTCAAGGGACAGCGCCGGCCACACCTTGGCCGAATGATAGTGGTGAGGGAGGTGAGGCTAAGCAAGCCTTCTTCCGTATGATGAGTAAATGGTTTTCAGACTTTGTTAGAACAAATCCGACCGCTCCATAACCTCCACCCCCATAAGTACCTATTGTGCCACAAGTTATAGACCCAATCAGATTGAATAAACCTCCTGTGGATAAGATTCGCAAGTATGGGGCCAAAGAGTTTAGGGCCATAGCTAATGACGATGCTTCTCGAGTCGAGTTTTGGCTTGAAAATACAACCAGAGTATTTGATGAGATGTCGCTGAACCCTGAAGAGTGCATTAAGTGTGCAGTTTCCTTGTTAAGAGACACGGCTTACAATTGGTGGAAAACATTGATATCTGTAGTTTCAAGAGAGAGAATAACTTGGGATTTTTTTCAAGTCGAGTTTAGAAAGAAGTATATCAGTCAGTGCTTCATTGATCAGAAATGTAAAGAGTTTTTAGAACTAAAACAGGGCCATTTTTCTGTTACTGAGTACGAGCGAGAATTTGTATGATTAAGTCAATATGCTGGAGAGTGTATTTCTGCCAAAGCTACTATGTGCAAACATTTTATAGAGGGATTGAATGAAGACATTAAGTTATTGGTTGGAATACTGGATATAAATGAATTTGTTGTATTAGTTGAAAGAGCATGCAAAGCTGAGGAGCTCGGTAAAGAAAAGAAGAAAGCTGATTCTGAGGCTTGTGATGAAAGAAAGAGATTAATGAATAAGGTCTCTCAATCTTCAGCAAAGAGAAATAAATATGCAAGCAATCGTTTAAATGCCTCATTTGGACATCCAAATAGAGATCGTTCGAGACAGAGTAATAGTTTACAAATTCAAGCTCCGAATGAAACAAGTGTTGGCAGTGTTAAGAGTAACAAGCCCGAATGTAGACAATGTGGGAGACGACATATGGGAGAGTACTGGGGCAAGTATAACAATAGAACATGCTATAGTGTGGATCTCGAGATCATTTCATTCGAGAATGCCCAAAGATAGTCGAAGAAGAAAATGTTCAGAACGAAAGACCAAGTAATGTGAAGGCTAGAGGTAGACCACCCAGGAGCATCAAAAATGTGAATAAAAGTCAAAGAAGAATGACTGATACAGCTGTAAGGTCAGAAGCAAGAGCACCTGCTCGAGCCTATGCTATACGTGCACAAGAGGAAGCATCATCTCCAAACGTGATCACTGGTACTTTTACTTTATTTGATACTGATGTCATCGCATTGATAGATCCTGGATCAACTCATTCCTATGTGTGTATGAATTTAGTATTGAATAAGACTCTACCTATTGAGTCTACTGAATTTGTGATTAGAGTATCGAACCCCTAAGGCAAGTGTGTTTTGGTGGATAAGGTGTGCAAAAATTACCCATTGAAGTTTCGTGATTTATGTTTCCTGGTCAATTTGATGTTGTTACCATTTGATGAATTCAACATAATTCTAGGTATGGATTGGCTTACTTTGCATAATGCCATCGTGAATTGTAAAAGAAAGAATGTTGAATTGAAGAGTCAGAATGGTGAGATAGTTCGAATTGAGTCTAGTGATATGAAAGGACTACCAGCTGTTGTATTGTGATGAAAGTTATGAACTATGTGAGAAAAAGTTATGAACCTTATTTGGTGTACATGATTGATACAAAAGTGTCGGAAAGGAAAGTTGAATCTGTGCCTGTGATATGTGAGTTTCTAGATGTGTTTCCAGAAGAGTTACCGGGGTTACCTCCAATTAGAGAAGTTGAATTTGGTATTGAGTTAGTGCCGGGAACTGCTCCTATTTCGATAGCTCCATATAGAATGTCACCAACAGAATTGAAAGAGCTGAAATCTTAGTTGCAAGAATTGACCGACAGAGGATTTGCACGACCTAGTTTTTCACCCTGGGGAGCTCCTGTATTATTTGTGAAAAAAGAAAGATGGAACTATGAAAATGTGTATTAATTATCAACAATTGAACAAAGTGACGATAAAAAACAAATATCTGTTACCTCAAATCGATGATTTGTTTGATCAGTTGAGAGGAGCTACAGTATTTTCTAAGATAGATTTGAGATCGGGCTACTATCAGTTGAGAGTTAAAGAATCCGATGTGCCAAAAACTACATTCAGAACGGGGTATGGACATTATGAATTCTTAGTGATGCCTTTTGGACTAACAAATGCCCCTACAGTGTTTATGGATTTGATGAATTGAATATTCAGACCGTAGTTGGATCGCTTCGTGGTGGTTTTCATTGATGATATTTTGATTTATTCGAATGATGAGACGCAACATGCCGAACATTTGAGAATCGTGCTACAAACTCTGCGTGAGAAATAGCTGTATGCAAAGTTTAGTAAATGTGAATTTTGGTTGCCTGAGGTCAGTTTTCTGGGGCATATTGTATCCACTGCTGGGATACGAGTCGATCCGCATAAAATCTCTACTATTTTGGAATGGAAGCCTCCGAGAAATGTGTCTAAAATCCATAGTTTTCTGGGACTAGCGGGATATTATAGACGATTTGTGAAAGGCTTCACAATGATTGTGACTCCTTTGACAAAGTTGTTACAGAAGGATGCTAGATTCGAGTGGTCAGAAAAGTGTCAACAGAGTTTTGAACAGTTAAAGGTGTTGTTAACAGAAGCACCAGTGTTGATTCAACTTGAATTAGGCAAAGAGTTTATAGTTTATAGTGATGCATCGTTGAATGGTTTGGGCTGTGTGCTAATGCAAGAAGGAAAAGTCATCACTTATGCTTCGAGACAGTTAAAACCACATGAAAAGAATTATCCAACGCATGATCTTGAATTGGCTGTGATTGTATTTGCATTGAAGATTTGGCATCACTATTTATTCGGTGAAAAATGTCATATTTATACTGATCATAAGAGTTTAAAGTATTTTATGAATCAGAAAGATTTGAACTTGCGACAGAGAAGATGGTTAGAATTGTTGAAAGACTACGATGTGATAGATTACCACCCGAGTAAAGCTAATGTTGTAGCTGATGCTTTGAGTCAGAAATCATTATATGCCTTGCGAGCTATGAGTAATCAGATAGATTTGTGTGATGATGATACGATTGTAGCTGAATTGAAAGTAAAACTGTTGTTTATACAACGGATATGTGAGACTCAAAAGATTAATAATGAGTTGTTAGCAAAAAGAGTTTAATGTAATTCGAATGCGGAATCAGAATTTCAAGTTGATAGTAATGATTGTTTGAGATTCAGAGATCGGATTTGCGTTCTAAGAAATTCAGAGTTGATACAAATGATTTTGACTGAAGCTCACAATAGCCATTTAACTGTACATCCGGGGAGTACGAAAATGTATAATGATTTAAAATAGTTCTATTGGTGGCATGGTATGAAGAGAGATATTTCTGACTTTGTGTCGAAATGTTTAGTTTGTCAGCAAGTTAAGGCTGAACATCAAGTTTCGTCCGATTTATTGCAACCGATTATGATTCTTGAGTGGAAATGGGAGAGGATCACAATGGACTTTGTGTAGGGTTTGCCCTTATCTTCGAGCAAGAAAGATGTGATCTGGATGATAGTTGATAGATTGACGAAATCAACTCATTTCATTCCGGTGAGAACCGATTATTCTTTAGATAAGTTGGCTAAATTGTATATCGATGAGATTGTGAGATTGCACGGAGTACCGTTATCTATATTGTCTGATAGAGATCCGAGATTTACCTCGTGATTTTGAAAGAAATTGCAAGATGCTTTGGGCACAAAATTGCATTTCAGTACTGCTTTTCATCCACAAACGGATGGTTAATCCAAGCGAATTATTTGGATTCTTGAAGATATGTTAAGATGTTGTATACTCAAATTTGAAAGCACATGGGAAAGGCATCTATCATTGATTGAGTTGGCGTATAACAATAGTTTTCAGTCTAGTATAAAAATGGCACTATATAATGCTATTTACGGTCAAAAGTGTCGAACTCCATTGTATTGGGCCGAGCTGAGTGAGAACAAGATTCACGGGGTTGATCTTATAAAAGAGACTGAGCAGAAAGTGAAAGTAATTCGTGACAGTTTGAAAGCAGCCTCAGATCGTCAGAAGTCTTATGCAGAATTGAAACGAAAAGATATTGAATTTGAGGTTAGGGATAAAGTGTTTCTGAAAGTATCTCCGTGGAAGAAGATACTTCAATTTGGCAGAAAGGGCAAGTTGAGTACGAGGTCCATTGGACCATAGGAGATCGTTGAACGAGTTGGATCGGTTGCTTATAGATTGAGATTGCCATCTGAATTAGAAAATATCCATAATGTGTTTCATGTGTCAATGCTTCGACAGTACAGATCAGATCCATCTCATGTGATTGCTCCTACTGAGGTTGAGATTCAGTCAGACTTCTCGTATAGTGAAGAACCGATTCAAATTTTGGCACGAGAGACTAAAGAGTTGAGAAACAAAAGAATTTCCTTAGTGAAGGTATTGTGGCATAAACACGGAATTGAAGAGGCTACGTGGGAGCCTGAGAACGTTATGAGAGAGCAGCATCCACAACTATTCACTGGTGACGAAAATCCCTAAAGGGGGAGAGTTGTAATAGCCTGGATTAGACCCTAGTCAGAACAGTGGTTCGAGACCACAAATTCGAGGGCGTAAAAATATTTTAATGATATTTTCTGTGTGAAGGATATGTGACATAGCCTGTGTAAAAATTCTGTGTGATGATTTGATCGTTTTAATGTCGATGATTTGATCGTTTTAATGCCGAATTAAGAAAAGGGACTTAATCGCATAGAGAGGAAATTGTTGTGTGCTGAGTGGTGAGTACTTAAATGTTGATGGCTTCTTAAGGAGGAGGCCTTATGTTGCTAATGAACCATTTTTAAGTTAGTGGAGTGTTAAATGACAAATTAGTCTTAAAAAGTATTTGTTTTATATGCTTTATAAAGGGCAAAATTGGGATTTGATTAATAAGTTATTATTAATGAAAAACAAAACAATTTGATGGCCATTTTTATTTCATCTTTCGTCCACCAAAACTAGAGAAAAGAAATAGCCATTGAAGCTTTGAGATTTTCAGCACTTCCTTAGCTTAATTCAAGGTATGTTTTCGATTAGCTTTTGATAATTTCTACGTTTTTGTGATCGTTGCTTTGTGCTTTAGAAAACCCATGCTCAAATTCCATGTATTGATGATGTTGTTGTGATGAGCCATTGATGAATGTTGAGCTATGTGCTAGTTAATTTTGAAATATGAAAACTTAGTGTTGGATTATCATAGTTTGTATTGAGATTTTTTATGAAATTGAGTATATTGGGCTATATTGGGAAAATGGAATGTTGAGAGACTAAATAGAAAATTTGATGAAATATCTGGACTTGTATAATTCCTAGAGAAGTTCGACTAAGCTTGTGCTAGGTGGAATTTGGTGAATTTGATGCTTTTGTGGGATAGGGACTAAAGTGTCAAAATGTGAAAAATGTAAGGGCTAATTTGCAAAATGCCCTAAATGTGTGTATGTGGACTAAATTGAATGAGTTAATGATTGAATAGGTTGAATTTGAATGTGTATAGACCAAGAGAGGAGAGGTTCGGATTGAGATCGAGGCAAAGATAAAGTGCTCAATTAGTCGACCGTTTCGGTATTTTGACATTCGAGGTAAGTTCGGATATAATACTAGTTGTAAACTTTATCTATGTGATATAAATTGAATGGATATATATGTATCTATGAGATTTGAAATGCTATGTGCTGAATTGAGATAAAGGGGCACTAAGTGTGCGAAATTTAAAACAAGAAAAAGATGATTGTCACTGTGTGTGCGAAATGATAGAAGCTTGGCTTATCGACTTGGCACTGTGTGTGCGATACAGATATAAGTTCGGTTTAATGTATTGGCACTAAGTGTGCGGGGATGATTATGTTTCAATTATGAAATTGGCACTAAGTGTGCGAATAAACCAATGGAATAGCAAAGGTTGAACGAGAGGTAAAAATTGAACAATTGAGTAGCATAAATGGTAAGTAACTATGTGTTGATCAAGGTACGTATGAACCTATGTGGTTGATAATAGATTTAAAAGTTGATTGAATAGATAATTGAGTATGTGGTTGAGAATGATAATGTGCCTAGTTGTGCCTTTATCTACGTGATGGTACATATATATACATATCGATGTTGTTGTATTGAGTAATATGTATTATATTATGAACTTACTAAGCTTTGGAAAGCTTACTGTGTAATTTGTTTCTCTACCTTGCAGTGTCAGTAAAGCTAGCTTGGATCTGGGATCGTTAGCTTCTCAATCACACTATCGGCATTCTGTTTTGGTACTTTTGGAAAGATGTATATAGCTAGAATATGGCATGTATGTGGTAGTTAATTGAATCAAGTTTGAGATTTGTAAGTAGCCATGAGATGTGGCTAGGTATGTTATAATTTTGGCATGAATGAATGTGGTATATATATGATGCATCTTTTGGCATGACTTGTAGATTGATAAATTTGCTATTGAGTGGTAACTTTGTGTTGATAAATGCTAGTAAGGGTGGTGAGATTGGGAATGAATTATGCTTGTGATAGAATAAGTATTGGTATTGAATTGGGTATGATTAGAGTTGGTATTGATTGCATGTTTTAAATTGCTAAATTGGTATGCTTTTAGATGGCAATAAGTGCATGAGATGTTTGGTTGATTGGCTTGTAGGTTTGACCCTAAGTGGGTGGCATGTTGGCCTTGCAAAAATGGCCTATAATGTTGCACGGTTGGGGCACACGGGCGTGTCTCGGACTGTGGGTAAATTGGCAGAATATGGCTTAAACTGCACAAGGCCAAGGCACGGGCGTGCCTACAGGTCGTGCGAAAAATGGCAGTATATGGCCTTATAGGACACGGCCTTAGCACACGGGAGTGCTTGTTAGCCGTGTTGATTTTGGCAATATGTAACCATGATGAGGTCACACGGGTGTGTCATGTAGCCGTGGGAGAGGCACGGTCTACCCCCACGGGCGTGTCTCCCCTGTATTCTAGAAAAGTTTCAATTTTTCATGAAATTTTATATGTGTTTCGGTTTAGTCTTGACTTGGTTTATAAGCATGCTTAGGGTCTGGATGACTCATTTAAGGGACACTATGATTGTATATGAATGTGTTTGATGATGTTGGACTTTGTGTCGACATTTAGAGGTTAAATGTTCTGATTGATCGGTAATACCCCTTAACCATATTTCGGTGATGGTTTCGGGTTAGGGGTGTAACAGTACTGAAATCTTGTCTTGTACCCAACCTTTGATGTAACGCCTTCCAGAATCGCGACGTTAACCTAAGGTCCCTGTCTGATATAATAGACACTGGTACCCCATGCAACTTCATAATCTTCGCCACATATAGTTTTGCTAACTTTTGCAATGAATAATCGACACGAACGGGTATGAAGTGAGCGGACTTCATCAACCGATCGAAAATTACCCACACTGAATCCTTCCTAGTAGGTGTAAGAGGTAGCCCACTAACAAAATCCATCGTTATCCTCTCCCACTTCCAAAGAGGAATCTTCATTGGCTGTAGCAATGCCGAAGGAAACTAATGTTCTACCTTCACCTGTTGACACGTTAAACATTTACTCACAAACTCAATAACTTCCTGCTTCAGACCTAGCCACCAAAACTATTCACGCAAATCTCGATACATCTTACTTCCACCGGGATGCATAGCGAATGGGCTACTATACGCTTCCCGCAGAATCTTTGTCTCAGCTCAGGATCCTTCAGCATACAAACCTTTCCACGAAAGCATAATACACCATCACTGTTCAGACCAAAATCTTCTGTCTTACCGCCTTCCACTTACTGAAGTTGAGAACTTAACAATTCGTCTGACAACTGCTTATCCTTAATCTGACTTACCCATGAAGGCTTCACTTGAAGTTCGGCTAACAAGCTTCCATCTTTATACAAACTGAGATGAGCAAACATCGCCCTCAGATCTGATATCACCTTACGGTTCAACGCATCCGTCACTACGTTAGCTTTACCCAAGTGATACTCAATCGAGCAGTCATAATCTTTCAACAATTCAATCCACATCCGCTGCCTTAAATTCAACTCCTTCTGGGTAAGGAGATATTTCAGGCTCTTATGATCGGTGTAGATAATTAACTTTTCTCCATACAAGTAGTGTCTCCAAATCTTCAAGCGAACACTACCGCAGCTAACTCCAAATCATGAGTGGGATTGTAACACCCCAAACTCGGCCTAAACATTACGGCCGGATCTGGTGTGTCACATAAAAAGGTTTCTCATGGATCTTTGCAATCGTAAAAAAATATTTGAATATCTTTTTGAAACACCGGGTTAGGGTGGTTGTTTGAAAACTCAGTGTTCATCTTTGAAAACTTGTAATTAACTTAAAAACTGCCTTTATTGGGAAAATCAAACTTAGACTATTGTGGGTAGGTGATATTTTAAAAATACTTGTTATCGCTCTAAGTGAAACCAAGGTGTTGTCCATTATCGTTTGTAATCCGTTCGTTATGTTTTGGAAAATAGTTATTTCCATTTTATTAGGAAAACCCCATACTAATTAAATCATAAATTAAAGCGTTTAAAATCCAAATTGAAAATACTAGTGGCCTTATTACATAGTAGAATCCCAAATTAAAGAAAATTCAAAGATAAGAAAAGTTTAATTTACTAAAATAGTGTATGGCCACCACTGAGTCCACTCCGGCCCATATCCGCTTGGTCTAAGAATTACCTGCAAAAATTTAAGCAGATGGGGTGAGTCAAGAAGACTCAGTGTACAATTACCCCACATGAACCATAATTAGGCCTGAGCCTATGGGCCTTAGCCCTTACAAAATCACCTTGGGCGAAGCCCATTCAGAATCAGACTAGGCCTTAGCCCTATTAGCACAGTATAGCACATGATGTATGCAATATGATTAAATACCCAACCCAGCCTAGATATCCATCCGCTACACACCACCAATTCCTGCCAAACACACCAGTGGGGATTTCTACAATCGATCCTCACCGCTACACACCATCGATGGTAGTCGTGCTGCAGTCAGCTACCCATCACCGAAATATGTGGCATAGCCACCGAAATAATGTGACAACGTCACCGAAATGTGTGGCAAGGCCACCGAATTACACTGCCCCTTTCAACAATATCATATCCCCAATCCCATTCAACATATAATCATAGTGAAATGGATGCAACATATATCAGCATACATAGAATATTCAAAGCATATGTATAGCCATGCTAACGTACATGCACGGCATAGTCAGAAAATAACTAACCTGGTATCTCGATTTTACCCTCCAAAGGTAACTCAAGAGCCATTACTGAGGTTTCGACTTTCAAATTATGCATATACTTATTACAAACAAACAAAAGAAAGTGTGGGAGTTACACACAATCACGCTAATCAACCCCTAAGGGCATAACGATAATTTTACCCACCGAGGGTATTTCAGTAATTTCGTAAACCAGGGGTATTTCGGTAATTTTGCAAACCAAGGTTAACTCGATAATTTCACAAACTAGGGGTAATTCAGTAATTTTGCAAACCAGGGGTAATTTGGTAATTTTGCAAACTAGGGGTAATTTGGTAATTCTGCAAACTAGGGGTAATTCGATAATTTTGCAAACTAGGGGTAATTCGATAATTTTACAAACTAGGGGTAATTCAGTAATTTTGCAAACTAGGGGTATTTCAGTAATTTCGCAAACCATGGGTATTTCGATAATTTTGCAAACCAAGGGTATTTTGGTAATTTCTCAAACTAAGGGTATTTCGATAATTTTGCTGAATAGGGTATTTTGGTAATTTCACAGACCAGGGGTATTTCGGTAATGTTGTAAACTAAGGGTATTTCAGTAATTTCGCAGACTAGGGGTATTTCGATAATTTTTCATTTAACAGCCTTTTCAAAGGCCCATTGTCGCTTCGAGCGACACGGCTACCATTTTCGATCATCACTGGACTATTGGGCCTAAAACCCGACTTCGGCCCATTCGGGGCCACACGCTCGTGAGGCCTATATAGCACTAATCTAGCCACGTATATGAGATTCACATAGTCTAGTCCAATATAAACTACACAATCATACAATTTACTCATATGGGCCAACGGGCCCCTTGTGGCCCAAACAGCCTAACCCACAAGAGCACTACTGATGGCCTCAACTATCGCGTCGAAGCCCCCACACGTGCGCTCACACGCTCGTGTGGCTACCATTGTCGTGTGACCGGTATTTCGTCATTTGTCGCACTACAGCTAGACTAGGGCGAGATACAGACCTAATAGAAATCTGAAGCTAATCCGCGCTCCGAATGCTCCTATGCCCAAACGCCCACCAAGGTATGCTTACTCTCCTCCTAGACAGCTCTATATATAGCTAGCTTCTCACCTTCCTTCTTTGTATCTTTCCGATGTGGGATCCCTCCGTCAGTAGAGTTTAAATCCAACTCAAACTCTGGCCATCTAATCCGCGAAATAAATACTCCCCTGCTTGTCATGAGATCCAAACCTAGGCTCTCTTGCACCCTTAATGCCGCCTTGCCACTAGACCACTCGCTTTCTTTTGTGTCTAAAACCATACGCAACTAAAGATAAGTCTATGGCCAAGGTTTAAATCCATTTTTAAAAAAAATAACCAAAAAGAAATGCAAGTTCCACGCCTTGAACCTTGGATCTTCTTACCTCCCTGTGGCGTCACTCCCTTGCTCCCTAAGTGGCGTCACTTTGCCACTACACGACACACTCCACTTGTGTCATTTTCTCCACATTTTATTCTTAAAGCCTACCTACTAACTCCCAGGGTTTTATTCACCTAAAACCAAAATTTTCCTAAGCCCAAGTTTGACCTTGGGACTTCATAGAAGCCCCCATAACCTTCCAAAATCACCCACCTAATAGGTCCAACTTGCACTTAAGCCATTCTCTTGTTCTCAAAAATTTTAAATGCTACTACACCCAAGTCCCATTGGGCCCAATTCTATTAGGCCCAATTTCGGGATGTTATAAGGATAATTCACTTCATGTGGTCTTCATTGTCGAGAAGCATACGCCACTACCTTCCCTCTTGCATAAGCACACATCCTAACCCATGTGTGATGCATCACAAGAGACATTTAACTCCTTCCTCAAATTTGAATCAACACCGGTGCCTCAGTTAAGATCCTCTTTAGCTTCTCAAAGCTTTCCTGTTGCTTATCAGCCCAAACAAAATGGTACCCCTTTCTGTAGCAACTTGTTAATGGTGCAGCTATCAACGAGAATCCCTCAACAAACCTTTTGTAATACCCAGCTAACCCAAGGAAACTTTGAATTTTAGCTACTAACCTCGGTGGTTTCCAACCCAAAATAGTTTCAATCTTTCGGGGATCAACCCTAATCCCCTCGGCAGACACAACATGCCCCAAGAAGGTAACTTCCCTCAACCAAAATTCACATTTCCTAAATTTGGCATATAGTTGCTTCTCTCTCAAAATCTGTAGAACTACCCGAAGATGCGAATCATGCTCCTCCTCAGTCCTTGAATATACCAAGATATCATCTATGAACACTACGACAAACCGATCCAGGTAGGGTTGGAATACCAGATTCATCATATCCATAAATGCAGCTGGTGCATTCGTCAACCCAAACGGCATCACTAAGAACTCATAGTGACCATAACAAGTTCGAAAAGTAGTTTTGTGAATATCCGCCTCCTTGACCTTTAATTGATGATACCCCGACCTCATGTCTATCTTCGAGAAGACCGAAGCTCCTCGCAGCTGATCAAATAGATCGTTAATCCTAGGCAACGGGTATTTGTTCTTAATCGTCAACTTGTTCAATTACCTATAATCAATGTACATCCGCATCGACCCGTCCTTTTTCTTAACAAATAACACCGGTGCTCTGACGGAGACACACTTGGTCGGATAAAACCCCAGTCCAATAGTTCCTGAATTTGAGCTTTAAGTTCTACCAGCTCCTTCGGCGCCATCCTATATGGGGCAATAGACACCGGAGCTATTCCCGGAAGTAAATCAATGCCGAACTCCACCTCGTGATCCAGAGGTAACCCTAGAAGTTCTTCTGGAAAGACGTTCGTGAACTCTTTCACCATTCTAACATCCTATACAGATAATTCTTTGGCCTCCAAAGCACTAATGAAAGCTAAGAACATCTCACACCCTTTTCGTACCATTCTTTTAGCCTTTAATACAGACACCATGTTAGACAGGTAATTCCTTCTTTCACCTATCACTAGCACCTGCTTATCCTTAAGAGTCTTCAATATCATGCACTTAGCCACACAATCCAAGTTTGCTCGATACTTAACTAACCAGTCCATGCCTAAAATTAAGTCGAACTAGCCGAATGGCAATTCCATCAGATCAGCCGGGAAAACAATCCCTTGTACTTCTAAAGGCACATTCCCAAAGAGTTTGTTCACCACTACAGATTGTCCTCAAGGGCTCATCACAGTCATCTCCCTAGAAGCAACCTCAGATTCTATACTTAAAGTCTCAGACACAGTACTAGCAACATATGAATGTGTAGACCCAATATCTATCAAAGCTGTAAAGGGCACACCAAAAATAAAGAACGTACCGATTATGATATCCAGTGCATCGCCGTCCTCTCGTTGTCTAGCTGTATAAACCAACCCAGGATGTCTTGCATCCGCATTACCGGTACCCCTGCCCGGTGCTTCACGACCTCGACCAAAACCATTTCCTTCTCTGGCCAGACCACGGCCTCTCGGTGGTTGCTGCCCACCTCTTCTGACCTACACATATCCCTGACCTACTGACTGCACTCTGTCTAGCTCTTGTGGACAGTCCCTTATCCGATGATCCATAGATCCACACCTGAAGCATCCTCTATTACCTACCCAGCACTCCCCCACATGAAATTTCCCACATCGAGCACACTTTTGAGACTGGCCAACATCAACAGGCTTCGTAACTCGACTCGGCCCATCAAACATAGGCCTCTTTTGGAAACCTCCAGCAGATCCTGACGACCTAAAGTTCCTCTTATTCCTACCCTTATCCTTGTCCCGATTCTACCTCTCAGACCGTTTTACCTCTTCGGCTATCTTTGCCATCTCAACTAGATTAGCAAACTCTCTTTCCCATTGTGAAGCTATCAGTACTAGTAACTAGTCCCTTAGACCGTCCTCAAACCGAACACAACGCTCATAATCAGTTGCAACGATACCTCGAGTATAGAGACTTAAACGTA
Source organism: Gossypium rotundifolium (assembly GCA_025506655.1). Classification (NCBI taxonomy): domain Eukaryota; kingdom Viridiplantae; phylum Streptophyta; class Magnoliopsida; order Malvales; family Malvaceae; genus Gossypium; species Gossypium rotundifolium. The sequence continues at coordinate 28,779,664 of CP106728.1, forward strand.
GGAACCCTGCCTCATACTCAGCCACCAACTTGTTCCCTGGACCAAGTTTAAAAATGCCTTCCTCTAAGTGTCCACATAGCTCGCCCCAACATAATTTCCCTGGAACGCTATCTTAAAGAAGTCCCAGGTAATACGGTTCACTAATGTACCATCCATCACCGTAAGCCACCACTGGTATGCCTCATCTCGAAGGAGGGACACTACTCCTTTCAACTTTACCTCTACCGTGCAGTCAAGATTGTCCATGATTCGTTCAACTGCTTCCAACCAGTACTCAGCTACGTTAGGAGCCACACCAGAAATACCCCTAAATATCTCAACCCCACTTGCTCTTAGTCGCTCAGGAATAGATTTTCGAGCTACTGATCCCGTGCTAGCTCCAACAACCCACTCCAAAACATGCATCTTAGCTTAGGAAAGAGCATGTCCCCTCCAGATCGGTCTTGAGACCCCACTTTCGCTACTGGTGATGCTGGCACTTCACCTTCCGGCCCATGTCCCGATTCGATGGTTCAGCCTCAACACTCCAGCCTCTACCACGGTCGCGCATACCACGTCCACGTCCTCTAGCGCTCATAACTATGGAATCAACTTAATCTGATTACAAGTTTTATGTATTAGTATATCTTCCACTATTTTATTACTGAAAAATCTTATGAAAATAGAATTAGAAGTAGTTTTTCGCAAGACATATTTCTAAAGGTCTCAATCTCTAAATTTGAATCTCTTGCAACTATCAATCACAACATAATATAATCTTTCCATAAGAAATCAAGCAACAATCAAAAAACTTACAGTACGGATTGGTGTCAGAGACTCGGGTGCCATACTTCTAGAAAATATGTATTTTACTAAACCATATTCCACACCAACTTTGAAAACATTTTTGAACCCATGTCACAGTCGAGTTTTGCAACCTAGGCTCTGATACCATAATTGTAACACCCTAAACCCGCCCTAAATGTTACGACTGAATCTGGTATGTCACAAAGAAAGGTTGTTGAAAAGAACTTTGAAATGTTAAGGAAACATCACAAATTTTGAAAGCTTTTCATTCCGTGTTTTTGTCTTGAAAATAACATTCAGTTTAAGGGTTTCTTACCAACTCTTATTTAAAAGAACTATTAGTCGAAAATGGTTTTGTGATACAAAAATCGAAAACTAGTGGTATTCCGAAACGTGTCATTTTGAAAACAGTGTTTGTGGTTTTAAGTAAATTTTTGAATTGAGTTATTAACTATCATATTATCCCCTTGTTAGTATTTTGGAAAATGTTTATTTATATTTTTAGAAAACTTTGTGTTTAGCATTTCATAGTGTAATAGTAACCGCATTAAATCAAAAACCCAAATTAAAGTTATGGAGGCCTTATTACAAAACAAAATCCCAAATTAACATAAGTTTAACTAAAGAAAATGAATTTACGTAAAAAGTACTGCATGGCCACCCTGAAGTCCACCTCGGCTCCAAATTTGCGACTAGGAGTTACCTTCAATAATAAGCAGAGGAGTGAGTCACCAAGACTCAGTGTGTAATTCCCCATACAAGCGCAATATGGGCCTAAGCCCATAGAACACATTGGGCCTTACCCTTACAACATGGCATATCAAAAATTGAATGCAATGCAACCCAGCCCCACCTAGTTTTCCATCATTTACATCACCTGAACCAGTCGAACACCTGTGGCACCAAGCCACTGTGGTACCAAACCACTGTGGTTTTAAACCACTGTGACAGAGTCACTGATACATGTATATGTGGGGCCAACCCATTGTGGTACCAAACACTGTGACAGTCACTGATAAATATATGTAAGGCTAACCCACTGTGGTACCAAACCACTATGACAATCACTAATAAATATATATCTGTGGTGGCAAACCACTGTGACATAGTCACTGATAAATATATTTGGGGCCAACCCACTGTGGTACCAAACCACTGTGACAGTCACTGAATACTGAATCACACTTTCCCTTTCAATCATATCCCAAAGCCCATGTAAGCACATCAATATGTGATGTATGCAATCATACTTCCAATAAACACAAATAATTAAATCATACACATATTTATATTATGCTATTCGTAAAACTAAGTCATACAGATATTTACCTGGTATCGCCAACCTCACCCACAAGGGTATCTCGACTTTCTATACTGCTGTTCCAGCTTTTAGCCAACACAGTTATTAACGTAAAATAATATAGAAAAGTGTGAGCAATTACACACCTGATTACGCAAAGGACTAGACACTCTATATCGTCAACACTCTCACTAGCAGTAATAACCGCGATTTGTCTATCCCAGACAAACGTCGGCTCTCTACCACAACCCAGTAGAAAATATCGAACCACCGACACAACACGTCTCTTAAACTTAGGGACAGAGACTACGAGTCAACTCTCCTCTTGGTTTGACTAGCACTCGCATCCATGAAGAGACTTGATCAGAAGATTGGGTTAAAGCAACGAAAGAGAAAAGGGAGTAGACAAACTGTAATCGAGAGAACCTTCTTACCTTGATTACTTAGAAATCATTCGACACTAGATTTGGCTATGGACCAAACCAAAGGGAATCCTAAAGTCAACTGAAGAGGTTCGACAAGATCGAAATGTCAAAAAAATGCCCAACGAGTCCCCTTCTTGCCAACCGTGAAATCAAAATGGATAATCTAGCACTGTGGAGTATTCGGCCTAGAAGGAAAAGATCACTATTTGAGAGTTTTATGTTCGACTAAGGATGAGAAAAGACTAGAAAAGGGTTCGGCTAGGGTATTTCGGCAATGGCACAAGAAAGTGTTTGCCAAGAGAAAAGAAAAGGAAGCAAATGGAGAGAAAAATGAGAAGTAGCAAGGTTCGGCTAGTGAAGCAAAAAACAGATTAGAAGAGATGAAGAAACTAGAAGAAGTGTAGAAGAAAGAAGAGAGTTTCGGCCCAAGATGTGCACAAAAGTAAAGATTAGAAGAGAAAAAGAAACAAAAGAGATTGGCAACTAAAGGTTTCGACAAGGAGAGCAACAAAAGACTTTGAATGCTTCAAGTCAAAATGCATAGAAGTTAAAAGAATCACCTCTCCATTGATCTCTCAAGAAACAGAACTCTCTCTATATGACTGAAAATGATAAGATGGAAATGGCTAAGACTAAAGAGAATTTCAGCACACCCCTCTACAAGCTACAACCGAAAATGCTCCCTTAGCACCACCCACATTCGGCCAAACTCTCCTTCTCTCCCCCCTTCCACGATTTTCTCCTCCATTCACTCACCATCACCAATTCAAATTGATTTGACCACTTCAACTCCCCCATCACCTCTCATCTATCCATTTCAAATTCATTTGACTCATTCAACAACCACCTTGAAGAGTCCTAGTCGAATGCCACCTCTTCCTCTCCTAGAGCATAAAAATAAAGTTCCACATGCCGTAGATGAGACTCGAGCTCCTTCCCCCTCCTGCTCCTTTGTGACGGCACTCCCCTGCTCCTTAAGTGGCGTCACCTTGCCACCACACCACACTCCTCTTTGTATCAACAATCACAAGTAAATATTCTTAAAACTTGCTTCAACTAGCTCCCCCCCAAAGTGCCCAAAAAGCAAAAATTTTCTAAAGCTCTGGCTCGAACCCGAGCCTCCCCAGGACCCCCAAACACACCAAAATAAATGCTAAACAAGCCAAACACATGGAATAGCATAAAATATATAACCCCTAATTCTAGGATGTTACACAACTGGAGGCTGGAATCTCCCCATAAGAATTTCTTTATCTCAACTCTATTTCCTATTTTTAATTTTTGCAATTCCAATTTGACTTCTCAATTCTATTTTTATTTTCTTTTCTTTTCCAGATCCAACTTTTAATTCTGTTATTTTTTATTTTTTCAGGAACGCAAGTTTTCTTGGGCATGATTCTACCCAAGATTCTGAGAAATAAGCATCCGTATAATTCAGTCCCTAAGGATTCGACCCTACTTCCCCTTTACTGTTCTTTTTCATTATTTTACAGGGAATAGGATACTTTTGGTGCTTTTAACGACGCATCAAATTTTGGCGCCGTTACTGGGGATCGGTAACGTACTAATCTTATTTTTTATTTTCTATGACCAGATCTACTCTAGGCACTCTTGCGTTTGACTCGAGATTGAAAAGACTACAAAAGCTAATCGCAAGGAAACAAAGCTAAGGGAAAGCAGTCAGCGGTGGTTGAGACTCAACGTAATCCACCGCCAGAAATTAGAATCAACGACGAAACAGGGTCTAGGGTTAACGAAAGCCCTACTCAAACATTTGAAAGTAAAGCAGAAAAAGTCGATTCACTTGAAGAGGTGCTTGAAACTAGGGTTAACGAAAACCCTAATTTAGCACATCAACCAATGGCTCAAACAATTCAGCAACTGGCCGAAGCTCCGGTAGAACAATCGCCATTGTGCATCGCATATCCTACTATGGATAACGATTTTGAACTGAAGTCAGGGTTAATTTAGTTGCTGCCAACTTTTCGAGGGTTACAAAATGAAAACCCCCATAAACATTTGAAGGACTTTCATTTGGTTTGTCTGAGTATGAAACCTCAAGGTGTAACTGAAGATCAAATTAAATTGCACACTTTCCCTTTTTCCCTAGCGAATTCAGCTAGGGAATGGTTATTTTATTTACCTCCTGGATCTATTACTACTTGAGCTGATTTATCTCGTTTATTTCTCAATAGGTTTTTTTCAGCATCTAAAGCAGCTGAGCTAAGAAGAGAGATCGTGGGAATAAGGCAAAAAGAAGCAGAGACTATTTACGACTATTGGGAGCGGTTTAAGAAATTATATCAAAGTTGTGCACAATACGGTATAACAGAGCAATCTCTCCTCTTGTACTTTTATGAAGGCTTGAAACCAATGGAGATAAATATGGTAGATGCCGCTAGTGGAGGAGCGTTGGTCAACATGACCCCCCAACAAGCAAGGGACTTAATCTCCACAATGGCTGCAAATTCTCAGTAATTCCGAGCTAATCTTGACCCCCCCAGAAGGGTTTACTAGCTAAGTAATTCTTCCATAGAAGATAGACTTGATAGACTTACTAATATTGTGAGCTCTCTTGTTGCAGAAAAAATTAAACTAGCTCAGTTATGTGGAATATGTGCTACACCTGAGCACACAACTGATGCATGTCCCGGTTTGTATGATGACTCTATGGCTCATTTAGATGCAGAAAAATTTCCTTGGCCCACCACAAAGGCGATACGACCCCTACACTAATACCTACAACCCAGGCTGGAGGGACCATCCCAACTTAAGTTATGGGGCCAATCCACAAAATAGCCAGCCATACCAAAATCGATTTCCGCAACAGTCGCAAGGTTCAGGTAATTCTCTAGAAACCATGGTCAATAAGTTAGCAGCTGATGTTCTTAATTTTCAACAGCAAATCCAACATCAAAACTCTTAATTTCCAAAAAGAGACAAGAGATTTCCAACAGAAAACTGAGGCATCTATAAGGGAGCTGACCATGTCAATTGAGAAAATAAGCTCTCAAGGGAAACTGTCATCACAAACAGAACCAAACTCGAGGTAAAACGTAAATGCAGTGACGCTACGAAGCAGAAAGGTACTGAAATTAATTCCCGATAGGAGTCTTGGCTAAGAAATCTCCTAAGAAAACCCTGAGAAAGATGAATAGGTCCAACCAGAACCTCCATTGCCTAAAATTCAACCTCTATTTCTAGAACAGCTCAACCAGTGTCGAAGAGGTAAAGAGGACAAAGAAATCCTTGAAACATTTAGGAATGTCAAGATTAACATCCCGCTGTTGGATGCCATCAGGCAAAATCTTGAGGTATGCTAAATTTCTTAAAGAGCTTTACACCAACAAGCAAAAATTAACAGGTAATGAAAGGGTGAATATTGGTGAAAATGTTTCCGCAGTGTTACAGCGAAAAATGCAGGCAAAATGTAAGGATAGGGGCATGTTTGCAATACCATGCAAAATAGGTCATTTGGGAATTAAAAAGGCTATTTGTGATCTAGGAGCTTCCATAAATGTAATGCCATATTCTATTTATGAATCACTTAACGTAGGTTGTTTGACAAAAATAGCTGTTATTATTCAACTGGCAGACAGGTCCGTTGTGCACCCTGAAGGAGTCCTCGAGGACGTGTTGGTAAAAGTTAATGAAATTATTTTTCTTGCAGATTTTTATGTGATAAAAATGGAGGAGGATAGTGCTCCCGGATCTTTAGATCTCTTGTTAGGACAACCCTTCCTTAGTACGGCTAATACTAAAATCGACGTTCAAAGTGGAACTCTCACGATGGAGTTTGATGGGAAGATTGTGAAGTTTAATGTCTATGACACCATTAGCCATCCCAGTGAAATCTTGAGCGTAAATTGTGTCGATATAATTGACTCATTAGTGGAAGAAAATTTTGAGTCAATTTATGATCATAAATCTGAGTGATAAATCGTAAAAGTAACATATTTTAATCTCACATTTAGTATGCTTTTGGATGAATTATGCTTGATTTATGTAAAAAGGTGCTCTTAATCCTTTCTTTTCATGTCTTATACTCAGGAAAGCACTTAATGATAAAAAGAACGTAAAATGGGATTAAAACGGACTAAATTGGACCAACCCAAGAATTCGACATGGCCTGGCCCAAAGCCCACATGACTGTGCCTCGCCGATTACCTAGAGCACGACCTCAACTCCGTCACATACGGTCGTGCATCATCCATTTACCACACATGGACGTGCCTGGTGGTCTACATGGCCGTGTCCCAATCGACAGACCTGAAGCACGGCCTAGATACATGGCCGTGCTACGGCCGTGCCTAAAACGATAGAATAGAGACACGGCCCAACCTTGAATCACACAGGCGTGTGCCATGGGCGTGCCCCTTCCACGGGACAGAGCAATTTCACTCGGAATTGGATGCTTGAAGCCAAAGAAACATACTCCTAAGTCTACTTAGACACCCTAATAGCAATTTTACTTGAAAGAGGTACTTAGGAGCCAAGTAAAGCATCTCAAAAGCCTATATAAACAACCCAAGGCAGACATTGAAGGGGACGCTTTTTGGTAGAGGTTTTCGCCGAAGCATTCATCTTTTAGGGAAATACTCAAGATAGCCAGTTGATCCATCTCAAGAAGCTGGAGTTCTACTCAAGACGGAGGATCTCCTCTTAAATTCCTTTAGGGGGTTTTAGGGATTTCTTATGTTTTGTTTTATCTTTTCTTTTGAGATGTTTTCCTACTTTGTTATGAACTAAACCCTTCAGATACCTGAAGGGAATGAAACCTATGATGAATTTTGTTATTTGATTTCTAAATTATATGAGAAGTACTTGGTTTGTTCTTAATTATGTTGCTTAATTTAATCTGATGTGCTTAGGTGGAGGAGGAATAGACCCTGCCTAAGAGTAGATGTAGCATAATTGAGCGGAGTTGATCCGGCACCAAGAGATAGGGTTATGAGATTTTGCCGGATTAGGGTGAAACCTAATATAAGAATCCATTGATCGATTTACTGCTTCATTAGGGGGTTATTATATGAAAATGAGAGTTCAACTAATTAACCTAAGGTTAGATGTTATTCGCCTCGAGAGAGGGTTTAATATAAGTTAGGGAGTCTCATGGATCAAGCAAAGTAAAGAAATCATATGATTTGGGGAATAAATAATAAGTGAAGTCATACGTGGATTCTTCCTGAGGGTATCATCTTCATCAACTGAGTTTTCCTAAAGTCTTTCTCCAATTCATTCTTTTGTCTTTGCATTTAGTTTAAGTAATTCATTATTTTCATAAACCAATCACTCCATATTTCAGGCTAAATAATAGAAAGAAAGTGAGCAGTAGTACTTTTAGGTTTCCTTGGGTTTGATAAGATATTCTTGCCTAAACTATACTATTGTTCGATAGGTGCACTTGTCTCTATCGTTGTCATAGTTAGTCTACAGGTTCGATCATTCTTTATAAATATTAAAACTCGACTGTTTGACACGATTAAGTTTTTGGCGCCGTTGCCGGGGACATCTAAAATATTAAGAAAGCTCTATTTCTATTACTTTAGTCATTATTTTTATTTTTAAATTTTTCTTATTTTCCTACATATAATTTTTATTTATACTAAATTTCTTTCTTCTCCTAGCAGGTACCTCTAGTTTATGACTAGAAGGAACTCGAGAGGACCTTTAGCATACGTAAGTGACATTGAAGCTACCGCTCATAGAAATCGCAGAGAAATTAGACGAGCTCTAGACTACCAAAGAGAAGAACAACAAGACAAATCCAATCCTACTGAAGGGATGGATGAAAACAATCCACCGCCAAATGTGCAAGAATAGAATGCTCCGCGTACTATGTATGATTATGCTAAACCTAATTTGACAGGAGTAGAATCTAGTATTGTTAGGCCCGCTATAGCTGCTAATAATTTTGAATTAAAGCCTAACACAATATAAATGATTCAATAGTTTGTTCAATTTGATGGTTTGCAGGATGGAGATCCAAATACTCATATATCTGATTTTTTAGAATTCTGTGATACCTTCAAAATAAATGGCACTTCTGATGATGCCGTACGTCTTCGGTTATTCCCTTTTTCATTAAGGAATAAAGCAAAGCAGTGGTTGAGCTCGTTACCACGAGGGTCAATCACCACATAGAATCAAATGACCGAAAAATTTCTTTTAAAATATTTTCTACAAGCTAAAACGGCTAAATTTAGGAATAACATATCTTCTTTTGTGCAGAATGACACAGAAACGTTATCTGATGCATGAGAGAGATACAAGGATCTCCTAAGGATGCCCACACCATGGATTACCTTTGTCGCTTCAAGTCCAAACTTTTTACAATGGTGTGAATTCTCCAACTAGGCAAATGATTGATTTATCAGTCGGTGGAACTTTAAATAACAAAACTCCTGAAGTGGCTTACGATTTTATTGAGGAGATGTCGTTGAACACCTATCAATGGCAAATTACAAGAGCTAAACTGACAAAATCAGCTGGAGTTTTTAACATAAACGCAGTGGCAATGCCGTCAACGCAGGTGGAGTTAATGAATAAAAAGCTTGATAACTTATGTTCTTCACAGGTACATCCAGTCATGCAATGCAAAGCGAGTGGAAACGTGGCGAATTTTGAGTACCCACCCTACCAACTAGGGGCAGAAAATGAGCAAACAAACTATATAGGTAACAATTTTAGATCTAATAATAATCCTTATAGTAACACTTATAATGCAGGCTGGAGGAACCACCCAAATTTTTCGTGTGGAGGACAAGGAAATCAAGGAAATCAAAGGTAGCAACCTCCTCCAAATTACCAAAATCAGCCCTATCCACAGGAAAAGAAATCAAACCTTGAAGAGATGCTGACAAAATTCATAGCAGTTACAGATTCTCATCTCCAAATGATGGAAGCAACACTTGATGAATAGCAAATCTCACTCAAGGGAATCAAGACTCAGTGGGAGAGCTCATTACGTCAGTTGGAATACTTACTGAAATAGTATGTGAAATACGGACAGAAATTTTTTCCAAAGACACAGAGCAAGTAAGGGCAGTCATACTAAGGAGTGGCAAAGAGCTAGTTGAACCACAAAGAAAGACACCACATAAGGTTACTAAGAAAAAAAGTGTAGAAGTTGAGAACGACAATACATTGCCTAAAGAGAATAGAACACAAATTTCATATCCAGCAAAATTGAAGAAAGAAAAACTGGATGCTCAATACGGTAAGTTCCTTGAACTCTTTAAACAAATACATATTAACTTACCTTTTATTAAAGCTATTTCCTAGATGCCAAGGTATGTAAAATTCTTAAAGGAACTTCTCACAAACAAAAGGAAGCTTGAGGAAGTATTAAAGGTGGAGCTTAATGAGGAGTGTTCAGCCCTTCTCTAAAATAGACCACCATGGATGTTAAAAGATCTAGGGAGTTTCACTATTCCTTGCTTAATTGGTAGTTTAAACATCACGAAAGCATTAGCAAACCTAGGCTCTAGTATCAACTTAATGCCTTACCGATTATTTAAACGGCTAGATCTTGGGGAACCAAAACCCACTAGGATGAGTATTCAATTAGCTGATAGATCTATTAAATATCCTAGAGGAGTTATTGAAGATGTCTTGGTAAAAATTGATAAATTTATTTTCCCTGTTGATTTTGTTGTGTTAGACATGGATGAAGACATTAATGTTCCTTTAATCTTAGGGCGTCCTTTTCTAGCCACTGCTAGAGCCGTTATTGATATAGCTGATGGTAAACTCGCACTGAGGATAGGTGATGAAGAAATTATTTTTCAAATTTATGATGCCATGCGATATTCTAAAGAGTAAGATGATTCTTGTTATTTTATTGACACTACTAATCATATTATTAAAGATTCATTACAGGAAATCATACATGACGACACTATGGAACTGTGTCTAGCTCATAGAGAGGGGAAAGAAGATGAAGGCAATGAGATGAGTTTGAATACATCATCATTCAGAAAAATGAAAGAAGAAAACATTGAAGAAGATGACGTGTTAAAACAGAAACCCTCCATCGAAGAACTGCCCAAATTAGAATTAAAACAGTTACCAAAACATTTAGAATATGCATTCCTTAGGGACAATTCTACGCTACCAGTAATCATCTCTTCAGAACTAGAACCAAAGGAAAGGGAGGTGCTGATAAAGGTACTAAGAGAACACAAAAAGCCATAGCTTGGAAAATTTCTGACATCAAGGGAATAAGCCTCGCATTTTGCACCCACAAAATTTTAATGGAAGAAGAATATAAACCGTGTGTGCAACCTCAGAGACGATTAAGCCCAAACATGAAAGAAGTGGTCAAAGCTGAGGTAATTAAACTTCTAGATGTAGGAATAATTTATCCTATTTCTGACAGCACTTGGGTAAGTCTTGTGCAGGTAGTTTCGAAGAAAGGAGGAATGACGGTAGTGCCCAATGAAAAGAATGAGTTAATTCCCACAAGAACAGTTACAGGTTGGAGAGTCTATATAGACTATAGAAAGCTGAATGATGCCACTAGAAAAGATCACTTTCCTCTACCCTTCATATATCAAATGTTAGAAAGACTATCCGGGCATATGTACTACTGCTTCCTAGACGGACTCTCCGGCTACTTTCAAATCCCCATAGCTTCTGAAGACCAAGAGAAGACAACATTTACATGCACATACGGTATGTTTGCTTATCGTAGAATGCCTTTTGGATTATGTAATGCTCCTGCTACTTTTCAGCGTTGCATGTTAGCGATATTTGATGAACTCGTGGAGGACATCATAGAGGTATTTATGGATGATTTCTCGGTATTCGGTAATTCTTTCCATCTTTGCCTTAAAAATTTAAAACGAGTTCTAATGAGATGTAAGGAAACAAACCTTGTTTTGAATTGGGAGAAATGTCACTTTATGGTTAGAGAAGGGATTGTATTAGGAAAAGGATTGAGGTAGATAAAGCAAAAGTTGAAACCATAGAAAAATTACCTCCCCTTAGTTTGGTTAAGGCTATTAGAAGCTTTTTAGGACATGCAGGTTTTCATAGAAGATTTATTAAAAATTTTTCTAAAATAGCTAAGCCTTTGACAAAATTACTAGAAAAAGATGTTCCTTTTAATTTCAATCAGGAATGTTTAGATGCATTCAATGTCCTTAAATATAAATTAATAAATGCACCGATTATAATTGCACCAGATCGGAACTTACCCTTTGAACTAATGTGTGATGCAAGTGACTTTGCAGTAGGTGCAGTTTTGGGACAACGAAGAGACAAGCATTTTCAGCCAATTTACTACGCTAGCAGAACATTAACACCCATGCAAGAAAATTACACCACTACTGAGAAAGAATTGCTAGCTGTAGTTTTTACTTTTGACAAATTTAGACAATATCTAATATTGTCTAAAGTTGTCGTTTACACTGACCATTCAGCTCTTCGTTATCTTTTAAACAACCTAGACTCATACGATGGATTTTACTCTTACAGGAATTTGACTTGGAAATACAGGATAAGAAGGGAGCTGAGAATCTTGCAGTAGATCACCTCTCAAGACTCGAAATCCACACACCAAAAAGCTTGATGAACATGAAATAAATGATTCGTTTCCCAAAGAACAACTTTTTTCTTTAACGCATTCTGAAGTACCATCGTTTACAAATATTGCGAATTATTTAGTAGCTAACGTCTTGTCAAGAAAATTAACACATCACCAAAAGAAGCGATTCTTTGCTGATGTGAAAAATTATTTTTAGGAAGATCCCTTTCTTTTCCGCATATGTGTAGATCAGGTAATTCGAAGATGCATTACAAAGACAGAAGCAAGCAAAATCCTGGAACATTGTCATTCAGGACCATCAGGAAGACACTATAGTGGTATTAAGACAGCACACAAAATACTCGAATCAGGTTATTACTGGCCAACTCTATTTAAAGATGCCAACAGGTATGTTACCTCGTGTGATAAATGCCAAAGAACAGGTAATATTTCTAAACGTGATGAAATGCCTCAAACGTATATGTTGTCATGTGAAATATTTGATATATGGGGTATTGATTTTATGGGACCATTCCTCCGCTCATTTGGAAATAAATACATCCTAGAAGCAGTTGATTACATGTCAAAATGGGTAGAAGCGGAAGCCTTACCTACTGTAATATCCCCAAACCCGCCCACAAGCCCCGAATCGGATCCGGTATGTCATCATGCGGAACGGTTGGAAAATCTTTGCCTTTAGTATAAACTTAAAAATTTTGTTAACTTTTGGGAAAATGTGTCCATTAAAAATTATTTAGTAATATAAGCCCGTTATAGCATATAGCTAACATCAAACCACGATGGAGCACACAAGAATCCATCAAGCCACGATATAGCATAAGCCGATATCAATCAAGGTAACCACGCGAACTAAATCGTAAAGATCCACAACGCGACCTCGGTCGGCAACCAATCCACGATGTAGCACAAAGTCGACATCAACCACGCATCAAGTACACCCGCACCTTCTTTCGTAAACCCACCCATGCACATGTAACATAATATAATGACATAATGAAAAAAAAGCATGTACATGATATTCAGGCATACATTCATATTCATAGACATACTCACATACACGTATTAATAACCACATCTCAACAGATTTGATACTAACCTGTTTATCGACATACCCTTTAAGGGTATCCGGTTCACATAGTCACTGCACTTATTAACACATATTTAACACATACACCTATCGCATACATATCATATACCCGGAAATCGATGGGTTAATCACACACCTTATAACCTGAAGCTCTAAACCCTCGATCCCGACGCTATCGTTTAGCGAGACTACCGTTATTTGCTTATCGTTTTCTGTTGCACGCCCACACCCCGGTGGCCAATCTCGCATGTGAAACCGATCTCTTTTGAACTTCGGATGGGAGCTTTCCTTTCCTCTTGATTGGCACTTGCATCCATCGACACTTAATCGAATCACACCATTAATCAACGAGTCATAATCTACTATTATTGAATTTAGATCACCTAATAACATCCTTATCAAATATCGAGATCCGAAGGCTCTCCTTTGCTTCAGTCGATTTGGCCCTAAAAGATCATAGCCACCACTCGGTCAACACAAAAACATAAACAATGGCCTAAGGCCGAATATCAAACCACTTACCCCTTTTAATTGAATCCCGAAACACCAATGGAATTGTCGAAAATCCTGTTACAAGACTATTAGTATCGGCTAATACCAAAATCCATGGAAAAAGGCCCCTTTGGCCGAATACCTTACCACCCCTTACCTTGATGAGTTCAAACAATTCGAGACTTTCCTTTAGACTCCTTGGCGCTGGCTACAAATAAGCAAAACACATCACTTATAGTCTATTAGAGCATTCGGCCAACCCACACTAAGGCCAATCATTCGGTTTTGGCCATTAGAACAAGTAACTAAAACACTTACCCACAAGCTTTAGATGTCGACAACACCACACTTCACAGATTCGGCTTCAATCTTGGCGAAAAAGAAAGAAGGTAGAGAGGTGAAAGTTTCTTGCTAGGCTTCTAAAACAAGATGGAATATTCACTAAAGAACGAAAGAAATAAAGTAGTCAAAATATAAGGTTTAGGGGTTCAAGTGGACATTCGGCTATTAGCAAAATTTGGGAGACACAACTACTACTTTTGATCAAGAAACTAAAGAGTTTGGCAAATGGTCAAAAGAAATTTATGGAAGAAAGCTACCCATTAAAATAGCAATTTGACACACAAAAGGTAAAAAGAAAAACCAATTTTAATGACTTCTCCTATTTATAAAATTCGCACCCCTCCCCTTGAAGACTCCAAAATCATACCACATACTAATTCAATCTAATTTGAATTAGTCCCTTCTCAATTTATCCCATATTCTATCTCCTTATCAAATTCAAATAAACCAATCACAACTCTTATTTACTAATTTAAACTAAATAAAATAATCCTACAATTATCTAAAATAAATAAATTATCACTCACTTACCAACCTAATTTAAAGAAAATAAAACAAAGAAGACTTAATCCAAATGACTCCCTCAGTGCCGTCAATGCCCGCCAAATTCGCAAAATAGAAGAAAAACCACCTGCGCCTCCATGGTTCGAGCGCACACGGGGAAAGCCGAAGACCAACTAGCGCCCAGCCATTCGGCCACTTTGATTTTATGCTATAAGGCCCCAACATTTATTCTTAACCCTTCCTAGCCCAAATTTCATAACCGCATAAAATAAAATCACGCCCAAAATGCTGCTCCAGGCGCTCGAAACCGCGACCTCCCTCCCCTCCAGCGCCTAAGTAGCGCCTAAGAGCCATTCTGCCAATTGGACTTTCATGTCCATCTACTTGGACATTTATTTATAAGCATACCTAGCCGAGTCCCCTAATTAGCGCAAAGGTAAAACAAAATTGCTGCCTTAGCAACTCGAACCTTTGACCCCTTAGGCGTCACCTTCCCAAGCCCCAAGCAACGCCTTCATGCCACTTTGCCAACTCCTTTCTTGTGTCCTAAATTCCACCAATTTATTTTAAAGCCTACTTGCCCTATTTCCCCTTTTTACACTAAAAATCTAAAATTTTCTAAGGTCTTCCCCTTTCATCCAAACATTTCTAAAACCCCTAAAACTCATCCAAGCACTCCCAAAAACCTACTAACACTCGAATTACACACAACACAAGATAGCCCTAAAACCGGGTGTTACAATTCTACCCTCCTTAAAATAATTTCGTCCTCGAAATTACTTTACTAACGAACGTCCGTACAACCTATCTTACCACCTTACGCTTATGTCACAGACTCGATCATACTAAGACTATCATACCTTCCCAACACGCTTTACGAGTTCGCATTCAAAATTCAAAACACCTCTCTTAGCAACACGTAAAAGACTAATTCACAAGCAAGCAAAGCAATCAAAGCATATACCAAAGCAAAGGAGCTTACCCGCTATCACATCCTTGGTTGACTCTGACTAGAATCATTTCTTCCATGGCTTGAACCACGACCTCTCGTTGCCTGAGGACAGTTCTTAACCAAATGCGCCTTCGACCCACACCGGAAACATTTCTTATTATTTCCCCAACATTCTCCTGAATGAATTCTCCCACACTTAGCACAGGAATGATTCCCATCCATCGGTACAAGTGCACTTACAGGGTTCTCGGTCCTTGGTCTTTTCTGGGCATTACCAAACGATGCTGATGGTCCAACATTTCTCTTATTCTCGTTCCTATTCTTCTCTCGGTTTTCTCTTATAGTCTTCTTAACCTCTTCAGCGATCCGAGCTTTCTCCACTAAAATGGCAAAGTCCCTTTCTCTGTGCGGAGCGATCAACTCCCGCAACTCATCTCGTAGCCCATCTTCAAATCGAACACTCCTTTCGTAATCAGTAGCCACGATTCCTTTGGCGTACTGACTTAGTCGCACAAACTCAGCTTCATATTCCGCTACCGACTTATTCCCTTGCACTAGATTTAGAAACGCTTTCCTTTGCGAGTCCAAATAACTGGCTCCTACATACTTCCCTTCAAACTTGGCCTTAAAGAAGTCCCAATCCAGTCGATCCGCCGGGACACCTTGCCTGACAGTGAGCCACCAACGATAAGCTTCGTCGCGAAGCAACGAAACAGCACCCTTCAGCTTTTCTTCATCGGTACAATCCAAATCGTCCATGATTCTTTCAACTGCTTCTAGCCAATACTCCGCTACGTTTGGAGCTACTCCTGACACTCCTCTAAAGATCTCGGCTCCGTTCGATCTAAGCCTTCCGACATCGACTTTCGAGTTCCATTTCCTCTACTAACTCCCATTACTCGCTCTAGCACTCGCAACATGGCCCGCGATCTCGCGTCATCTTCTCCTATTCGATCTTGTTCCTCATGACCCGCTTCTTGGCGGACTTCACTTCTTGACCCATGGCGGACCCTATCGGTTCGATCTCGCCATTCTACCTCTCTGCGTCCCCTAGAACTCATCTCTATCGTCTTGATTTATCGATTAAGAAGTTTTATGCATTAGTAATTGTTCCAATATTTAACCACGAGTAAATTTTATGAAATGAAAGATATTTAAGTAGTTCTTTCGATCACACAAAGTTTCAGTTTGAGTTTACTACTCTAGTTCAAGAATCACATTCACACACACATCCGTTCATCAACAAGAACACATTCCTTCCTCAGTAAAGGCACATTCAGTGGTATCTACCACACACATTCACTATTCGGACCTTTTGCCCGCTTTCTACCCTGGGGTATTTTCGTCATTTTCCTCTGAGGGACATTTTCGTAATAAACTGTGGAAATTTTAAAACTTAATAAACCGTAACATTTTGAAATTTCCACATCGGAGGCATTTCAAAATTTGTCAAATTAGAGATACAAAGAATTTTAGAAACCGGGGTATTTTAGTAATTTTGTCAACTGTGGTAATTTTGTAAATTTCAAGAGTCGGGTGTTATTTTGAAATACAAAAATTGGGTACTTTTGCAAAGTGAGAGAATTTTATTAAAATTGGGATTAACTCAGAAATTTTGAAAGTCAGGGGCATTTTAGTAATTTTCAACATAGGGGTATTTTAGTAAATTTTCCCAAATCGGGTATATTGATATTTTGAAAACTAGAGATTTTAATATTTTGCAAAGTAAAAATCATTTTAACAAAAGTTGAGGGTATGTGGTAATTTTATAATACAGGGGCATTTTTGTAATTTTGCCGCTATGGGCATTTTGGTAATTTTGGGTAAATCGAGAAAAACACTTTTTTTCAAAACCAGATTTAGGGTTTACAAACCAAAAAGGGTAAATTTGAAAATTTTAAAACCAAGAATTTTAAAACAAAGAAGGCTAATCCTTTCGGGTTTTAATAATTGGTTCAAATTTGAACAAGTCCTCTTGGTTAAGGTGAACCAGTAGCTACGCACTGTAGGATTCAAGTGGAGAGGAGGTGAGTCACGGATCGCTTAAATACCAAGCTCCCACCGAATACCACTCCTAGACATGCGCACACAAGTTGCCACACCTTAACACTCATGACTTACTTTTTGAGTTTGTTTAGTAACCTTAAGTCTTATGCACATGTTTGAGTAGACTAGCCTTAGAGTTCAACTGATCCTAATTCACTAATCTACGAGCCCAACAAAGCCCATAACAGTTCATATAACAAATTACTTCACAAGTCTCAAGTACTTACAGTGGACTCGGTAGAGGTGCAGTGCCATGCCGAAGAACTCAAATAAAAGCCCATATTTTGAAAAGCCCATTTTGAAAATGTTCTTGGGCCCAAAACCCTCAAAGCCGAAGTTTTGAACCGGCTCGATACCAATATGTAACATCCCCAAACCCGCCCACAAGCCCCGACCGGATCTGGTATGTCATCATGAAAAACAGTTGGAAAATCTTTGCCTTTAGTATAAACTTAAAAATTTTGTTAACTTTTGGGAAAATGTGTCCATTAAAATTATTTAGTAATATAAGCCCGTTATAAAATATGTGAATTAAAACTTTATTATGCTTTATTATAATATAAACTATTTGGAAAAAAATATATCTAAATATAATATAAACTTCAATAATCATAAATAGAACACCTTAAATAAAAGCGTACTTATTACAACCAATATTAAACAAAACACTTAGTATTAAAATTGCTTAAAAATAATTAAATTAATCTCCTTCGCATGGGCCACCTTGCATCCTCTCCGACCCGGTCCGATCAACATGTGACCTGCAATGTTGGATAAATAATTGGGTGAGTCACACGGACTCAGTGTGTAATTAAAACCACTGATATCCACCCACATGCTAGCCACAAATCAACCCAATTATCAAATGCAACATGTAAATATAATCATTTAGACATTACCACAATTTGGGCTTGGCCCACAATTAAATCATATTCAAGCACTGGGCTAGGCCCTTTTCTCATTAATCCACTGATTACTGGGCTTGGCCCATTTCCACGTATGTTCTCATGACATACCTATTCATATTCCATATTGGGCTTGGCCCATTTCCATATCAATTTATAACAAAACCATGCAATATGAATCCCAATCCTAAGGTCCATCCGCTACACACCCCCTTAACCAGCCTACCACACACCAGGGGACTGTCGAGTCACCCTCTTCTTTTATCTCCAAAAAGGCAACCAATGCCATCCACGATGTAGCATATAGCTAACATCAAACCACGATGGAGCACACAGCAATCCATCAAGCCACGATATGGCATAAGCCGATATCAATCAAGGTAACCACGCGAACTAAATCGCAAAGATCCACAACGCGACCTCAGTCAGCGCCAATCCACGATGTAGCACAAAGCTGACATCAACCACGTACTCGAAGTACACCCGTACCTTCTTTCAAAAACCCACCCATGCACATGTAACATAATATAATGACATAATGAAAAAAAAAGCATGTACATGATATTCAGGCATACATTCATATTCATAGACATACTCACATACACGTATTAATAACCACATCTCAACAGATTTGATACTAACCTGTTTATCGACATACCCTTTAAGGGTATCCGGTTCACATAGTCAACGCACTTATTAACACATATTTAACACATACACCTATCGCATACATATCATATACCCAAAATCGATGGGTTAATCACACATCTTATAACCTGAAGCTCTAAACCCTCGATCCCGACGCTATCGTTTAGCGAGACTACCGTTATTTGCTTATCGTTTTCTGTTGCGCCCACACCCCGGTGGCCAATCTCGTACAATGTAAACCGATCTCTTTGTGAACTTCGGATGGGAGCTTTCCCTTTCCCCTCTTGATTGGCACTTGCATCCATCGACACTTAATCAGAATCACACCATTAATCAACGAGTCATAATCTACTATTATTGAATTTAGATCACCTAATAACATCCTTACCGAAATACTGAGATCCCGAAGGCTCCCCTTTGCTTCTGTCGATTTGGCCCTAAAAGATCATAGCCACCACTCGGTCAACACAAAAACATAAACAATGGCCTAAGGCCGAATATCAAACCACTTACCCCTTTTAATTGAATCCCGAAACACCAATGGAATTGCCGAAAATCCTGTTACAAGACTATTAGTATCGGCTAATACCAAAATCCATGGAAAAAGGCCCCTTTGGCCGAATACCTTACCACCCCTTACCTTGATGAGTTCAAACAATTCGAGACTTTCCTTTAGACTCCTTGGCGGCTGCTACAAACAAGCAAAACACATCACTTATAGTCTATTGGAGCATTCTACCAACTCCACACTAAGGCCAACCATTCGGTTTTGGCCATTAGAACAAGTAACTAAAACACTTACCCACAAGCTTTAGATGTCGACAACACCACACTTCACATGATTCGGCTTCAATCTTGGCGAAAAAGAAAGAAGGTAGAGAGGTCAAGGTTTCGCTAGGCTTCTAAAACAAGATGGAATATTCTACTAAAGAACGAAAGAAATAAAGTAGTCAAAATATAAGGTTTAGGGGTTCAAGTGGACATTCGCTATTAGCAAAATTTGGGAGACACAACTACTACTTTTGATCAAGAAACTAAAGAGTTTGGCAAATGGTCAAAAGAAATTTATGGAAGAAAGCGCCCATTAAAATAGCAATTTCGGCACACACAAGGTAAAAAGAAAACCAATTTTCTAAGACTTCTCCTATTTATAAAATTCGACCCCTCCCCTTGAAGACTCCAAAATCGCCACCACATACTAATTCAATCTAATTTGAATTAGTCCCTTCTCCAATTTATCCCATATTCTATCTCCTTATCAAATTCAAATAAACCAATCACAACTCTTATTTACTAATTTAAACTAAATAAAATAATCCTACAATTATCTTGCCACTTTGCCAACTCCTTTCTTGTGTCCTAAATTCCAATGATGCTAGGGCCCTAGTAGTTAAATTTCTCCCTAAGAAACTATTCTCCGATTCGGGACACCTAGAGGGTAGTAGTTAAATTTCCATCATTAGTGGTAGGGTACTCATTTCAGTAATATACAATTTGAAAAGTTCTAAAGAAATATGGAGTATTCCACAGAACAGCCACCCCATATCATCCTCAAACTAGTGGGCAAGTTGAGGTAGCAAACCAAGAGCTTAAGTGCATTCTAGAAAAAACGGTTGAATCAAATAGAAAAGATTGGGCAGTTAAAGTAGATGATGCTTTATGGGCCTACAGAACAACATTCAAAACACCGCTAGGGACATCCCCATACAAGCTTGTATACGGGAAAAGCTGTCATCTACCATTCGAGCTCGAACACAAAGCTTTTTGGGAAATTTGAATTCTGACCTCAAAATTGCAGGAAAGAGAAGAATGATGCAGATGAACGAGCTGGATGAATGGAGAACGGAAGCCTATGAGGACTCAAAACTATACAAGGAAGCAATAAAGTGATGCCGCAATACTCGTCTCAAGCGATTGAAACAATTCGAAGTAGGAGACCCAGTCCTACTATACAATTCAAGGCTTAAACTATTCTCGAGAAAACTGAAGTCAAGATGGTAAGGCCCATTCATGATCAAAACAATCTTTCCATACGGCACCATTAAGGTAACTCATCCCACAAAAGGCACATTCAAGGTAAATGGTCACCGACTTAAAATTTATAATGGTACAGATTCTGGAGATATGAGAGAGGAGCTTCTGCTCCATGAACCCTCCTTTAGAATCGAAAACAGGGAAAGTCTAGCTTAAAACTATAAACAAGCGTTTCTCGGGAGGCAACCCGAGGCGAATATACTAACATTGACTTTGTATTTCTAAAATTTTTAATGATGTAACAGAAATGCAGGATTGTTAACACAGCCTTGAACACGGGCGTACCAATGACCGTGTACAAGACAGGGGACACACCATGGGCGTGGCAGAATCCATGCGCAAACAGGAAAAAAATTCTTTTCAACAAACACGGCCGTGATATCAGACATGCCCGTTCCTTTCAACCGTGCGAGGTTACTGACTTGTCAAGCACGGGCTATACACAGTCATGCCCCACGATCGTGTGAAGCTACTGACTTATTAAGCACGAGTAGAACATAGCCGTGCCCCAAGACCGTGTGAACATACTAAATTATCGAGCACGGGATACACATGCCCATTTGACCCAACCGTTTGAATCAACACACGGGAGTGGCAGCTTCATCACGGCCGTGGCAAATCCACCTAAACGCGCCTAAAAGCCAAAATCACGAAAAGCATGGGCAAATTCAAAATGAAACGGGCGTGGCGATTGACCGTGCCCCAGCCCCTATATATAAATCTAACCGTCTTCCCCCAATTTCAAACCCTAAAATTTTGAATTTCTAAAACCTTTTCTCCCCCAATCCGGCTGCACAACGGTTCCCTCCACCTAGAACCACCTCCCTGTACCATTTTCATCCAAAAAACCACCCACAAACCTCACACACGCCCGCGCCACAGCTGTGCTCATGAACACCACGCTTTTGCCACCGCCGTGTTTGCAACGCAGCAATCACACCACTACTGTACTCCACTCGTGCTCCCACCGTGATCAATCCTTCTACACCATACCTAGTTCCCTTTTCTTGACTTAAATAGTTGATAATAACTTTACTTTCATTTTTTGGTTAGATTTAGCATTGAATAATTATTTTTAGGAATCTTGCCTAAAAAATTTAGGCTCTATGAATTAGTTGTTATTTCATGAGCATGAGTAGGAATAAACTATTGCATCTTAAGGATTCACAAGGTTGATGCATTTCTTTGCTCACTAATGATTTGTGCTGATTAATGTTCTAAATTTTTAGATTTTTCATGATTTAATTTTGGCTATATTATTGTTGAAAACCTATTTTACAGTTCATTACAAATTTCAGTCACCATGTTAACATTCCGAATTAAACGATCAGGCCCAAGCAAGAAAAGAAAAGGGCCTGGATCATCATCCACAAGCGCTTTTACTGAGTTCTGACACCCATTCCTCAGATTCCCTCAAGCAACTCAAGAAGAACGATACAAAGCATTTCAGGATAGACCCCTCAGAACCGGTAGATGCATCGATTGGGATGCCCTGCAACAAGTCGGACTCGCTGGAGATGTTCAAGCTCTCATCTCAACAAAACCATAGGAGCAATTTTTTGCGATTGTAGAACCCACATACTTGGAACTCACTCTCAAGTTCTATGCCACATTCACCCTACAGACAGTAATGACACAATTTGATGATGCCGGCACAATTTAATTCCACTTAGGGGGCACAGTACGTCGACTAAGCGTACCTCAATTTGGATCGACACTCGAACTCTATACGCCGAAATTTATAGAAGAAAATCCACTTTTCGAGTTAAACAAAGAACTCCACTGCACCCCTATCTCATGTTGGCACAACTTACAACCCACTAAACGTGACTATAACCCTAGTCGCTCCAAAGCGACTGCCCTTCTCCCAGCTCTCAAGTATCTTCATGCTATTCTTGCTCATACTATTACAGGTCGCAAAGAAAGCACCGACGTCGTCAACAAACAAGATGTTTATTTCTTATCATGCATGTCCGAAGGACATGTTTTCGATGTGGCACATTTTATTGCATGCGCAATGCAGCACTAAACCGATCAGCACAGGAAAGAAATCTTGTCAATGGGGCCTTACATCACGAGACTAGCCCGACATTTTGATCTTCTCAACACCGACAATCAGATTGTCTCCCTTACACTGATAGGGAACATTACACCTCAAGGCATCCAGACGATGCTCCACATGAAGACGATCAAGCACCGTCGAGGCACCGATCCCCCTCAATACAGACTAGCCATAAACGAGGAGGTGCCTGAGGACATTGCTGATGATGTCCCACCAGTCCCAAGCCAGCAGCCGTCCTATCCAGCAACTTCGATGGTAGATATCTCTGCACACCTCACACAGTTAGAGCAGTACTACACCCAGCAGTTTACTGACACTGCTCGACATTTTGATGGGATCGAGGCTACCCTTCAGTAAATCTGCCATCACTTTCATATATCACCATCGACACCTCCACAGGATCCAGTTGACGATGAGGACCTCTGATCCTCACTTTCATATATCTAATTACACACCTCACACACACAAACTCCAGGATCATCCAGATTTCAGGGCGTATTACTTTCCCCACTTCTCTTTTTGATTTTACATTTAATTATCATTATCTATCTTTGTACATTGAGGACAATGTACATCTTAAGTGTGGGGGGTAAAAGTGCCTAACTTTTTGCATTATTCTCAAAACCCTGAATTTAGTCTTTTTTTAAGTAATATTCTCATATTATAAATTAGGGTGAAATTTCTAATGATTTATGATTTTTATTGATATGTCTTTGATTAAGTCATAGTTAATTGTGCATTGATGATTAAATTTGAAGAATACTAGAGAATCAAGCATGATAAGTCTACTTTCTAAAAATTAAAATTGATAGGTTGTTGAACCGAATTTGAGTATCACCTTGAAGTTCAAAATTTATAGGGATTGATGTCAAAAACACCCATAATTTTTGTGAGATTTTGAGCCTTATAGAGCATATATTCTTTTTCGTGCTCACTTTATTAATTATGAGTGTGTCAACTTTGAACTGTTATTCTAGAACTTGCCTCGTTTATACATGTCGAGATCACATTAATGATTTGATATACTGAAATGATAAAGGCACCTAGGTTTTAACCCGTTCACTCCATTAAAAAGCCTACCCATACAAATTAACCCCTAGTGAACCCCGTTGAATCCTAACAACCTTTTTATTGACTCACCCACTAATATTAACCCAAAATCCCTTTGAATTTGTTATCAACATTCTTTTGACTACCCCGCTATCGAGAATTGATTTGATCAGTTGCTGAATTAGGTTATTTCAATTATCAAAGTTCCTTCTATTATGTTTTTTTAGTTTGTTCTTAAAAAAAATCCAAGTTTATTCAATATTAGTAGTATATAAAAGAGCTTGGAGCATTTAAACTCCAATTGTTGAAGAAAAAGCTCGTATTAAAGTATTATCAAATTTCAAGTGATGAAAATACTCTTTATTATAGAGTAATTATCAATAGTGGTATTATTAGTTTTCATTTGAAGTAAATATTCATATTCAGTTCATTGTTTTTAGATTAGGTAATTAGTCAATTCGATCTCGATTCTAACCTCTAATTCAAAGATGTATCCACACCCTTAACCTTAGCCCGTTATAACTCGATAAAGACCTTTTGATCATGTATCATCTCATATACAGTGGTGGAGATTTGATTTTCAGGCAAGCCTAGGGGATTAACTTTTTAGGTTCGACTTAGAGTGCTTATTCTTGAACCTTAAACACCTTTGAGTGATTTGAGTGAATCTTTTGCGAGGATATCAATCCTTGTCAGTTTTGAATTAAAGGTAATTACTTAGATAAGGGGAGACACCTATGTTTTCGTACTACTACAAAGGTATGACTTATCTTGATTGAATCTTTAGGGTTCTTTGAGTTGAATTATCCATGTATAAATTATCTATAAATTATGATGAGACATTGTCGATAGGAATTATGAATTATGGAAAGTTCGTTTTAATTATAAGTTGAGAATTTTGCTTGAGAACAAGGAAAAGCTTAAGTGTGGGGGTATTTGATAAACCGTAAAAGTAACATATTTTAATCCCAAATTTAGTATGCTTTTGGATGAATTATCCTTGATTTATGTAAAAAGGTTCTCTTAATCCTTTCTTTTCATGTCTTATACTCAGGAAAGCACCTAAGGATAAAAAAAACGTAAAATGGGCTTAAAACGGACTAAATTGGGCCAACCCAAGAATTCGACACGGCCTGGCCCAAAGCCCACACGATTGTGCCTTACTGACTACCTAGAGCACGGCTTCAACTCCGTCACACACGGCTGTGCATCATCCATTTACCACACACGGACGTGCCTGGTGATCTACATGGCCGTGTTCTAATTGACAGACCCAAAGCATGACCTGGACACATAGACGTGCCTAAAACGACAGAATAGAGACACGGCCCAACCTTGAATCACATGGGCGTGCCCCTACCACGGGAAAGAGTAATTTCACTCGGAATTGGATGCTTGAAGCCAAAGAAACATACTCCTAAGTCTACTTAGACACCCTAATAGCAATTCTACTTGAAAGAGGTACTTAGGAGCCAAGTAAAGCATCTCAAAAGCCTATATAAACAACCCAAGGTAGACATTGAAGGGAACGCTTTTTGGCAGAGGCTTTTGCCGAAGCTTTCATCTTTTAGGGAAATACTCGAAGAAAGCCAATTGATCCATCTCAAGAAGCCAGAGTTTTACTTAAGACGGAGGATTTCCTCTTAAATTCCTTTAGAGGGATTTAAGGATTTCTTATGTTTTGTTTTATCTTTTCTCTTGAGATGTTTTCGTACTTTGTTATGAACTAAACCCTTTAGATACCTGAAGGGGATGAAACCTATGATGGATTTTGTTATTTGATTTCTAAATTATATGAGAAGTACTTAGTTTGTTCTTAATTATGTTGCTTAATTTAATCCGATGTACTTAGGTGGAGGAGGAATAGACCCTGCCTAAGAGTAGATGTAGCATAATTGAGCGGAGTTGATCGGGCGCCTAGAGATAGGGTTACGAGATTTCATCGAATTAGGGTGAAACCTAATATGAGAATCCATTGATCGATTTACTGCTTCCTTAGGGGGTTATTATAAGAGAACGAGAGTTTTACTAATTAACCTAAGGTTAGACACTATTCGCCTCGAGAGAGGGTTTAATATAGGTTAGAAAGTCTCACGGATCAAGCTAAGTAAAGAAATCATATGGTTTGGGGAATAAATAATAAGTGAAGTCATAGGTGGATTCTTCCTGAGGGTATCGTCTTCATCAACTGAGTTTTCCTAAAGTCTTTCTCTAATTCATTCTTTTGTCTTTGCATTTAGTTTAAGTATTTCATTATTTTCATAAACCAATCACTCTATATTTCAGGCTAAATAATAGAAAGAAAGTGAGTGGTAGCACTTTTAGGTTCCCTTGGGTTCGATAAGATATTCTTGCCTAAACTATACTACTGTTCAATAGGTGCACTTGCCTCTATCGTTGTCATAGTTAGTCTACAGGTTCAATCATTCTTTATAAATATTAAAACTCGACTATTTGACATGATCACTGAGCTTGATAAATTTGCATTTGTTAATGTGTTGTTATCTCCAAGTACTAAACTTTTACCTTCTGTTATATAGGCACCAAAGTTGGAGTTGAAACCGCTTCCTAAGCATCTCAAATATGCATTTTTGGGTAAGGATGATACCCTACCAGTCATAGGCTCTAATAGACTCTCCATGCATGAAGAGGAAAGTTTGGTTCGTGTACTAAAAAGTCATAACGAGGCAATTGGCTAGAGCATTGCAGACTTAAAAGGGATAAGCCCTTTGACGTGCACACACAGGATCTACTTGGAGGAAGACACGAAACTAAGGCGAGAGGCGCAAAGATGACTAAAACTGAATATAATGGAGTAGTAAAAAAGGAAATAATCAAGCTTTTAGATGCTAACATAATCTACCCCATTTCAGATAGCATATGGGTAAGTTCGGTACAAGTCGTGCCCAAGAAAATGGGCATGACAGCAAAGAAAAATTTTGAAGGTGACTTGGTACCAACCTGAGTACAAAATGGGTGGCGTGTTTGCATTGATTATAGGAAGTTGAACTCTTACACTAGAAAAGATCATTTCCCTCTTCCCTTTATTGATCAAATGCTTGAAAGGTTAGCTGGAAAAACTCACTTTTGCTGTCATGATGGATACTCAGGTTTTTTTTCAAATACCGGTCGCACCAAAGGACCAAGAGAAAACCACTTTTACGTGCCCATTCAGCACATTTGTGTATAGAAGGATGTCGTTTGGTCTTTATAATACGCCAGCTACTTTCCAAAGATGTATGATGAGTATATTTTCTGAATATGTGGAAAAAATTATCGAAGTTTTTATGGATGATTTTACTGTTTGTGGAAATTATTTTGATGAATGCCTTAAAAACCTAACGATAATTTTGAGCAGGTGCATAGAATTCAATCTTGTCTTAAATTATGAAAAGTGTCATTTTATGGTAGATAAGGGTTTAATTCTAGGTCACATAGTTTCTTCTAGGGGAATTGAGGTCGATAAGGCCAAAAGTGACATCATAAATTCTCTGCCTTACCCCTCTACTGTGAGGGAAATTCATTCTTTTCTTGGCCATGCAGGGTTCTACAGGCGCTTTATAAATAATTTCTCAAAATTAGTGAAACCACTGTGTAATTTGCTATAGAAAGATAAGAAGTTTGAGTTTGGCCAAAAGTGTAAGGAGGCTTTTGATACACTCAAATAGAAATTGGTCTCCGCCTCTATAGTGCAACCGCCAAATTGGAAGTACCCATTTGAAATCATGTGCGATGCAAGCGAACGTAGTGTAGGGGATGTATTAGGGCAAAGGATATACAAGGAACCCCATGTCATTTGCTATGCTTCAAAAATCCTAAATGTAGCTCAAAGCAACTACGCCACTATGGAAAAAGAAATTTTAGCCATTATATTTGCTTTATATAAATTTTGATCTCATTTGTTGGGATCTAAAGTAATTATTTTTCTGATCATACAGCCCTCAGGTACTTAATCGCCAATAAGGAAGCAAAACTGAGACTCATCAGATGGATTTTGTTACTCCAAGAGTTCGACATCAAAATTCTAGACAAAAGGGGATACGAGAATTTAGTGGCTGACCACTTAAGCAAAATAAAGGTACCTTTTGACGACGTCCCTATCAAGGAAGAATTCCCTAATGAAAGCATATTCTCGACCGAGGCACGGCTTCCATGGTACACAGATATAGTAAACTTCCTAGCCACAGGCTCGCTACCCACTGAGTTAGCACGTTCCGTGAGAGGTAAGCTTCGACGAGAATCTCGATATTATATTTGGGATGACCCGTACTTGTGGAAACACTATTTAGACCAGATGATATGATAATGTGTTCCAGAAACTGAGGTAACATCTATCCTTAATTTTTGTCATGCTGAAGCTTGCGGAGGACACTTTGGCCCTAAAAGAACTGCTTATAAGGTGTTAGAATGCGGGCTATATTGGCCCACAATTTTTCGAGACGCATATAACTTCTGTAAGTCTTGCAATAGATGCCAACGTACAGGTAACATCGCTAAACGAAATCAGATGCCCCTATCCCCGATTCATGTATTCGAAATCTTTGATGTTTGCAACATCGATTTCATGGGCCTATTTATTTTTTCATTTAGCAATGTATATATAATTCTCGCGGTAGACTATGTTTCTAAGTGGATAGAAGCAAAGCCTACTCACAATGATAATGCCAAGACTGTTGTGGAGTTTCTAAAATGAACAATTTTTTTCCAAGTTTGGCACACCTCGAGCCCTAATTAGTGATCGTGGCACCCACTTTTGCAATAAAATTATGGAAGCACTATTGTCGAAATATGGAGTTCATCACCGTAGAGCTACAGCATACCATCCCCAAACAAATGGACAAGCTGAAGTCTCAAATAGGGAGATAAAAACTATTTTGGAGAAAATAGTTTGGCCCAACAAAAAGATTGGAGTCTCCGCCTTAATGACTCATTGTGGGCTTATCGAACGGCATATAGAGGACCAATTGGAATGACCCCATACAGACTTGGTTTTGACAAAGCTTGCAATATTCTGGTAGAATTAGAGCATAAAGCCTATTGGGCGGTTCGACAATGTAATATGGAGTTAGACCCTGCAGGAAAGACGAAGAAGTTAGATATCCAAGAGTTGGAAGAAATCCGCAACGATGCTTATGAGAATGCTTGTATTTATAAAGACAAGACCAAGTTGTTTCATGATAAGAAAATAGTTCAGAAGCATTTTTCGGTAGGACAATGGGTTTTACTTTATAACTCTGTATTGAAATTATTTTCAGGTAAGCTTCAATCACGATGGCAAGGACCTTTTGTAGTTACTGAAGTATTCTCTCATGGTACGGTTAAAATAGAAGGCGAAGAGTCAGGAAAGCGGTTCATA
The DNA here is from genome assembly GCA_025506655.1 of Gossypium rotundifolium. Classification (NCBI taxonomy): domain Eukaryota; kingdom Viridiplantae; phylum Streptophyta; class Magnoliopsida; order Malvales; family Malvaceae; genus Gossypium; species Gossypium rotundifolium. Next base: position 28,809,203 of record CP106728.1, read on the forward strand.
GTTAATGGCCATGGTTGAAGCCGTTTTACGAGAATTTTCAAGCTCACTCGATTGAAAAAATTTATTTGGAGCCACCATAAAACCATTTAAATCGTCGAGCTAATGACGTTAAACAAGCGCTTGATGGGAGACAACCCAATCCTTATTTTTCTTTTACTATTTATTTCCATTTTTTTCATTATTTACTATTTATTATTTTCTTTTATCTTCCTTTTAAATTTTATTTTATTTTATTAAATATTAATAATTTTCTCTTCTACGTCTAGGTAAAACGGAGCGGATATACAAAGAAAAAGGAGAAAAGTCAGAGCCAAAACAGCCCTGCCCACGGTACCAAACAACCCCTGTTTCAGATTTTATTCTAGCCTAGAATATCATATCCCTGTAGCCAAACAGTCCTATTCCAGCCCTAAAACCCCCTAAACCTACAACCAAACACCCCTTTTCAGCCAAATAAAACCCCCAAAACCTAAAATATTTTCTAATTTCCTTTCCCCCTAATTTCTTACCGCCGAACTCACCTCTTCTTCCCTCCAATCGCTGTTCGTTGTTTGCCCTCCAAAGCTTGCCGCCAGCCACTCGCAATGGTGCGAACACGGAGCCGCGCAATCTTAGAAGTTATGGTATGCAATCTTAGATATGATATGGAATCTTAGAAGATATGGTATGTAATATTAAAAGATATGGTTTTGTAATCTTAGAGATTTAATTTATAGATACCTTTTAATCTTAGTTGTTGATGTAATTGATCCATACCGTTGGATTTAGGGAGGCTCAACTATAAATAGAAGCCTCTCCCTTCATTGTAGACACACTTGAATGACACTTGAGTTTTGGGGAAGCAATAAGAATACTTGAGAGCATTCACTCAAATTTCTCTCCCTCTTGCGTTCTTATTTTATTCTTCATTCATATTTGTTTTTTCAACCTTTTTATTTATCCACTTAATTGTTTAATTATTAATTATTCTTTTTATTTTATTCGTTTATTTATTATTTTGTATAGAGATTTATTTTATTTTCACACTTTTACTTTATTTATTTTAAGGAAATATTCGATATTTGGAAGTTTTGAGAAAATCATGCCCTAACTTACTGGGTTTCGATTTTTCTCATTAAGTCCAAATGATTGAGTACCCTTTTTTGAAATTAAACATATGAATTTTCAAATAAAAAACCTATTCTCGGGAATTTAATATGTTGTGTCCTAACTCACTGGATGCGACGTTTTATCATCTCGAGGCAAGGATTTCTAAAAGGCAAAGGATATTCGGTGTTTGAAAAATTCGAAAGATCGTGCTCTAACTTACTAAGTTTCGATTTTTCTTTTAAAATCCAAATAATTGAATGTCCATTTAAAATTAAAGGACATAAGTGTTAAAAATCAAAAGAATCGTGTTTTAAAATTTTTTTCAAATTTTTGACATTAGGACATTAATTAATCAACTAGGTACCAATTTTTTGGCGTTACGATGGTGCTAATCCTTCCTCGTGCGTAACCGACTCCCGAGCCTGTTTTCTCTAATTTTGTAAACCAAAATCATTATTTTAATAAATCAAAATTTTTTTTATTAAAATGATTAATCTCAAGGTGACCCGATCACACTTCGAAAAAAGATTGGTGGCGACTCTATTTTCATTTTTAAAGTCGACCCCATTTTTAAAAAAAAAATTAAAAATGGTTTCGACACCTATAATCTAAAAAGATTGTTAAAACTCTTCTAAAAGAAACTTAAGAGAAATTCTTGAAAAGAAAAAACCCAGAGAGAATTTGTTAATTCAAAGAGAAATAGAATAATAATGAATTGTATTGAATTGTGTACAATGCAAAGGCCTATATATAGGCTAGCTAAATAAATCTAAATAAAACTCTTAAGTATACTTGGAACTCTAATTTAATCTAAACAAGAAGTAGTTTTAAACTAAACTTTCTTGTTAACATAAAACTCCTAAATAACTTAAAATACTTAATAATTTTCGAATAAAATAATAAGAGATGATAAATATAATATTGGGCTCATATATAATAAAAATTAAACCTAAAACTCAAACCCAATATGATTTAAACTCGAATTAGAAGTCAAAAATTCGTAATTCCCGTCATAATCCCGTTCAAAAATTCTACTCGCGCAGTCGTCACTAAAATGGTCATAACATGAGATCCTGGACTCAAAATTGAGTGATTCAAAATGAATTTTGAAGCTAAGAGATAGATATTCAAACTCCATGAAGACATCTCAACCCAAAAATACCAAGATCTCATCCAAAAAGTTGTTGCAAGTCTACTGATTTCTCAAGCCTCACAATTGGCAGCTTTGGTGATTGGAATTTAATAAATTTCACCCCATTCGTGCATGTATCAGGAGACAGAGTTACCGAGTACGTGAACCAAAGCAAGACCCAGAACCCAGATGAGAGCTGCCCGAGATTAAGAGAAAAAACCAAGGAAGAAACGAGAGTCATGACAACAATTTACTTATTAAGTTAGATTTCGAGTTTATCAGCTCCCATATCCCATGATAAATTGAGACGATATATGCTTAATTTTAGCTACCATTTCAAGAATTAATCGAATCGAAATATTTTGATTAATTTGATTGGTTAACTGAATTAACCGAAATTTATATGTTTTTGTTTTTTGGTGAAATAAGTATAAAACATACAAAAATACATTGCTAATTTTCATTTTTTTAATAGTTTAAAAAACTTTAAATGGAGATGAAAACAATAAATACGATATTAGAAATACCTTAGGAATCCAATCTAGCAACACTTGATTGTTGAAACTCAAAATGAAAAGGAAAAGGGTGTTGTTGTCTGTAATCAGCCCATTTGCCCTAGCCCATACAAAAAATAATAAACCCAAAATAATAAAACAAAGTCCAAATTCAGTCCAAAATATATTATTTGGCCCGATCGGAATGGCCCATTACTTGAAAAGATTAAAGGTCCATATACAAGCTTGACGTATATGGGAACACAATCTTCAAGGATATGCAATCTTAGATATGATATGCAAATCTTAGATATGATATGCAATCCTAGAAGATATGGTATGTAATCTTAGAAGATATGGTATGCAATCTTAGATATGATATGCAAATCTTAGATATGATATGCAATCTTAGAAGATATGATTTTGTAATCTTAGTGATTTAATTTGTAGATACCTTTTAATCTTAACCGTTGATATAATTGATCTGTACTGTTGGATTTGGGGAGACTCAACTATAAATAGAGGCCTCTCCCTTTCATTGTAAAAGACTTGAGTTTTGAGTAATAAAAATTCTTGAGAGCATTCACTCAAATTTTTCTCTCTTTTGCGTTCTTATTTTCTGTGGCTCGTTCTTATTTTGTTCTTCACTCATCTTCATTTCTTTTTGAGTTGCTTCCGTTCAAGTTAGATTTTGGTGGAGGAATTTCGTTAATCCTCATATTGCGGGAGTTAGGTGGACTTATGCGTTTTTTTTAACTTTTTTTTATTTATCCATATCATTTTTATACTTTTTTATTTTTTTAAAAATTGTTATAATATTCATTGATTGTTTTGAGTATATTATTTACCTTATATTATTATTTTTATACATGAATTTAATCTTGTGAATAAATTTTTTTAATTTTTCATAGATTCTTTTAAAATTGCTATTATCTACCCTATATATTTTTTTTATTTTGATTGTTCATTTTTAAAATTTTTTCATTATCTTTATTTACCTTAACATTATTATTATTGTTTGTCATTCTTTTACTTAATTGTTTATGTTAGTACTAATTGTTAATATGACCTGTAACTTTAGTAAATTGCACTTTTTTGTAATAACTTAATGTTATTTTTTAAATCTTTGTTAAAAAATATCTATCTCCTTTAATTACTACATTTTATTCAAAAGTTTTTCTTAAATAAGGCGTTGTTTTGTGTTTACAAATTCGGGAAATAGTGCCCTAACGTGCTGGGTTTCGATTTTCCGTTAGACAAAATAACTAAATATCCTTTTAATGAATTAAGGTCTGCCCTCTCTGGCACGTTTATGGTCTGCTTCTTAGCACGCTATTTTTTCTAGGTTTTTTCTTGTTTGTTCTTTTTTATTTTTGTGGCGGAAAGAGATTAAAGGCTTCATTAGATCTTGATTTCTCCAGCGAGTTTCACCTGCAAGACATGGAAGAAGAGTTAGCAAGATTATCTATCGTTGAAGAGGATGAAATTTTACAGATACAAGTCAAGCAGAGTGACGAAAGGAGAGAAGAAGTTTTCAGGTTAGTAGGGTGTTTTTTAACTGCTAGTGTTATTCATTTTCCTGCTATGAAAAACACTATGGCAAATCTGTGGCATCCTGTTAAAGGGGTAAATATTCGAGATTTGGGTGAGAAAAGGTATCTGTTTCAATTTTATCACATCATGGATCTAGATAGGGTGATGAAAGGTTCCCCATGGATGTTTAATAATCACTTGTAATCTTACACAAGTTGCAGTGGGGGGAAGATCCGCTAAATAGCCCTTTGTTTATGGCACCTTTTTAGGTTCAAATACATGAAATTCCCATTGGTTTATTTTCAGAAAACTTGGCAATTCAACTGGGAAATTTTATAGGAGAATTTGTGGAATATGATGGGAAAAATCTGGGCATGGAAAATAGAAACTATATGCGGATAAGAGTCAGGATTGATGTAAGGCGTCCGCTGAAGAGGAGAAAACAAATTTCGTTTTTGCGAGATTAGCACATATGTCAAGTTTTGTTATGAAAGATTGTAACACCCCAAACCCGGCCCAAACACTACTTTCGGATCTGGTATGTCACTAAGAAAAATTTTAGGAAAACCAATCGTGTCGGCAGAAAGCCCAAATAAGAATTACATAAAAAGTGCCTTAATAATCAAAAGCCCAAAACTGGATTACATGTCCTTAAAAAAAACTTAAAACGAGAATAAATAATAAAGGCCCATAATAAAACTAAAATGTAAACTAATAGCCCGTGGCCTTATTACAATGTAGTTTAAGTCCATCATATAAAGTACTTTTAAAAAAAACTAATATGGGAAACTTGTCTCCAGATCCACCTTCTTTTGCATGGCCACCTTGTGCTTCACTCCGGCCCGGTCCGTAGCACTAATTGTCACCTGAAAGGTTAGATTAAAGGGGGTGAGTCGCGAGACTCAGTGTGCAACCCTCATGTACCCCTAGATTTGGGCCTCATAAAACATAACAACAATTTCATTTACATGGATAACAAGTAATATGCAAAGCCCAACCCATTTGCCTAGGTTTCCATCCGCTACACGCCCCCGTACCAACCAACACACCATTGGGGATTTCTACAATCAACCCACACCGCTACTCTCCAAGATGGCAGTCATGCTGCTCATCAACATATATTGGCCAAAGCCCGTATAACAAATCATGACATTAGCCGCTACAGTAATTCACGATAAAAACCGTTACTCATATACATGTACATATAACTTCCTCCTTTCATCACCCAACCCATGCAACATGCACAATAATTTAAAACATGTACAACAGTTTACTTGTAACATATAGTCAGATTATTTACTAACCTGATGGTCCGTCGTTTAAATCCGAGATTTTGACTTTTAATGTAACATGCAAATCTTATGAACACATATACATATATATATTATTAATTAGATCTAGATGGTGGGGAAGTATTACACACCTGATTCGCGTACTAAGGCTTTTGCTATGTCTACGCTACTATCACTTGAAACAACTACTATTGGCCCATTAACCGACTTCGATTTCAAATTTCACACCTGGCCAATCTCGCACTACGTAAACAGATCGCTTCTTGAATTTGGGCGACGGTTTTACAGATCCAACCTTCTCTGCTTGACTGTTATTTGAGTCCATAACAATCCCTTAATCACTAATCCAAATAAACGATGAGATCTAAGTCATTAGTTAAATGTAACCTTTAAAGCGAACACTTACCTAGTTAGCCGAATCCCGAATATCTTTTAGAAATTATCACCACCAACCTTCCTACATTCGACCATCAACCAAATATCAAACCAACCGATACACACTTTCAACCTAACCTCAAATAGTATTCGGCCAAAGCACAGAGAATCATGGAAGGCCATTTGGCCACACTTACCACTACCTACCTTCGATTTTTCCACCAAATCGGCTTTAATGGGACGGATTCGGCTTCTAAGGTAAAGAGTATAATCGACAGGGCCTTGGAAACAATGATTTAGATTAGGAGTTTGATAAAAATAAAGGAATCATAGAAAAGGAGAAATCTCAAACTCATCTGATTACTAAGGAGTATACTACTACTGATGCACCTTCGGAAAACAGAGATCTTTCTTGTAGATTCTGGCTATAGAGGAAGAAGATAGGCACTAAGAGCATTCGCTTTCGAAGGGATCTAGGAGAAAAGAGAAGAGCTAGAGAGTTTTCGGTTTTGACAAGAAACAGTACATAAGAGAAAGAATTTTTGGTTGAGGAGAATAGATGAGAAAGTGAGAAAAACCAAATAGAAAAGATGATATCTGGCCTCCCAATTTCGGCATATCATACCATACACAGAGTTAGAGTTTCTGCCAACTCTCTCCCTCCTGATAGCCTTCATCTCACCTGATAACCCCAATCCTTATCTTACCTTTTTGAAGAGCCCTCACTAAAGCCAACTCATCCATCCTTGTTTATCATCTTTTATTACTTAAATAAAAAGAAATAAAGCTCCTAATTTAGTAGCCTACATGCCGTCCACCCCCTTCCTATTTAAGTGCCAAATTTGACCCATTTCCTAAGGCCCAATCGGCCACACAAGGGCCCAAACTTCTCCCCCCTTATGATGCCACCTTATGCCCACTTAATGCACTTTAATTCTTTGCGCCACAAGCCCAACTTGTCACTTAATTAACCATCTTCTTAAATTATAATCTAACACCATTTATTAGCCACCTAACCCAAATTTTTAAAGCCCAATATTTCACTTTAAACTACCCAGAGTACTAACTTTATCCCTAATTCAAATATTTAATCAAAAAGTCAGCCCAACCTTTAAAATCTTAATTTAACATATTAGACTATCATATAAATGTGTAGGCCCACTTTAAGAGTGTTACAGTTCTACCCCCTTAAAATAAATTTCGGCCTTGAAATTTACCTGGTCAGAAAAGATGGGGATACTGCTGGCGTATAACATCCTCTGGCTCCCACGTCGCCTCTTCTGCGTCGTGATTTTGCCACAAAACTTTAACCAACAGAATAGACTTCCTTCTCAATACTTTCATATCTCGATCCAGAATTTGTACTGGTTCCTCCTCAAAGGACAAGTCCGCCTTACTTCTATCTCTTCTACTGGCACTACGTGTGATGGGTCAGATCGATAATGTCTCAGCATCGAGACATGGAACACGTCATGTATCTGTTCCAACTCTGAAGGCAACTCCAACCGATAAGCCACTGGGCCCACATGTTCTAGTACCCGATATGGCCCAATAAACTGTGGACTTAACTTCCCCTTTCGACCAAACCTCATTACGTTCTTCCACAGAGATACCTTCAAGAAGACTTGATCACGTACCGCGAATTCCACCTCCTTCCACTTTAGATCTGCGTAAGACTTCTGTCGATCCGATGCTTCCTTTAGCCGAACCCATATTAACTTCACTTTCTTCCCGTTTTTGAAACTAATTCTGGACCTAGCACCTTACGTTCACCCAACTCCGTCCAACATGTTGGAGTATGACATCTCCTTCCATATAACGCTTCATAAGGCGCCATCTAAATGCTAGCTTGATAACTATTATTATATGCAAATTCTGCCAAGGGCAAATACTCTTCCCAATCGCCCTAAAGTTGATGATGCAACCCCTTAGCATATCTTCCAAGATTTGAATTACCTCTCTGACCGACCATCGATACGTGGGTGAAAGGCAGTACTAAAGTCTAACATTATTCCCATTGCTTGATGAAGAGCCTTCCAAAATTGTGACGTGAACCTAGGGTCCCTATCTGATATGATCGACACTGGCACACCATGCAATCTTACCACCTCAGCCACATACAATTTAGCCAGCTTTTGTAAAGAAAAGTCCACCCGAATCGGTATGAAGTGAGCAGACTTTGTCAGCCGGTCAACAATCACCCAAATTGAATCCTTCTTAGTGGGTGTAAGGGGTAACCCACTAACAAAATCCATCATGATTCTCTCTCATTTCCATTAGGGAATCTTCACCGGCTGCGACAATCCCGATGGCACTTAGTGTTCAGCTTTGACCTGCTGACACGTCAAACATTTTCCTATGACTTCTGTTAACTCTTTCTTCAGACCTGGCCACCAAAATTGCTCTCGCAAATCATGATACATCTTAACTCCTCCAGGATGCATAGCATAGGGGCTACTATGCAATTCCCGAAGAATCCTCTGTCTTAGCTTATCATCCTTAGGCATGCAAATCTTCCCACGATAACACAGAACTCCATCCTTGTTCAGACTATAGTCCTCCATTTCACCATCCCTTACTCATAATAGTCGAGCACTCAAGTCTTTATCTCCTAACTACTTATCCTTAATCTGACTTACCCATGTTGGCTTTACTTGCAACTCAGCCAGCAAACTCCCATCGTCGAATAGACTCAGATGAGCAAACATGGCTCTTAACTCTGATACTACCTTGCGGCTTAACGCATCTGCTACCACATTCGCCTTTCCAGGGTGATATTCGATCTAACAATCATAATCCTTCAAGAGCTCGATCCACCTACGTTGTCTCAAATTCAGCTCCTTTTGGGTAAGGAGGTACTTCAGACTTTTATGGTCGGTGTAAATTACCGACTTCTCCCCATATAAGTAGTGCCTCCAAATCTTTAAGGCAAACACTACCGCCGCCAATTCCAAGTCATGCGTAGGGTAGTTCAACTCATGCGGTCTCAACTGTCGAGACGCATACGCCACCACCTTTCATTCTTGCATTAGCACACACCCTAAACCCGTGTGCGACGCATCACAGTAGATGATAAATTCCTTTCCTGCCTCCGGCTGAATTAATACTAGTGCTTCCATTAGGATTCTCTTTAGCTTCTCAAAGCTCTCTTGCTGTTTGTCGGTCCATACAAACAATACTCCCTTCCTCAAAAACTTAGTTAGTAGAGCCGCTATTAGAGAAAACCTTTCAACGAACCTTCGGTAATACCCTGCCAAACCTAAGAAACTCTGAACCTCCGCCATAGACTTTGGTGGTTTCCAATCCAATACAGCCTCTATCTTTCGAGGGTCCACCCTGATTCCCTCGGCCAAAACCACATGTCCTAAGAAAGTCACTTCCTTCAGCTAGAAATCACACTTACTGAACTTTGCAAATAGCTGCTTCTCCCTCAGAGTTTGTAACACCACGCGAAGATGTTTGTCATGCTCCTCCTCCGACTTAGAGTAAACCAGGATATCGTCGATGAACACTACAACGAACCGATCAAGATATGGTTGAAACACTCTGTTCATCATATCTATAAAGGTTACTGGCGCGTTCGTCAACCTGAACGACATCACCAAGAACTCATAATGCCCGTACCGAGTCTGAAACACCGTCTTAGGAATGTCCCCTTCTTTAACTTTTAATTGATAGTATCCGGACCTTAAGTCAATCTTAGAAAGACCGATGCTCCTTTGAGCTAATCAAACAGATCGTTGATCTTTGGCAATGGATACTTGTTTTTGATCGTCAACTTATTCAACTGACGATAGTCCACGTACATACGCATGGATCCGTCCTTCTTCTTTATGAACAGGACCGGCGCTCCCTATGGAGACACACTCGGTCGAATGGACCCATGATCTAATAGTTCCTAAATTTGAGCCTTGAGCTCCACCAACTCCTTCGACGCCATTCTATAAGGAGCAATAGATACTGGAGCTGTAGACCAAATTTCACCTCGTGATCTGGGGGTAATCCTGGTAATTCTTCCGAAAAAACATCCGCGAACTCCTTGACTGTTTGGACCTCATTAACAGTCACCTCCTTAACATCTAATACACTAATGAAAGCCAAATATGTACTACATCCCTTCCAAATCATCTTAATTGCATTTAAGGAGGATATCACGTTGGACAAGTAATTCCTCCTTTCTCCTAACACAACCACTTCCCCACCTTCCGGGGTACCCAATATCATACGCTTGTTCTCACAGTCCAACTTGGCACGATGCTTAGTTAACCAATCCATTCCCAAGATGAGGTCAAACTCTCCAAATGGCAATTCCATCAAGTCTTCTGGGAACACTACCCCTTGAGTCTCTAAAGGTATTTTCCTAAACAGCTTGTCCACTACCCTAGATTGTCTTAGAGGACTAACCACGATCATCTTCCTAGTGGTTATCTCATAATCTATACTTAAAGTCTTATATACTGAGCATGCAACATAGGAGTAGGTTGATCCAATATCAATTAAAGCAAGAAAAGGGTTATCAGCGATAAGAAACGTATCGGTTATAACATCCGGTGCATCACCGTCCTCCCTTCGACGAGTCGTATAAACTAAACCCAGCTGCCTTGCATCCGTATTGCCTGTACCTCTGTCGGATGCTCCATGACCCCGATCGGGTCTATTTCTTCCTCTAGCTGCACCTCTACCCCTTGATCTAGGCTGATCACCTCTCCTAGTCTGATCAGAACCTCGACCCGTTGGCTGCCCACGATCCACCTGAGGACAGTCCCTCATCAAATATTCTGTGGATCCACACCTAAAGCATCTATCGGTTTTCACTCTGCACTCCCCATAATGGGTTCTCCCACATATAGAACATGCTTGACTCTGGCCCGATGGAGCGCGAGCTAGCCCATCAGTTCTAGGCCTATTTTAAAAATTTCCAGTTACTCTGGAGGGTCCAAAACTCCTCTTACTCCTGCCCCGATCCTTATCCTTCTCTTGTTTCTCCACCTGTTTCACTTCCTTAGCTATTTTAACTTTATCCACTAGAACCGCGAAAATTCTCTCTCGTTATGGCGCGATCAAAACCCTTAGCTCATTTCTTAGCCCATCCTCAAATCGAACGCATCGTTCATACTCCGTTGACACCATTCCTCGAGCGTAACGACTCAGGCGTAGAAACTCAGCCTCATACTCAGCCACAGACTTACTCCCCTGCACCAAATTTAGGAATGCTTTCCTTTGAGCATCCATATAACTAGCCCCAACGTATTTTCCTGGAATGACTCCTTAAAGAAATCCCAGTCAATTAGGTCCGCGGCCGTACCCTCTTTCACCGTGAGCCACCATTAGTAGGCCTCGTCTCAAAGAAGAGATACGACCCCCTTCAGCTTCTCCTCAACCGTGAAGTCTAAGTCATCCATTATACGTTCCACTACCTCCAACCAATATTCAGCGGAACTCAGGGATTCGCCAGAGACTCCCCTAAATACTCCTGCCCTATTGTTCCTCAACCTCTCAGGCACAGATTTTCAGGCTCCTCTGCCCATACCAGCCTCGGCCACTCTTTCTAAAACCTCAAGACAGCCTGAGACACCACGTCCTCTCCTCCTGTCTGGTCTTAAAATTCCACCTCAGCAGCTGGTGGAACCGGTATCTCACTTTCGAACCTATGACCTGATCCTACGAGTTTCGATACGATTATCCTACCTCTACCGCGACCACGTGGCAGATGTCCTTGACCTCTTGTACTCATTCCTTTAGTTCGCGTTTATCTGATTTAAAAATTTTATGAGTCATTAATTGTTTCCACTAATTATCCCCGAACAATCTTATGAAATATAGTTTAAAAGTGATTCTTTTGAATTTGAACCTATCTACAATTTTCAGTCTTTCTATTCTAGGAATTATACACACACAACGTTCATACAAGTAACATTTATTATCTAGGGGTATTTTCATCATTTCGCTACCCAGGGGTATTTTTGTAATTTTATCCTACAGGGATATTTTCGTAATTTTCCAAAATAAGGTTCTGGGTGATTTGGTGAAATAAGGGTATTTTGGTAATTTTCCAATTCAGGGGTATTTTGGTAATTTTGCAAATTTGAGGGGCATGTCGGTAATTTTGCAAATTTGAGATATTTCGGTAATTTATAAAATCTGGGGTTATTTCTGTAATTTTGCCAAATAGGGGTAATTTGATCATTTTGCAAATCAGGGGTGTTTTGGTCATTTATAGCTCAAAGGTAATTTGGTAATTTTACAATTCAAGGATATTTTGATGTTGTTGCTATTTTTGTTTTCTATGGAAAGATTCTATTGACTTTGTAAATCGGGGTATATTTGCAAATCATAGGTATTTTTTTTCAAAGTAAGGATATTCTAAAAATTTTTGTGAGAAAACAGGTGGCTGGTCCCTTTCGGGTTTTAATTGTAGTTTTAGCTGTCAACACGCATCAGAACTAGGGTGAGCAGTACTCGCACTGGTAGGATTCTAGTGGAAAAGAGGTGAGTCACTAGGATCGCTAAGTACCAAGCTTTCCTAATCCACTCCTAGACATGCATATGCCTATTGCCACACCTGTCATGGCTAAAGTGAACAATCACTATGCACTGTGAGATTCTGCGAAGAGGAGGTGAGTCACTCGGACTGCTTAAATACCAAGCTCTTCCGGATCTACTCCTAGACATGCATATGCTTGTTACCACACTTTAGTCTTGTGACTTGTTTACAGGTTTTGTTTAATGGAGTTAAGTCTTATTTATTTTAAGAGTTGTTTGTCTAAGCCTAGAGTCCATCAAGTTCTAACCTAAATAGTCTACGTCCCATAAGCCCATTAAGCCCACATTTATATCATACAATGGTTTAGGGTACTTACCTAGCGAACTTGGCCGAAGACGCAGGTGCCATTCTGAACTAATAAACCTTTGCTAATAAAAATCCATGTTTTAGAAACCCATTTTTAGAAAATCTTTTGGGCCCAAAATCCCAAAGCTAAGTTTTGAATCAGGCTCTGATACCAATTTGTAACACCCCAAACCCGGCCCAAACACTACTTTCAGATCTGGTATGTCACTAAGAAAAATTTTAGGAAAACCAATCGTGTCGGCAGAAAGCCCAAATAAGAATTACATAAAAAGTTCCTTAATAATCAAAAGCCCAAAACTGGATTACATGTCCTTAAAAAAAATTAAAATGAGAATAAATAATAAAGGCCCATAATAAAACTAAAATGTAAACTAATGGCCCGTGGCCTTATTACAATATAGTTTAAGTCCATCATATAAAGTACTTTTAAAAAAAACTAATATGGGGAAACTTGTCGCCGGATCCACCTTCTTTTGTATGGCCACCTTGCGCTTCACTCTGGCCCAGTCCGTAGCACTAATTGTCACCTGAAAGGTTAGTTTAAAGGGGGTGAGTCACGACACTCAGTGTGCAACCCTCATGCACCCCTAGATTTGGGCCTCATAAAACATAACAACAATTTCATTTACATGGATAACAAGTAATATGCAAAGCCCAACCCATTTGCCTAGGTTTCTATCCGCTACACGCCCCCGTACAAAACAACACACCATTGGGGATTTCTACAATCAACCCACACCGCTACTCTCCAAGATGGTAGTCACGCTGCTCATCAACATATATTGGCCGAAGCCCGTATAACAAATCACGGCATTAGCACATAAAGAATTCACGGTAAAACCGTTACTCATATACATGTACATATAACTTCCTCCTTTCATCACCCAACCCATGCAACATGCACAATAATTTAAAACATGTACAATAGTTTACTTGTAACATATAGTCAGATTATTTACTAACCTGAGGGTCCGTCGTTTAAATCCGAGATTTCAGCTTTTAATGTAACATGTAAATCTTATGAACACATATACATATATATATTTATTATTAATCAAATCTAGACGGTGGGGAAGTATTACACACCTGATTCGCGTACTAAGGCTTTTGCTATGTCTACGCTACTATCACTTGAAACAACTACTATTGGCCCACGATCGACTTGATTTCTACCACACCCCTGCTAATAATCTCGCACTCTAAAACAGATTGCTTCTTGAATTTGGGCGACGATTTTACAGATCCAACCTTCTCTGCTTGATTGTTAGTTAAATAAATGATGAGATCTAACTCATTAGTTAAATGTAAACTTTAAAACAAACACTTACCTAGTTAGTCGAATCCCGAATATCTTTTAGAAATTGTCACCACCAACCTTCCTACATTTGGCCATCAACCAAATATCAAACCAACTGATACACACTTTCAACCTAACCCCAAATAGTATTCAGCCAAAGCACAGAGAATCATGGAAGGCCATTCGGCCACACTTACCACTACCTACCTTTGATTTTTCCACCAAATCGACTTTAATGGGACGGATTCGGCTTCTAGGGTAAAGAGTAATCGATAGGGCCTTGGAAACAATGATTTAGATTAGGAGTTTGATAAAAATAAAGGAATCACAGAAAAAGAGAAATCCCGAAACTCACCGGATTACTAAGGAGTATCGACTACTGATTGCACCTTTGGAAAAAGAGATCTTTCTTGTAGATTCGGCTATAGAGGAAGAAGATAGGCACTAAGAACATTCGCTTTCGAAGGATCTATGAGAAAAGAGAAGAGCTAGAGAGTTTTGGTTTTGACAAGAAACAGAGGTACATAAGAGAAAAATTTGGTTGAGGAGAATAGATGAGAAAGTGAGAAAAACCAAATGGAAAAGATGATATCGGCCTCCCAATTTGACATATCATACCCATACACGAGTTGGAGTTTCTACCAACTCTCTCCTCTCTGATAGCCTTCATCTCACCCGATAACCCCAATCCTTATCTTACCCTTTTGAAGAGCCCTCACTAAAGCCAACTCCTCCATCCTTGTTTATCATCTTTTATTACTTAAATAAAAAGAAATAAAGCTCCTAATTTAGTAGCCTACATGCCGTCCACCCCCTTCCCATTTAAGTGCCGAATTTGACCCATTTCCTAAGGCCCAACTGGCCACCCAAGGGCCCAAACTTCTCCCCCCTTATGATGCCACCTTATGCCCACTTAATTCGCTTTAATTCTTTGGGCCATAAGCCCAGCTTGTCACTTAATTAACCATCTTCTTAAATTATAATCTAACACCATTTATTAGCCACCTAACCCAAATTTTTAAAGCCCAATATTTCACTTTAAACTACCCAGAGCACTAACTTTATCTCTAATTCAAATATTTAATCAAAAAGTTAGCCCAACCTTTAAAATCTTAATTTAACATATTAGACTATCATATAAATGCGTAGGCCCACTTTAAGGATGTTACAAAGATTATCTCTGTTTTGTTTCTTTTATGGTCAGTTGGGGCATAATGATTCTTTTTGTTAAGCAAAAATGATGTTAGGGGTTGAAGTTAATGAGATGGGATTGGATTTATCATTATGGGCTCAACCACGGAGGGTGGTAATACCGACTAGTGTATGGCTGAGAGAGGAGGAAGATGGGAAGTGGAAAAATGATGCTGAAGGTTCTCTCACAAATAGAAATAGAGTTTGGACTAAGGAGAATAAAACAGGGAGCTATGGAAAGTCAGTTGATCCAGTCTTGGGGTTCAATTTGAATGGTCGAAAGATATTGGGAACCACTAAAGGGGTCATTCAAAATTTGGATGCAAATTTTTCTGATATGGATCACGATCTGGAAGATGAGGTCTTAATGGGTGAGGAAAGTAAAAAGCAAGCAAGAGGGGAGATGGAGGGGAGGACAGTTTTAGAAAAGGAGAATAATCTGACAGAGAGAAATAGAAGGGATTTGGAAGGTACCCACTTTATATCAGCGGCTGCCAAGAGGCAAGCTGACCTGCCGCAATGAAACTGTTAAGCTGGAATGTTCGTGGATTGGAGGGTCCACGAGCAGTTAATAGAATTCGGCATACGCTAAATGTACAAAACCCCTAAGTGGTCTTCTTTATGGAGACAAAAGTTAGAAAGAGTGAAATAAAAAGAATTCGTTTCAGTTGTGGATATGCAAATGGGGTTGAGATTGATCCAGAGGGTACAAGAGGTGGATTGTGCTTGGCTTGGAAGCAGGAGGTGAGTGTAAAGCTTCGACAGTTTTCAAGAAGATATATTGACGTGGAGATTGATGAGAATGACTTAAGGGGAAAATAGAGGTTTACCAGTTTTTATGGATCTCCATATGAACATGATAGGATTAATTCGTGGGCTGATTTGAAGAACTTATACACAGAAGAGAGGGTCCCATGGTTAGTTTGTGGAGATTTCAATGAGATCATATATGGGTTCGAGAAAAAGGAGGGATACCTAGAGATGAGAGAAGAATTGAGGCATTCCGGAAGGTAATTGTAGAATGTGGTCTAATGGACATGGGTTTTTCAGGGAGATGGTTCACATGGGAAAGAGGAAATTTACCGGAGACAAACATTCAAAGGTGACTCAACAGAGGAGTTGCTAATCAAAAATGTGGGGCACGGTTTCCTGAAGTTTCTGTTCAACACCTAAGTCATTCTTTTTCTAATCATTGCCCACTTTTAGTGAATATGGAAATGAAAGATCTTAAAGCAAGGGAGATGACTTTCAGATTTGAAGCTTGGTGGACGATGGAGGAGTCATTTGAAGAGGAAGTTAAGAATATTTAGGACTCATCTTCAGGCAATTTTTTGATGAAATTAGATGCATTAAAACCGGTTTGAGAAAATCGGCTAGGCGAATACAAGATGACCGAAAGAAGAGAAAAGCTTTTTTAACCGACAGATTAGCAGATCTTCTAGATGCAGAGAGAGATGACAACAATCTAAGTGAGTTGATTGATACTAAAGTTCAATTGAATTTGGAAATTGACAAGGATGAACAGTATTGGGAACAAAGAGCGCACATAAATTGGCTGAAATATGGTGAACAAAATACTGCTTTTTTCCATTGTCAAGCCACACAGCGAAGACGAAGGAACAGGATTCAAAAAATGTAAGATGAGAGTGGAAGAGGAACAGAAATCAGTCAAGACATTGGGGATATTGTGAGAGTTTATTTTCAAGAGCTGTTTCGATCTGAAGAAAGGGGAAGAAGTGAGCATTTGTTGTCAAGAATTGCGAATTGTATAACAGAGGAGGATAATCATCAACTTTTGAAGCCGTTCACAAAGGAAGAGATTAGATCAGCAACATTTGAAATGGGGCCTACTAAAGCTCCGAGGGAAGATAGATTGCCGGTATTATTCTACCAAAAATGTTGGCACGTTGTGGGTGACGAAGTTAGCAAATTTTGTCTACAAAATCTGAATGAAGGGAAAGATTTTAAACAGGTAAACGCTACAAACATAGTTCTTATTCCAAAAGTTACAAATCCTATTAATATGAAACAATACAGGCTAATTAGTCTTTGTAATGTCCTATATAAAATCATGGAAAAAGCCATCGCAAATAGGCTAAGGGTATTATTGGAAAGTGTATTGATATGGCTCAGAGTGCGTTTGTTCCTGGAAGGTTGATTTCAGATAATGTAGTGCTCGCCTATGAACTCCTTCATACATTGAAACAGAAAAGAATAGGTAGGAAAGGATTTATGGCTGTGAAGCTTGATATGAGCAAAGCCTATGATAGAGTTGAGTGGAAGTTTATTGAAGATGTAATGATTCGAATGGGTTTTGAGTCCAGATGGATAGCAATTATCATGATGTGTTTAAACTCTGTCAGGTATTCAGTGATTGTAAATGGTTGCAAAGGAGATGTTTTTCACCCATGAAGAGGCTTACGACAAGGAGATCCGCTCAGCCCATTCATATTTCTTATGTGTGGGGAGGGTTTATCTAGCCTCATGCGTCTAGCAATGCAAGAATGGATGTTAAGAGGGGTTAAAGCTAGCAGGAGTGGGCCGCAAGTTTTACACTTATTATTTGCAGACGATTGTATTTTGTTCAGTGAGGCATCTGAAAAAGGTGCTATAGTCTTAAAGGAGATACTGAGAAATTACAGGAGGTGTTCGGGACAATGCGTAAATTTTGAAAAATCAACTGTGTTTTTTAGTAAAAATACTTCAAATTCTGATAGAAACTTGTTGGGCAGAATTTTAGGTGTCAGATGTTCAACTGATCCAGTGTTATTTAGGATTACCCAACATGGGGGAGGAGGAAGAGGGAATCGTTCCAGGTATTGAAAGATCGAATGAAGCAATGAATAGATCAATGGAGCATTCGGCATTTATCTCAAGAGGGAGAGAAGTTTTTATTAAATCCATTTTGCAAGCCATTCCAACTTATTCGATGGCATGTTTTTTGCTACCTAAGTCATTGTGTGATGATTTTGAAAATATTATGGCAAAATTCTGGTAGCAAAAAGGGTAGGGAAAAAGGGCATTCATTGGTGTACATGGAAAAAGTTATGCATTTTAAAGGATTGTGGGGGTCTTGGTTTTCGTAACATGAGCCAATTCAATATCACTATGCTTGCTAAACAGGGATGGCGATTGTTTTGTTATCCAAATTCTTTATTGGTGAGAGTTCTTAAAGCAAAGTATTATCCACATTCAGATTTTTTTAGTGCCCAGTTAGGTAACTCACCTTCACTTACCTAGAGAAGTATTTGGGCGACCAAGGGTCTGCTTCATAGCGGATTGGGATAGAGAGTGGGGCAGGGGACTAAAATTCGAGTATGGGAAGACAAATGGATACCAGGACAGGTGGTGGAAGAAAGTAGAGATAGAAACAACAATCAAATCAAGTTAGTGTCTGAAATAATTAATGATTCTAATAAAATGTGGAAAACAGAGTTGGTGAATTCTACCTTCTCGGCGGGTAATGCACAAAAGATCCTTCATATACCGTTGGCGACAAACCCAAGAGAGGATTTTTGATTTGGAAGGAGGAGCTTCCTGGTGAATTCTCGGTTAGAAGTGCTTACAAACTATTACAGAGTGCTAATCTGGATCCTAGTCAATTATTAATACAGGTTAATCTAAAAAATTTCTACAAAAAGCTCTGGAATATTCAGCTCCCATCAAAGATTTTAATTACAATCTAGAAAGCATCATTAAATTACTAGCCTACCCTAGTCAATCTAAGATCAAAAAGAATAGCAGACAGCACTATTTATCCCAGATGCAGAAATGGAGAAGAGGATATTGACCATGTGTTTCGCCTTTGCCCTGTTACAAGAGAGATATGGCAGTTGTTAGACATTTCCTAGATCATTGATCAGACGACTCAGAACTTTGGATATTAGCTCACCTGGGTGTTTATGAATAGTAATTACAAACAAAGTCGAGTGTTTTGTTGCACAATCTGGCTCATGTGGGCGTCGAGGAATAGGCTCATACACGAAGGAAAATCAGAATCGGTAAGAGATCTAGCATCAAAAGTTTGAAGATATTTGGCTAAGATTGAGGGTCTAGAAGGAAAAAAGAGTACCTGAAACACATGCAGGGGTACAGAAATGCAAGATTCACCCTCAGGAACAACATCTATTTTGATGCGGCCTTTAAGAGTAGAGAAGCCAAATCGATGGCTTGTCTGGTGGTTCTTGACAGATCGGGTGAAATAATAAACACAAAGATAGTATTAAATTTAAATCTCCCTTCTTCTTTTGCAGCAGAAGCGTATGCTGGGCTTCACGCGGTTAGACTAGGTATCTCATTGGGGATCAACTCAATCACAATCAAAGGAGATTCGCGAGCGGTGATACAAAAATGCAAAACAAGTGAAAAAGACAAGTCTGTTATTAGGGCCATTATCAATGACATTCAAGAAGAAGCCAAGCAATTTCAAGATATCAAATTTCAATTTATTCACAGAAATGAAAATGTTATGGCTCACAAAGTAGCAGATGCAGCAATGAACAGAGATGAAGCAACGTACCTGAGAAGAGTCGAAAGTCATACTCCCCAAGCAAGCCCTGAAGAAAGATGGAGACAGAGGCTAGACTAAGAGGGGAATAGCGAAGGAAGAAGATGAGCAGATAGTAGATAAGAAGATTAAGAGGCTATCGTCTGATACAGTTGGTAATACCAAAAACAAAAGATAAGAGTGAAATGCCATCCAATTGTATGTGAATTGGCAGCAATAATTACCCTAGTTTCCTTTTTCCCATAGCAGTTATTACCCTAATTTCCTTTTCATAAAACTGATTCATTTTAGGTATCTAGATGTTTCTGTCGGTTTTCCAATTTGGGTTTTAGACTAAAGCCTGATGGTTATCCATACCGAAAGGCCCAATTATGTTTTTGTGTTGTTTTTTCAATAAAGGCTGTCGAATATTATTTCAAAAAAAATATCCTTTTGATGAATTTTGTAAATCATGAGATGATGTTGGCTACGAGGGTTTAAAACATCATGTCCTAACGTGCTGGATGTGATGTTGTATTCTTTCGGAACAAAGGAATCTCAAGTTCCAATTCAAATTGTTCAAGTTTTTAAAGAAATCATGTTTTCAAATCTTTTTTGAATTTTTGGCATTAGGACAATAACTAATCAATTCGGTACCAATTTTGGGCGTTACGAGGGTGTAACACCCCAAACCTGGTCAAAGCACTACAAACGAATCTAGTGTGCCACAGGAAAGAAAACATTTTGAAAATCGATTTGTGGACTTGTTTAAAGAGAATTCTATTGTAACATTTTAAAGAAAACGTCGTTGGATCTTGTGATGTTTAAAACATGTTGAAACTTGTTCTAGAAAAACTTGGTTTCCTTATTGTTACTCCGTATTTAATACTTAGTCAGTGTACATTTTAGAAAACAAGTATTTGTTTAGAGTTTTGAAAACACCCAATTTCGTAGTTTTATTGGCATACTTATGGAAACTTTAAGAAACAACTAAATAAAATGTCCCAAAATAATACTTAAGCGGCCTTATTACAGAACTAAAACCCAAATTAAAGAAAATAACTAAGTCCATATAAAAAAACATTAAAATAAAACGAATGCTGAGCATGGCCACCTCGAGTCTACCTCGGCTCCAAATTTATGATCTAAGGTTTATCTACAAAATATAAAGCAAGGGGCAAGTCACCCAGACTCAGTGTGTAAACCCCCATCCCAAAAGACGTTATGCTCTTACACAAATTCATATACAAATATGTATGTCATGCAACCCATCAACCTAGATATCCATCCATACCTCCCAAATCTACCCCGTGTGGTACCAAACTACTGGTGGTGCCAAACCACTGGTGACCAAAGTCACAAATAAACATATGTGGTACCAAACCACAGGTGGTGCCAAACCACTGAGACATAGTCACAATATTATAATATGTGGGTCCAACCCACGTGTGGTACTAAACCACTTGGTGACAATCGATAGATCATACTTCCTCCTCTCAACACCTATATCACATGTTCGTGCTCACAATACAAGTATGATCATGCTTCAACATGTAGAATATTGAATAAAGAATGGCATGCACTTATAGATCACATTTTAATTAACGCTAGCAACCATAACAACTTACCCGACATCCTCGTTTTTACCACCAAGGGTAACTTAGTAATCATTGCCGTCACTTTGGCTTTTATCATCACATAACATTTAACATATTAAGTAAAGAAAGTGTGTAAAAGTTACACACCTGATTCCCATACTAACGCTCTTACTGCTTCTATGCTACTGTCACTCGAGACTACCACTATCGGCCTACGATCCACTTCTGATGTCGGCCCACACCCGGATGGCCAATTGTGTACTCTTGACATAGATCGGTTCTTGTATTTAGGTACTGGGTTTACAGATTCAACCCTTCCTACTGCTTGGCTGTTATTCGAGTCCATAATAATCCCTTGGTCACTAAACCAATTTAAACGATGAGATCTAACTAATTTAAATAATCATAATACTTAAAACGAGCCCTTACCTAATCTGTCAAATCCCGAAAAATCCTTAAAAAAAACTTCACCACCCTACCTACATTCAGCCAACACCAAAAGTATTAAACCAAACCGATAATCACAACCAATCGAGCACCCTATGATATTCAGCCAAAAAGAAAGGAACAAGAAAGTGGCCATTCAGCCGAACCTACCACTACCTACCTTCAGCTTTTCCACCAATCGGCACTACAGATCTCAGTAAGACAGATTCTACCGCCAAGAGCAGAGAGTGAAACCGATAGAGCCTTAGAACAAATGATTCGGATTAGAAACTTGATGAAAAATAGAGAAATTGAAGAGAAGAAAAATCCCGAAAACTCACCAACCCCCTTGAAGACTATTCGGCTATGGTGCACCTTCGGGAAAATAAAACCACCCTTGTAGATTCGGCTATGGGAAAAGGAGTATGAACAGTGGGGATTTGGCTTTTAGAAGAATTTTGGAGAGGGAAATAAGGCTAGGGAATTTCGGCTAGAAAAGAGAAAAGTATGAGAAAAGAAAGAAAAGAAGAAAACAAATGAAAGAAAAGATGGACAACTGGCTACTAATTTCAGCTACACACACACACCTTCAGAGTTGGAGTTTCGACCAACTCTCCCCTCTCCTGATAACTTTTATCCATCTATCATCACATCCATTATCCTTTCCTTAGATGAGATCACCTTAAAACCAACTCTTCCCTTCCTTATTATCAGCTTTTAATTAACAAAAATAAAAGAATTAAAACTCCTAAAATGTAGCTCATGTGCCGTCCTCCCCTCCCCCCTAGGAGTGCCGAATTTTGGACCCCATAAACTTGGGCCCCAAGTGGCCACACATGGCCCAATCTCCCTCCTAAGTGACGCCACCTCTATGCTCACCCATAGCACCTCCAAACTTTGGGCCACGAGCCCAACTTACTACTAAACATAATTACTTAACTTAAATTATAAACTAGCACTATTTATAAGCAACCTAACCCAGATTTAAGTCCAAACCTGAGCCCAATACATACCTCAAAGCCTCAACCTACCAACTTAGCCATACAACATACCAAATGCATAAACCCACCAAATCAGGATATTACAGTTCTACCCCCTTAAAATAAATTTCGACCTCAAAATTTACCTGGTCAGAAGAGTTGAGGGTATTGCTGTCGCATGATATCCTCTGGCTCCCATGTCGCTTCCTCCGATCTATGGTTCTACCATAATACCTTTACCAAAGGGACTGATTTCCTATGCAAAACTTTCACATCCCGATCTAGGATCTGCACTGGTTCTTCCTCAAAAGATAATTCTAGGCTCACCTCAATTTCCTCTATCGGCACAACATGAGACGGATCTGAGTGGTAGCGTCTAAGCATGGAAACGTGAAACACATTATGGGTTTGACTCAACTCTGGTGGCAACTCGAGCTGATAAGCTACTGGTCCCACTCGCTTCAATACCCGATAAGGCCCGATAAATCTAAGGCTTAACTTCCCTTTCCTACCAAACCTCAGAACCTTCTTCCACGGTGACACCTTTAAGAAAACCCTGTCACCTTCTGCAAACTCTATATCCTTCTGTTTAAGATCAGCATAAGACTTCTGCCTATCCGAAGCTTCTTTCAAATGAGCTGGAATCACCTTTACCTTATCTTTTGTTTTAGCAACCAACTCTGGACCCAACATCTGCCGTTCCCCTAATTCTGTCCAACACGTAAGGGTACGACACTTCCGTCCATATAACGCTTCGTATGGTGCCATTTGAATACTTGCCTGATAATTATTGTTGTACGCGAATTCAGCCAACGGTAAAAATTCTTCCCAACTGCCTTTGAAATTCAAAACACAGCCCCTTAGCATGTCTTCCAAAACTTGAATCACCCTTTCCGATTGTCCATCTAACTGGGGATGGAATGCTGTACTAAAATCCAACCTTGTACCCAATGCCTGGTGCAAAGCCTTCCAGAACCTTGACGTAAATCTAGGGTCCCTGTCCGAAATAATCGACACTGGTACCCCATGCAACCTTACAATCTCTGCTATGTATAGCCTCGCTAACTTCTGAAAAGAATAATCCATACGTACAGGCATGAAATGAGCAGCCTTCGTAAGACGATCCACAATTACCCAAACTGAATCCTTTTTAGTGGGTGTGAAGGGTAGGCCACTAACAAAATCCATCGTGATCCTTTCCTACTTCCACTGTGGAATCTTTATCGATTGCAACAAACCCGACGATAGCTGATGTTCAGCCTTGACTTGCTGACATGTCAGACACTTACCCATAAATTCTGTTACCTCGCGCTTAAGGCCCGGCCACCAAAATTGCTAACGCAAATCTCGGTACATCTTACTACCTCTCGGATGCATAGTATATGGACTGTTCTGTGCCTCCTGTAAAATCTTCTGCCTTAACTCCACATATTTAGGCATGCACACTTTCCCCTGAAAACACAACACTCTATCGCTGCTCAAGCTATACCTCTCCAATCTACCATCCTGCACTTGCAAACATCATGCGCTCAAAACTTCATCTACCAACTGTTTCTCCTTAACTTGTTCTCCCACGTTGGCTTCACTTGCAATTCCGCTAATAGACTTCCGTCATCATACAGACTAAGGTGGGCAAACATGGCTCTTAATTCTGCCACCACCTTACGGCTCAAGGCGTCCGCTACTACATTAGCTTTTCCTGGGTGGTACTCAATCGAGTAGTCATAGTCCTTCAACAACTCGATCCACCTCCTCTGCCTTAAATTTAGCTCCTTCTGTGTAAGAAGGTACTTCAAACTCTTGTGATCCATGTACACTACAGACTTCTCTCCATACAAATAATGTCTCCAAATTTCTAAGGTGAAAACCACTGCAGCCAATTCTAGATCATGCGTCGGGTAGTTCACCTCGTGAGGTCTCAACTGTCGAGAAGCATACGCTAGTACCATAGAGTGTCCTAGAGGGCTAACTACCGTTATTTCCCTAGCAGCAGTCTCACAAACTAAGTTTAAGGCTTCCACTATACTACTAGCAACATAAGAGTGCGTCCAACATCAATCAAAGCAGTATAAGGTAACCCAAAAATTAAAAACGTACCGGTTATTATGTCCGATGCGTCGCCCTCTTCCCGATGCTTCGCTACATAGACCAACCCCGATTGTCTTGCATTAGCACCTCTAGCACCTCGGCCAAGTGTTCCACGACCTCGACCATTACCATTACCACCCCTAGCTGCGCCTCGGCCCCTCTGTGGTTGTTGGCCATCTCTCCTGAACTGAGCACATCCTTGACTCTCAGTCTACGTCCTAGCTAATTTCTACGGACAATCCCTTATCCGATGCTCCATTGACCCACACTCAAAGCACCCTCTACTACTAGCCCAACACTCTCCTAAATGAGACTTCCCACATCGAGCACACTGAGGTGGCCACTGAGCAGCAGCAGCAGGCTTTACGGCTCGATCCAGTTCACCAAATCTAGTCCTCTTCTAAGCCCTTTCAGCAGACCTTGATGGCCCAAAACTCTTTTTATCCTTAGCTCCGTCTCGATTCTGTTTCTCGGTTCGCTTCACCTCTTCAGCTACTCTAGCCTTTTCCACGAGAACGGCAAATTCCTTTTTCCGCTGAGGTGCAATCAACACCAGCAGCTTATCTCTTAACCCGTCCTCAAACCTAACACTACGCTCATGTTTCGTAGCCACCATACCCCGAGCATACCTACTTCACCTCAAGAATTCTGCCTCGTACTCGGGTACTGACTTACTCCCCTGAACCAAATTCAAGAATGCCTTACATTGCGCATCAGTATAACCAGCCCCCACATACTTCCTCTAGTAGGCCGCCTTAAAGTAATCCCAGGTGATATCATCGGCCACCGCACCATCCCTGACTGTGAGCCACCACTGATACGACTCATCCCGGAGAAGAGACACTATCCATTTCAACTTCTCCTCAGCCGAGAAATCTAAATCATCCATTATATGCTCTGTCGCCTCTAACCAAGATTTCAAAGAATGTTGGGAGCTAACCAAACTCCCTAAACACTTCTACTCATAGTCTTGGTAGCTCGACCATGAATTTTCAGGCTCTTGAACCCGCGCCTACCCCGGCAACTCTCTCCAAAACTCGTAGTACTACCTGAAATACTACATCGTTACCACCAGTTTGGTCTTGAAACTCTATTTTTAGTGCCAACAGATCCAACATCACGTTCCCTGACCCATAGCCAGACTCTACTGGCTCTGACAAGCTCATCCTACCCCTACCACGGCCACGCGGTGGACGTCCACGACCTCTTGTAGTCATTCTTCTCGTTCGCGCTTATCTGATTAAGAATTTTATGGATTATTAACTCTTTTCACTGTTTATCCACGAACAATTTTATGAAAGATAGGTTTAAAAGTGATTCTTTCGAGCTCGAACCTAACTATAGTTTCAGTTTCAAGCTTATCTCCTAATTCTGAATACCACCTACATTCATCACACAACAACCTCTATGAACTCACATTCAACATGTAGGGGTATTTTCGTAATTTCACTATCTAGGGTATTTTCATAATTTTACAAGATAAAGTTTTAGGTGATTTTTCAAAATAAGGGTATTTTGGTAATTTTCGTGAAGCAGGGGTATTTTGGTAATTCTACAAACCAAGGGTACTTTGATCATTTTTCAAATTCAGGGTAGTTATTACAAATTAAGGGGTATTTTGGTCATTTTACAAATCAAGAGTATTTTGGTCATTTTACAAATTAGGGTGGCTGGTCCCTTTCGGGTTTTAATTATAAGGTTTAGCCTATGAACAAGTCCTCATGGTTAGAGTGAACAGTTACTACGCACCAGGTAGGATTCCAGCGAAGAGGAGGTGAGTCACTGGGACTGCTTAAATACCAAGCTCCCCCTGAATCCAATCCTAGACATGCGCATGACTGTTGCCACACCCTAACTCGGTGACTTACTCACAGGTTTGTTTGATTAGACTTAAGTCTTATGTAATTAAGAAGTTGTGCAAACTAGCTTTATGGTCCATCAGTACTATCATGCTTGTCTATGTCTGAAACCCACGAAGCCCAACATACAAATGTCATACCAAAGGTTAGGGTACTTACCTGGGTGGATCGGCGCCGGAGACTTAGGTGCCATGCTTTCCAAGATATTCATCATCTAAAAATCATTTTACAGACTCTTAAAATATATTTTGGGCCTTATACCCACATCTGAGCTTTTGAACCGGGCTCTGATACCAAAATGTAACACCCTAAACTCGGTCAAAGCACTACAACCGAATCTGGTGTGCCACGGGAAAGAAAACATTTTGAAAACCAATTTGTTGACTTGTTTAAAGAGAATTCTGTTGTAACATTTTAAAGAAAACGTCATTGGATCTTATGATGTTTAAAATATGTTGAAACTTGTTCTAAAAAAACTTGGTTGCCTTATTGTTACCCCGTATTTAATACTTAGTCAGTGTACATTTTAGAAAACAAGTATTTGTTTAGAGTGAAACACCCCAAACCCAGCCCACGAGCCTTGACCGGATCTGGCATGCTCCTTGAGTAAATCATTTCAAAAACTTGTTTGTGCTTTGGAAAAACTTGAGTGGTTTTAAAGAAAAATTGATTTGTGTTGTGATCAATTGGAAACGGTGTTATTCATGAAGTCTAGATTTTATTAAAACTCCATTTTTATGCTTTGAAACTATAAGTTAAAAGAAATACCGAGTTTTTAGGGTTTACCATTAAATTGAAAATCGTTGGTGTTTAGGTGACAAAACATTTAAAATTTATTTTTTTAGAAAAGTTATTTAATCCTGATTTAATAACAATTGTATCACGATAAACCAAATTAAATGCATACTTAAAACAGTTAATAGTAATGGCCATATTACATCAAAGCAAAACCCGAAATAAATCCAAAATACTTAAATATATAAAAAAAATTCAAAATAAAATAAATGCTGAGCTGAGCATGGCGACCCCTAAGTTCCTGCCGACCCGGTCCATCTACTGAGTGTCACCTGAAAAGATATCCCACAAAGGGGTGAGTCAACAGACTCAATGTGCAACAACCAACACAAATTCCCAATCGATTTAGGCATGTCAAATCATACATAGCAAGTATAGACAATGATGCAATCCCGAACCCAAACCTAAATAACCATCCTCTACACATCACCCGTATCTGCCAATCACACCGTGGGGATTACTAAATCGACCCTCCATCCGCTATACACCATCGAAGGCAGTCGCTATAGATGACTTGCACCTCGCCCTTATAAATTGTGGCATAGCCACCAGATAATTGTGACAAAGTCACCAGATAGTATTTCGTGACATTAGTCACCACATTCAGATTATGTGACATGAATCACCAGATATTGTGGTAAAAACCACCAAATCACTTCCCCTTTTCATTATAACCCATATGCCCCATGTGTCATACAAATCATGCGAATATCATTGCATATGCCTTATTCATATTCGTAACCAATTCTCATATATGTCACATTCAATGTTTATAATTCTATTAATAGATCTTTAGAGAATAACGTACCTAAATATGTCGTACCATTGAATGGTACCTTTAGCCACATCTTTCAAATTCTTATACACACACATATTAAATTAACACCGTAAATCTATTAGGAATTGGTGTAGTGCTACACACCTGGTTACCAACGTGTTCACTGAGTCCAAAAAGTCTACTGAAATAGATTATACTCCTCCTTAAAATTCAAAGTTAGAATCGGCCAATCAATAATCACTAAATATGGCCTTGGCCGAAGGTTCATGCCCTATTACCTTGTGGATCTAAATCCCAAAATCGCTATTTGTTAATGGAAATGTCGAAATACCTACATGATCTATGTTAGATTCGATTCTAACATTTGAATGAATGGCCTTCGGCCTAGACCACACTTTACTTACCTTGGATAACCAATCCCGAATGGTCTCCCCTAGAAGTTGGCTACAATAGAAATCCCGAAAGATCCTTCACTGTTTCGGCCAAAGAACATTAATGGGATTAGTTCTTAGATTTTCGACTAAAAGAGAAAGGATTGAAAATCGAATAACATTTGATCTTACCCTTAATATTGAAATTGATTACACTACTGCCTGACACCACTGAGATATTCAGCTATGTAAACTAGATAGTGATCAATAGGTTTCTGCTTTTGGGGGTTTAATGAGCAATCGGCTAGGGTTATTGGTATATTCGACTTTTGATAGATTGGTGAAAGAAGAAGAGAAAAGGGTTGAGACTTGATGCGACTTCGCTCGGATGACAAGAGGAGGTTCGCCAACACAAAAGAAAAGAAAGGATGCTCGGAAGAATTCGCAATGGTGGTCTTTTGATTGAAGAAGTTATGCAATGGTGATCTTTGGGGAGGATTTCGGCTAGAACAAGTTAAAAGAAAAAATGAGAGAAGGAGGATAGTTTTGGAGAGAAGAGTAGATGAAAGAGAGGTTAAAATGCTTTTATGAAATTCGACTATCCCCTACTAACTTGGCCAAAATCACCTCAAGAGAGTCCCTAGGCCGGCCAACACTCTTCCCCTTATCAGCTCCCTTATTTTTCTCCTACTTTCTCTCTTCTTTACCTATTTAAAATAATTTAAATGAGTCAAGAATTATCCTTGCCCTTAGCCGAAATTTTAAAAAGTATTTGATCACATCTTATGCTCATCCACCCAGTCTCTCAATGCCGTCTAACTCTCTTCACTCGACTCAAAAGCATTAAAATTGCTCCCTTACTACTCGAACCTAGGCCCCAGATACCGCTTGTATGCCACTTACCAAAGCCTTAAGTGGCGCCTTCCTGCCACTTTACCAAGCTGATTTTTATGTCCTACTTCTCCTACAAATTCTCTTAAGGCCTATCAAGCTTGGCTCCACTTCAAGACTTAAAATCTGATAATTTCTAAGGCATTCACCTACACTCTAGAGTTCTCAAAAATTTATACAACACATTCAAACACACATAGGCATGCTACTTCATACAATTAAGCAATAATGCACAAGCCCAAAATCTCGGATATTACAGTTCTACCCCCTTAAAATAATTTCGACCTCAAAATTACCTGGCTAAAATAAGTAAGGGTATTATTTTCGCATTGCTTCTTCTAGCTCCCACGAAGCTTCTTCCGATCCATGATTACACCATAATACTTTGACTAAAAGAACTGATTTCCTTCGCAATACTTTCACACCTCGCTCCAAAATCTAAATTGGCTCCTCCTCGTACGACAAATCTGGTCTCAGCTCCACCTCCTCAACTGGCACTACATGAGATGGATCCAATCGGTAACGACGTAGCATAGAAACATGGAATACATCGTGTATCTGCTTCAACTCTGGAGACAACTCCAATTGGTATGCCATCGGTCCAACTTCGCTTCAATACCCGATAAGGTCCTATAAACCAGGACTTAACTTCCTTTGCGACCAAATCTCATTACCTTTTTCCAAGGTGAAACTTAAGAAACACATAATCTCCCACAAAGAAACTCAATCTCCTTCCACTTAAGATCTGCAGATGACTTTTGCTCGCCGATGCCTCCTTTAATCGTGTCTGAATCACCTTAACCTTTTCTTTCGATTCTGCCACAATTTTTGGACCCAAAATCTGACATTCCCCCAATTCCATCCAACATGTAGGAGTGCGACACTTCCGTCCATATAGCGCTTCGTACGGTGCCATCCGAATACTTGCCTGATAGATGTTGTTATACGCAAATTTCGCTAAAGGTAAGAACTCTTCCCAACTCCCTCTGAAGTATATCACACAGCCCCTCAACATATCCTCTAACACTTGGATCACTCACTCAGATTGACCGTCCAACTGCAGATGGAATGCCGCACTGAAATCCAACCTGGTACCCAAAGCTTGATGTAGTGCCTTCCAAAACTGAGATGTAAACCTCAGATCCCTATCTGAGATAATCGACATCGGCACTCTGTGCAGCCTCACGATCTCAGCTACATACAACTTTGCCAATTTCTGTAGAGAATAGTCAACCCGCACTGGTATAAAATGTACAGACTTTGTCAACCGATCTACTATCACCCATACCGAGTCCTTCTTAGTAGGCGTAAGGGGAAGCCTACTAACGAAGTCCATGGTAATTCTCTCCCACTTCCATTGCAAAATCTTTATCGGCTGAAGTAATCCCGATGGAACTTAGTGTTTAGCCTTAACTTGCTGACACGTTAAGCACTTCCCTACAAATTTGGTAACTTCCCGCTTAAGACTAGGCCACCAGAAGTGTTCCCGTAAATCATTGTACAGCTTACTACCTCCAGGATGCATAGCATAAGGGCTACTATGCGATTTTCGAAGAATTCTCTCGCTTTAACTCCTCATCCTTCTAAGATACAGACCTTGCCATGAAAACACAAAGACTCACGCCATTTACACCAAAATTTTCCAATTCCCCACATCGCACTTGCCGCAACTTAGCACTTAGATCCTCATCTCGCCAACTGTCCTTCTTTCACCTCATTCAGCTATGACGGCTTGACCTGCAATTCTGCCAGCAAACTTCCATTATCATAGAGGCTCAAATGTGTGAACATTGCCCTTAACTCCGTCACTACTTTCTGACTTAGGGCATCTGCCACCATATTCTCCTTGCCCGGGTGATACTCTATAGAACAATCGTAGTCCTTCAATAATTTCACCCACCTTCGCTGTCTCAGGTTTAACTCTTTCTGAGTCAGCAGATACTTAAGGCTCTTGTGGTCTGTGTAAATCACTGACTTTTCTCTATATAAATAGTGCCTCCATACCTTAAGAACAAAGACCACTGCCGCTAATTCTAAGTCATGCGTCGGGTAGTTAACTTTATGTGGCCTTAATTGTCAAGACGCTTAAGCGACTACCTTCCCGTCTTGCATGAGGACACATCCCAATCCCGTATGAGAAGCGTCACAATACACCATGTAATCTTTTCCTGCCTCAGGCTGAATCAAAACTGGAGCTTCAGTCAAAACCCTTTTAAGCTTCTCAAAGCTCTCCTGTTGCTTATCGGTCCATACGAAAGGTACCTCCTTTCTCAACAACTTCGTCAAAGGTGCGGCTATTGAGGAGAACCCTTCCACTCTAGCACTGCCTCAACCTTCCGAGGATCCACCCGTATCCCTTCAGCAAATACTACATGCCCTAAGAAAGCAACTTCCTTAAGCCAAAATTCACACTTGTTGAATTTGGCATATAGCTTCTTTTCCCTTAACACTTGCAGCACTATCCGGAGATGCTCATCATGCTCTTCCTCAGACTTAGAATACACTAGGATGTCGTCTATGAACACAACGACGAATCTATCCAAGTAAGGTTGAAAAACCCAGTTCATCATATCCATGAATGCGGCTAGGGCGTTCGTTAATCTGATGGCATTACTAAGAACTCATAATGCCCGTATCTTGTCCGAAAAGCTGTCTTATGGATATCTGCCTCCTTCACCTTAAGCTGATGATATCCAGACCTTAGATCTATCTTTGAGAATATCGCGGCCCCCTTAAGCTAATCGAACAAGTCATCTATCCTTGGCAACAGGTACTTGTTCTTGATGGTCAGCTTATTCAACTGACTATAATTTATGCACATACGCATAGTTCCGTCCTTCTTCTTCAGAAACAAGACCGGTGCTCCCCATGGAGACACACTGGGTCGAATAAACCCACGATCAAGCAACTCTTGGATCTGAGCCTTGAGCTCAACCAACTCCTTTGGTGCCATTCAGACGGGCAATTGACACGGGAGTCGTGCCGTGAAAGAAGTCAATTTTGAACTCCACTTTCCTATCCGGGGGTATTCCAAGTAACTCCTCCGAAAAAACATCCACGAATTCTCTTACTGTTCTAACTCCACTAACTCCCCCTTCTTTCGCATCCAAAGCACTAACGAAAGCCAAAAATGCCTTGCATCCTTTCCGAACTAACTTATCAGCCTTTAAAGCAGAGACTACATTAGACAAGTAGTTTCGTCTTCCTCCTATCATAATTATCGCCTCATCTTCCGGGGTCCTTCACTCCATTCACTTAGCTGCGCAATCCAATATAGCCCGATGTTCCACTAGCCAATCCATGCCAAGAATGAGATCAAATTCTTTGAAGGGTAGTTCTATCAAGTCGGCAGGAAATACCACTCCCTGAATCTCTAGAGGTACACTCCGAAATATCTTATTCACCACTACAATTTGACCTAATAGGCTCACTACAATCATCTCCCGATTAGACAGTTCAGAGGCTATGCATAGTGTTTCAACTACTCTACATGCAACATAAGAGTGGGTAAAGCCAACATCAATTAAAGAAAAGTAAGGCTTGTCAGCTATAAGGAACGCATCTGCTATGACACCCTTGCATCTCCATCCTCCTCCGATGAACTGCATACACCGACTCTTACCGTCTTGCCTCTCAGATACCAACACCTCACTCAGTTGTTCCCGTCCTCTTTCAAAGATTGTTACCTCGCTAATCGGACCATGGCCTGCATGGTGGTCAGCTGTCCACCTCTTCTAACTCGATTAAAACTCGACCTCTTGGTGGGCTCCCATCTATTTTCATTGGACAGTCCTTAATCATGTGGTCCTTGGACCCACACTTGAAACATCCCCCTGTCTTCTTCCAACACTCTCCTAGATGTATCTTTCCACACTAAGCACAAGTACGATATTACCCTCCTGACCTCGCGGCCTATCAACTCTAGGCCTCTTTTGCACATTCTCGAATGACCCTGATGATCCAAAACCTCTCTTTTGCCTATTTCGTCCTGTATTCTGTCTCACAGATTCTTTAATCCCTTCGACTACCTTAGCCTTCTCTACCAACATGGTAAATTCTCGCTCCTGCTGTGGAGCTATCAATAATCCCAAGTCATCCCTCAGTCTGTCCTCAAACCGAACACATCACTCATGCTCCGTAGCCACGATTTATCAAGCATACCAGCTCAACCTTAAGAATTTTACCTCGTACTCCACTACGAATTTATTCTCCTAAACTAGTCTCAGAAATGCCTTCCTCTGTGCATCCACATAACTGGTCCCAATATACTTCTTCTGATATGCCGCCTTAAAGTACTCCCAAGTAAGATCATCTACGGTAGTACCATCCCGGACTGTGAGCCACCATTGGTATGACTCATCACGGAGTAGCGACACTACCCCTTTCAGTTTCTCCTCGGCAGTCAGGTCTAAATCATCCATAATTTGCTCCATCGCTTCCAACCAATACTCACCAGTATTACGCCACACCGATATACCACTAAAAACTCAGCCCATTAGCTCGAGTCGCTCGGTACAAACTTTCGAGCTCCCATGCCTCCACCTGCTCCAGCCACCCTTTCCAGAGCTCGCAGCATCGCCTGTGATACTACATCATCCCCTGTTTGATCCTGATATTCCACATCGCTGGTCGGTGGTGGTGGCATTTCATTTTGGACCTTGACCGGACCTAACGGGTTCGACACGGTCATTCGGCCTCTACCACTACCACGCACATTACGACCACGCCCCTAGAATTCATGCTTCAATCGCGTTTATCCGGTTAAGGAATTTTATGAATTAGTTTTTGTTCCATCGATTTATCGCGAATGTCTTATGTTCAATAGTTCTAAAGAGTAGTTCTTTGAATTCATACACACACACAATCTCAAATTCATTCATTGAATCATCACATTCATGAACTTATGCTTCATTACGTAGAAGCGTTGTAGTTGTCATTGTTGTTGTTTTCCACTACCTAGGGATATTTTCGTAATTTTATCCTATAGGGGTATTTTGGTAATTTTTCAAATTAGGGTATTTGAAAATTTTACAAAGTAGAGATTTCTGGTATTTTTACAAAATTGAAATACTTGATAAGAAGATTCAAGGGTAATATGGTAATTTTATAATCTAGGGGTATTTTTGTAATTTTACAAGCTAGAGGCATTTCGATAATTTTGTAAAATATGGTTCTCGGTGACCTTTCAAACCAAGGGTATTTTTGGAAATTTTTAATTCGGGGTATTTTGGCAACTTTCCACACTAAGGGTATTTTAGTAATTTGTATAGGTTAGGGTAATTTGGGCAACTTGCAAACCAGGGGTATTTTGGTCATTTTAAATCAAGGGTACTTTCAATTTCATAATCATGGTTTGACTTTAGAATTCCACAAAACAAGGTGATCGGTCCTTTCGGTTTTAATTATTGAATTAGCTGTGATTGAGTCCTCTTGGTTAGGTGGATCACTACTCACGCATCGTAGGATTCGAGTGAAGAGCGGTGAGTCACTAGGATCGCTTAAATACCGTGCTCTCCCCAATCCAATCCTAGACATGCGCACAATGGTTGCCACACCTAACTCGGCGACTCACCACAAAGTTGGTTTATTTAGGCTTTAAAGTTTTATGTAATTCTGTGTTGGAGTAAGCTAATCCTACGGTTCAATAACTTAATATACTAATCTACGTTCCCATTATACCCACATACAAGTCATACAATAAATCATACAACAGTTAGGAGTACTTACCTGGTGGACTTCGGGTCGGAGACTTAGGTGCCATGCTAGAAAAACCTGCTTATTTCACAAAAATTTTCACAAAACTTATTTGGGCTCAATTTTGAAAACATTGTGGGCATTAAACCCAAGGTCGAGAGTTTAAAACTGGGCTCTGATACCAAAATTGAAACACCCCAAACTCGGCCCACGAGCCTCGATCGGATCTGGCATGCTCCTTGAGTAAATCATTTCAAAAACTTATTTGTGCTTTGGAAAAACTTAAGTGGGTTTGAAGAAAAATCGATTTGTGTTGTGATCAATTAGAAACGGTGTTATTCATGAAGTCTAGATTTTATTAAAACTCCATTTTTATGCTTCAAAACTATAAGTTAAAAGAAATACCGAGTTTTTAGGGTTTACCATTAAATTGAAAATCGTTGGTGTTTAGGTGACAAAACATTTAAAATTTATTTTTTTAGAAAAGTTATTTAATCCTGATTTAATAATAATCATATCACGATAAACCAAATTAAATGCATACTTAAAACAGTTAATAGTAATGGCCATATTACATCAAAGCAAAACCCGAAATAAATCCAAAATACTTAAATATATAAAAAAATTCAAAATAAAATAAATGTTGAGCTGAGCATGGCCACCCCTAAGTTCTTGCCGACCCGGTCCATCTACTGAGTGTCACCTGAAAAGATATCCCACAAAGGGGTGAGTCAACAGACTCAATGTGCAACAAACAACACAAATTCCCAATCGATTTAGGCATGTCAAATCATACATAGTAAGTATAGACAATGATGCAATCCCAACCCAAACCTAAATAACCATCCTCTACACATCACCCGTACCTGCCGACCACACCGTGGGGATTACTAAATCGACCCTCCATCCGCTACACACCATCGAAGGCAATCGCTGCAGACGACTTGCACCTCGCCCTTATAAATTGTGGCATAGCCACCAGATAATTGTGACAAAGTCACCAGATAGTATTTCGTGACATTAGTCACCACATTTAGATTATGTGACATGAATCACCAGATATTGTGGTAAAAACCACCAAATCACTTCCCCTTTTCCTTATCACCCATATGCCCCATGTGTCATACAAATCATGCGAATATCATGCCATATGCCTTATTCATATTTGTAACCAATTCTCATATATGTCACATTCAATGTTTATAATACTATTAATAGATCTTTAGAGAATAACGTACCTGAATATGTTGTACCATTGAATGGTACCTTTAGCCACATCTTTCATATTCTTATTAACACACATATTAAATTAATACCAGAAATCTATTAGGAATTGGTGTAGAGCTACACACCTGTTACCAACGTGTTCACCGAGTCCGTAAAGTCTCATCAAATGCATTATACTCCTCCCTAAAATTCAAAGTTAGAATCGGCCAATCAATAATCACTAAATATTGCCTTGGCCGAAGGTTCATGCCCTCTTACCTTATGGATCTAAATCCCAAAATTGCTCTCTGTTAATGGAGATGTCGAAATACCTACATGATCTATGTTAGATCCGATTCCAACATTTGAATGAATGGCCTTCGGCCTAGACCACACTTTACTTACCCTGGATAACCAATCTCGAATGGTCTCCCTTAGAAGTCGACTACAATAGAAATCCTGAAAGATCCTTCACTGTTTCGGCCAAAGAACATTAATGGGATTAGTTCCTAGATTTTCGGCTAAAAAGAAAGGATTGAAAATCGAATAACATTTGATCTTACCTTAATATTGAAATCGATCGCACTCATCGCTCGACACTCTTGAGATATTCTTGCTATGTAGACTATATAGTGATCAATAGGTTTCTTTTGGGGTTTAATGAGCAATCGGCTAGGGTTATTGGTATATTCGGCTTTTGATAGATTGGTGAAAAGAAGAAGAGAAAAAGGGTTGAGACTTGATGCGACTTCGTTCAGATGACAAGAGGGAGGTTCGGCCAACACAAAAGAGGAAAGAAAGGATGCTCAAAAGAATTCAGCAATGGTGGTCTTTTGATTGAAGAAGTTGCGGCAATGGTGATCTTTGGGGAGGGATTTCGGCTAGAAAAAGTTAAAAGAAAAAAAAATGAGAGAAGGAGTGATAGTTTTGGAGAGAAAGAGTAGATGAAAGAGAGGCTAAAATGATTTTATGAAATTCGGCTATCCCCCTACTAACTTGGCCGAAAATCACCTCAAGAGAGTCCCTAGGCCGGCCAACACTCTCCCCCTTATCAGCTCCCTTATTTTTCTCCTACTTTCTCTCTTCTTTACCTATTTAAAATAATTTAAATGAGTCAAGAATTATCCTTGCCCTTAGCCAAAATTTTAAAAAGTATTTGATCACATCTTATGCCAATCCACCCAGCCTCTCAATGCCGTCAACTCTCTTATCGCTCGACGCAAAAGCAGCCCAAAATTGCTCCCTTGTCGCTCAACCTAGGCCCCATACTACTTGTATGCCACTTACCAAAGCCTTAAGTGGTGCCTTCCTGCCACTTTACCAAGTTGATTTTTATGTCCTACTTCTCCTACAAATTCTCTTAAGGCCTATCAAGCTTGGCTCCACTTCAAGACTTAAAATCTGATAATTTCTAAGGCATTCACCTACACTCTAGAGTTCTCAAAAATTTATACAACACATTCAAACATACATAGGCATGCTACTTCATACAATTAAGCAATAATGCACAAGCCTCAAATCTCAGATACACAATTTCGTAGTTTTGCCGGCATACTTATGGAAACTTTAAAAACAACTAAATAAAATGTCCCAAAATAATACTTAAGCGGCCTTATTACAGAACTAAAACCCAAATTAAAGAAAATAACTAAATCCATATAGAAAACATTAAAATAAAACGAATGATGAGCATGGTCACCTCGAGTCCACCCTGGCTCCAAATCCACGATCTAAGGTTTATCTGTAAAATATAAAGGAAGGGGTGAGTCACCCAGACTCAGTGTGTAAACCTTCATCCCAAAAGACATTATGCTCTTACACAAATTCATATACAAATATGTATATCATGCAACCCATCAACCTAGATATCCATCCATACCTCCCAAATCTACCCCGTGTAGGACCAAACCACTGGTGGTGCCAAACCACTGGTGACCGAAGTCACAAATAAACATATGTGGTACCAAACCACTGGTGGTGCCAAACCACTGAGACATAGTCACAATATTATAATATGTGGGGCCAACCCACTGTGTGGTACCAAACCACTGGTGACAGTCTGATAGATCATACTTCCCCCTCCTCTCAACATCCATATCACATGTTCGTGCTCACAATACAAGTATGATCATGCTTCAACATGCAAAATATTGAATAAAGAATGGCATTCACTTATAGATCACATTTTAATTAACGCTAGCAACCATAACAACTTACCCGACATCCTCGTTTTTACCCACAAGGGTAACTTAGTAATCACTGCCGTCACTTCGGCTTTTATCATCACATAACATTTAACATATTAAGTAAAGAAAGTGTGTAAAAGTTACACACCTGATTCCCGTACTAACGCTCTCACTGCTTCTACGCTACTGTCACTCGAGACTACCACTATTGGCTTACGATCCACTTCCGATGTCGGCCCACACCCGGATGGCCAATTGCGTACTCCTGACACATATCGCTTCTTGTATTTAGGTACTGGTTTACAGATTCAACCCTTCCTACTGCTTGGCTGTTATTCGAGTCCATAATAATCCTTGGTCACTAAACTAATTTAAACGGTGAGATCTAACTAATCTAAATAATCATAACACTTAAAACGAGCCCTTACCTAATCTGTCGAATCCCAAAAAATCCTTAAAAAAACTTCACCACCCTACCTACATTTGGCCAACGCCAAAAGTATTTAACTAAACCGATAGTCACAACCAATCGAGCACCCTATGATATTCGGCCAAAAAGAAAGGAACAAGAAAGTGGCCATTCGGCAAACCTACCACCACCTACCTTCAGCTTTTCCACCAATCGGCACTACAGATCTCAGCAAGACAGGATTCGGCTACCAAGAGCAGAGAGTGAAACTGATAGAGCCTTAGAACAAATGATTCAGATTAGAAACTTGATGAAAATAGAGAAATCATAGAGAAGAAAAATCCCAAAACTCCTAACCCCCTTGAAGACTATTCGGCTATGGTGCACCTTCGGGAAAACGAAACCCCTTGTAGATTCGGCTATGGGAGAAGGAGTATGAACAGTGGGGATTCGGCTTTTAGAAGAATTTTGGAGAGGGAAATAAGGCTAGGGAATTTCGGCTAGAAGAGAGAAAAGTATGAGAAAAGAAAGAAAAGAAGAAAACAAATGAAAGAAAAGATGGACAACTGGCTACTAATTTCGGATACACACACACCTTCAGAGTTGGAGTTTCGGCCAACTCTCCCCTCTCCTGATAACTTTTATC
The DNA here is from genome assembly GCA_025506655.1 of Gossypium rotundifolium. Lineage (NCBI taxonomy): Eukaryota > Viridiplantae > Streptophyta > Magnoliopsida > Malvales > Malvaceae > Gossypium > Gossypium rotundifolium. The sequence goes on from CP106728.1 coordinate 28,848,869, forward strand.
CATCTATCATCACAACCATTATCCTTTCCTTAGATGAGACCACCTTAAAACCAACTTTTCCCTTCCTTATTATCAGCTTTTAATTAACAAAAAATAAAAGAATTAAAACTCCTAAAATGTAGCTCATGTGTTGTCTTCCCCTCCCCCCCTAAGAGTACTGAATTTTGGACCCCATAAACTTGGGCCCCAAGCGCCACACATGGCCCAATCTCCTTCCTAAGTGATGCCACCTCTATGCTCACCCATAGCACCTCCAAACTTTGGGCCAGGAGCCCAACTTACTACTAAACATAATTACTTAACTTAACTTAAATTATGAACTAGCACTATTTATAAGCAACCTAACTTAGATTTAAGTCCAAACCTGAGCCCAATACATACCTCAAAGCCCTGAATCCAACTTGGTCCGTATGAGCCTATAATGGGTAAGGATCAAGGAATTTGCTAGTTTAGGTACCTCAACTTTAGAACTAAGCCACATATAGTGATCCTTAAGAGCCAACCCTAGATAGAGTTATATTGAACCCTAGTGGTCACCTAGATCGGTACGTTATTTTGTTATTTATTTCTCTTGTGCTAATGTGTTTTCTTTTGTTTTGATTGCATTGCATTCACATCATAGAAAAGAGGTGTTGATTCAAATTCGATTGCCAAATAGAAGATTTTGTCATAAGAAAATAGATTTCTTGATAAAGTGAATTATAATACGGTTGTCTGAATATGGTCCAAGTAAACACAACGAGAGAAGACTGATAGTCTGTGAAGGAATACAAGATTTTATTGCCCAAGGATTCAAGCTGACAAAGACTATTTGAGGATCACTATGTTTCGGCTTTCTTGAAGAGGCTAACAAGCATTGCAAGGATAAGGGTCACGGCCCAAGCAAAAAAGAGATAGAAGAGGCATCTATTGGGAAAGTTCATGGGACACGACCATAACATCCTTTGCGAAGAAGGGGATTGATGTTTTCACTTGGACTATAAGGACAAAGCCGCATATGTAATCTGTTTTGTGTAAGGAAATTTATTTTCTAGTAAAGTTTTTCTAATGGAATTGAATTCAGAATCAACACCTCTCTTTTTGCATTTCATTCCTTTGCATTGCATTTTATGCATTTGCATTACATCACATCATATGCATTTAAGCCCACAGAGAGAGCCTAATTAGTTGAAATTATCACAAAAGAAAGGAGAAAAAAAGAGAGTGAGTTAACTTGGAAAACATGGAACAAAGATTGGAGAGATTAGAGCAAAGACAAATACAGATGCAAAAGGGATTGAACAAAATTCAACAAGACATGCGGGAGTTCCAAAAGAATGTGATTGGCCAGTTAAGTCATTTACTAGTTGAAGGGCTTGAAGAGAGGAAAGGCCTAGTAGTCAACAGTGGAGATGATAATGAAGACCTCGTCTATCCCCTAAGTTTTACTCCAACCAGACGCATATCCAAAAGTGGTATCTGTTACTATCAGACCATAGCAACACCAGGTCACCTCAGGGCAAGAACCCAATCCAAGACCAAACTCAGAAAAATTCCAATTCTCGCCCATCCCAATCACGTATAGGGAGCTGTACAGAATTTTGTTTGATGCACATGTAGCATCCCATTTCTACCTAAAACCTATACAACCTCCATACCCTAAATGGTACGACACGAACGCTCAATGCAAATACCATGCAGGAATCACAGGACACTCGATCGAGAACTGCACCGCTTTCAAAAAGATGATCGAAAGGCTTGTCAAAATGGGTATTGTCAAATTCGATGATCCCTCTGGGGCAAAAATCTATCACCCAACCATTTAGGTGAAGGGGTAAGATCTATGAGATTCAAGAATGCATCGAGTTCAGGGCTTTAGTGCAAGACCTGATATTGGGAATCTGAACACTAATGACATATTTGAAGAGGAAATCGAGGAATAAAAGTTTCCAAGCCCTTGTATACTTGGGAGTGTTTTGAATAATGGGACTGCAGAAGAGATCCCTGTATTTTAAGAGCTAATATAGAGTAATATTCAAAACACACTTGTTACCTTAAGCCTAGAGGCAATAAGAACTCTTTTGTGAAATAGGCTTGTGTCCGAAATTTTTATTTTAATAAAATGCATCTTTTTGAGCAAATATTCTTTATTTTTTTCATTTGATACTGTACAAACAATTGTTCTTAGTTTTTTTTCTTTTGCTTGTTCTTTGGACTTTCATTCAAGGATTCTTTTATTCATGACCATAAAAACAACCATTCTTTGAATCATTTATCCTTTAGAATCTTCCTCCAAACCTACAATAGGTCTCCAGATATCAACGATGTGAGCAACACTGCTACTGACTCAGAGTCTCCTTTCGAGTAAGATATGTGTCTAGAGGGATCTCAGGACTTTGAAGATGACAGAGATTATAACCTATCTTCTGATTTGTTAAGAATGGTAAAACAAGATAAAAAATAGACTCTACTCTACAAAGGGTCAGTGGATATTATGAGCCAAGGAAAGGGGTGAAGATCAAAGCCCAGCTCACCATAGAAATAAGGTAAGACATCATTGAGTTATTTTTGAGAACTCAAAGATGTTTTCGCACGATCATATCAGGACATGCCTAGGCTACTAAGACACGGGCTAAACATGAGGATCGGGCACTGTTGGTCTATCATGGAAGGGGATTGCATCAATTATACCGCAAATTTCGTATTTAATGAGATAAGATTCATGTGTCTTCTCCATTTCTTCATAAATTTTCCATATATGGGACATGGATGTGATGGGGCCAATCTTGTCAAAAGCTTTTAGCTAATATCGATTCATCGTCATGATCGTCGTTTACTTTACTAAGAGGGTGGAAGTAGCTTCATATGCCAACATTACAGAGTCGATAGTCATCAATCTCTCAAAAAAAAAGATCAGACGCTGACAAAGAATGCCAAAAAGGACAAAGTCAAAATTTTGTAGTCTGTTCAAAGATCAAACGCAATACCATAGAGCAACAAAGGCAACCAAAAAGAAAAAAAACAAAAAAAAACAAGGAATGTAGGAAAGATGACCGAGACTTGTAAAGATTGGCATAAAGAAGTTACCTTTTATCTTCTATGATTATCGAACGTTGGCCAGGACTTTTACCGGGCAACATCTTATCCATTTTTTATGGAATAGAAATAGTTTTTCCAATTGAACCTAATTGAAGAAAAGGTTAAAAGTTATTCATCACGGTCAGATAATGCAAGCTTACGATAAAGATGTTTATCCTAGAGAATTTCACGAGGGGGACCTGATCTTTCTTTTACAAAAAGACTTCAGAGGAAAGCAGATTTCAAATTGGGAAGGACCTTATGTTGTAAAGAAGGCCTATTCTGAGGGGGTATTGATATTGACTGAGATGGATGCCAAAGACTTGCCCAATCTGGTGAATTCAGGTGCAGTCAATAAGTATTTTACCTGAAAAGGAAAAGGCCAAGGTGAAAACCCGTAAAGGGCGCCATGAGCTCAAATTCGTTCAAAAAAACAAAAGAAAAAGAAAAAGGAGAGGCCAAAGCAAAAACCCGCAAAGGGTGCTTTGAGACCAAAGGGGTTTTGAGCCGAAAACCATAAAAGGGCGACTCAAATTTTAATCAAAGATAAGGCATGTAGTAGTCTTGCTATGCTTGAATTAACAATGAGGAAGTATGCTATGTCTTGGGGCATTGACAAAGTACTCTAGATCCTCTAAACACGTATTGAGCTCAAAATGGTCCTCAAGAAGTTTGTACAGAGAAGTTCAGGCTGCGATATTTGGGGCAACTAACTTCTATCTTACCAATTTTTAATTTTCTATCTTTGATTACTTTATTCTTTTCAAGATACACCCCAATTAATTTTTTTTGTATTGCCTTGGTTATCTTTGATTAACTTATTTGTTTTGAGCTATGCTCCTGATTAATTTTTTTTTCTCATCCATTGTTGTGATCTTTTTTAAGCATTTTATATTGAAATAATGATTATTGGACTAATAATACTTTCATAAAAGGAGTTTTGCATATTACTCTAGAATCTTCTAAATAATATGAGAATCTGAAATAGAACTATTGTTTAGAACTCACCAAGCCTAAGGGTTGGAAATATTGAAAGATGATTATCTCTTCAGATTTTATTAGATAAGACATTTTGTCGGTGATACCATTTCGACAAACGACGAGCAATGTCAACCCAGGTGTAGAAGGGGATTTTTCTAGGGAAAAGAAAAAGATACACTGCATTCATGCAAATTTTAGGCACATACATCTGGTCATTACACCCAGGGAATGGTGTAACAGACCAAGTTGATTGAAGATAATACAAATTCCATACCTCTGAATGGTAACTGGATGGATGGAAGAAACCAAATGTTATTCCCTTGAATATGCAGTGGGAGGTACAAATTTTATGTCCTAAGGTTCAAGGGAAGGGATTCTAAAATTACAGTGAGGCAGGTTTGCTGAGCAGAACATGATCGTTGCTTTGGGTTTTCTATCAAATATACCAGCTGAACGAGAAAACAGGGTAACACATCAGTGATAGAACCTTGATGAACTATGAGCAATGACAACCCAAACATTAAAAAGGGATCATTCTCATGCATTTATGTAAATATCATTCATACACTTCCAAGTAGGAGCATTTGATTCATTTCGATCATTATGTCCTAATCATTGTACATAAAAAAAAAAAGAAAAAAGTAGAAGATCATTCTCATGACATTCTGCATTCATGTAAATGTCATCCCTAATATCATTTAGTTAGGAGTATTGGATTCATTTCGATCATTGCATCCTAATCATTATACATTAAAAAATGGGGTCATTCTTATGACATTCTGCATTCATGCAAATGTCATCCATAATACATTCGAGTCTACAGTACATGTCCCCTAGAGGACGGTGTAGCAACATCGGTGAATTCACCAGTCCTATCTCTCTGACCAGCAGGGGAATAGGTCAAAGATTGTAGATTTTGTTACCCTAAGCAGTAGTGGAACAAGATCGAACGACGAATTTTATCTCCATGAAGCAACAGAGTAGATTTAAGCCATCAATCTTATCTCCCTCGAGATGGTAGTGGAGCAGACTGAAGATTGAAGTCTTCTTGAGAGAGTAAGGAAGAAAATTGGAAAGTTCAGATTTTGTTCCCTCAAAATGGTAGTGGAGCAGACTAAAGATTGAAGTCTTCCTGAGATAGTAAGGAAGCAAATTGAAAAGTTTAGATTTTGTCCCCTTGAGATGGTAGTAGAGCAGGATGAAGATTGAAGTCTTCTTGAGATAGTAACAAAGTAAATTGGAAAGTTCAAATTTTTTTTCCCTCGAGATGGTAGTGGAGCAGACTGAAGATTGAAGTCTTCCTGAGATAGTAAGGAAGCAAATTAAAAAGTTCAGATTTTGTTCCTTCGAGATGGTAGTAGGAGCAGACTGAAGATTGAAGTCTTCCTGAGATAGTAATGAATCAAATTGAAAAGTTCAAATTTTGTTCCCTCGAGATGGTAGTGGAGCAGATTGAAGATTGAAGTCTTCTTGAGATAGTAAGGAAGCAGGCTGAAAAGTTCAGATTTTGTCCCCTCGAGATAGTAGTGGGGCAAACTGAAGATTGTAGATCTAATCTCCCTAAGCGGTAGCAGAACAGATCGAATTTGGCAAATCTTATCTTCCTGGTATAGTAAGGGAGCAGATTTTAGCCACTAGCCTTATCTTCCTGATGTAGCAAGGGAGCAGGCTGAGGATTATAGTCTTATCTTCCTGATGCAGAAAGGGAGCAGATTGAAAATAGCAGATCTGGCATTCCTGAAATTGCAGCGAAACAGGTCGAAGATATCAGTCTGGCAACCCTGAGTTTGCAGAGGAGCATATTAAAATAGTAGATTTGCCTTTTTGAGATTGCAGTGAAGCAGATTGAAGCCATCAGACTTATTGAAATCAAGAGGAAGTTCCAATGCCGTTGAAGTTACAGTGGAGTTGGAAGCCATTTGAAGAAGACGAGAACTAAGAAGTCGAGGCTCGGCAAAGACTGGGCAAAATTGGACCTTTTATAGTCTTTGCTCTATTCTCGTTACACTACAATGAGTAAAGAGGGGCAGCTGTAATCAGCCCATTTTGCCCGGGCCCATACAAAAAATAATAAACCTAAAATAATAAAACAAAGTCCAAGTCCAGTCCAAAACATATCATTTGGCCCGACCGGAATGGCCCATTACTTGAAAAGATTAAAGGTTTATCTACAAGCTTGACGTATATGGGAACACAATCTTCAAGGATATGCAATCTTAGATATGATATGCAAATCTTTGATATGATATGCAATCCTAGAAGGTATGGTATGTAATCTTAGAAGATATGGTATGCAATCTTAGATATAATATGCAAATCTTACATATGATATGCAATCTTAGAAGATATGATATGCAATCTTAGAAGATATGATTTTGTAATCTTAGAGATTTAATTTGGAGATACCTTTTAATCTTAGCCGTTGATGTAATTGATTTGTACCGTTGAATTTGGGGAGGCTCAACTATAAATAGAGGCCTCTCCCTTCATTGTAAAAGACTTGAGTTTTGAGTAATAAAAATTCTTGAGAGCATTCACTCAAATTTCTCTCTTTTGCGTTCTTATTGTTTGTGGCTTATTCTTATTTTGTTCTTCGCTTATCTTCGTTTCTTTTTGAGTTGCTTCCATTCGAGTTAGATTTTGGTGGAGGAATTTCGTTGAATCCTCATATTGCGGGAGTTAGGTGGACTTATACGTTTTTTAACTTTTTTTATTTATCCATATCATTTTTATACTTTTTTTTAAATTGTTATAATATTCATTAATTGTTTTGAGTATATTATTTACCTTATATTATTATTTTTATACATGAATTTAATCTTGTGAATAAATTTTTTTAAAAATTTTTCATAGATTCTTTTAAAATTGCTATTATCTACTCTATATTTTTTTTAATTTTGATTGTTCATTTAAAAAAATTCATTATCTTTATTTACCTTAACATTATTATTATTGCTTGTCATTCTTTTACTTAATTGTTTATGTTAGTGCTAATTGTTAATATGACCTGTAACTTTAGTAAATTGCACTTTTTGTAATAACTTAATGTTATTTTTTTAAATCTTTATTTAAAAATATCTATCTTCTTTAATTAATACATTTTATCCAAAAGTTTTTCTTAAATAAGGCAATGTTTTGTGTTTAGAAATTCGGAAAATAGTGCCCTAACATGCTGGGTTTTGATTTTCCGTTTGGCTAAATAACTAAATATCCTTTTAATGAATTTTGTAAATCATGAGATGATGTTGGCTACGAGGGTTTAAAACATCATGTCCTAACGTGCTGGATGTGATGTTGTATTCTTTCAGAACAAAGGAATCTCAAGTTCCAATTCAAATTGTTCAAGTTTTTAAATAAATCATGTTTTCAAATCTTTTTGAATTTTCAGCATTAGGACAATAATTAATTAATTCGGTACCAATTTTGGGCGTTACGAGGGTGCTAATCCTTCCTCGTATGTAACCGACTCCCGAACCCGTTTTCCTGAATTTTGTAGGCCAAAATCAATGTTTTGAAATAAAATGTTTTATAAGGTGATCCGATCACACCTAAGCAAAAAGAGATTGGTGGCGACTCTATTTTTATTTTTAAAGTTAATCCCCATTTAAAAAAAAAAAAAACTTAAAAATAGTTTCAACATTGTCAAGTTGGGATGCTACAAGTGCAGGGTGAAGTTTGAGTTGAACTTGAAAATGAGTTGAAAATAAGAGTTAAGCCAAAAGAAAAGAAAAAATAAAAAGAACGACAACAAGAAGACCAATTTGACTGCTAGGGTTAGTTTTTGTTTCAATTTCACTTTTAAAATTATTATTTTTTGTTAAATGTTTAATTTAAATGTTTTTTCTTTATTATTTTTGGGTCATTATTGACTTGTTACGTAAAAAAAAACTTGTAGGCCATTGCTTTTATATATTGGGCTATCTTAATTATTTATATAGTGGGGCTATATATTATATATAATATATATTATTTATTTCGGTTAATTAATTAATTGATTAATTATCCAGTTTTAAATTGAATTACCCTATAACCAAAATTTTAAAATATCATTAATTAATTAAATTAACTAAATTAAATCAGTTTGATTTATTAATTTGATTTTAATCGAACTGTGAACACCCTTAATTATTAGTGTGACTTAATCTAACATTTGTATATATGTATGAAAATGCAACATAAAACTCCATACACAAGCCCTTTCGGGTGCTGTAAATGATAAAAAAAAACTTTTATTAGTAAAAATAAACATGTGGTAGTATTTGAATCTTAATTGTGAAATTAAAATTTTCATTAACAAAATATCAAATATTAACTCATATTTACATTTTATGATTGTATAACACAAAATATGTTCAAGAATAAATTATAAATATTATATTTAAAAATCATTCATAAAAGAAATAATGTGGAGCATATATGAAACAATGTGAAGTAGTTATAGATTAAACCGATATCCAGGTACATGGTTGTTTCAATACTAATGCAAATATATATTTTTTGAAAGCAAAAGCTTATAAGGGTTAAATGTGCATCATCCAACACTGAGAGATGAAAGGCATTTGGGTAGTCCAATAAAAAAAAAAAAAAAAGCAAGCATTATCTAGAGACCAATGGACGAGACTTTGTGCAATCTCATTGGTCGACCTAAAAATAAACATAAAATGAGCCACCCCCCTCAAAGATTTGATTGCAAAAACATAAGTCCAAAGTTCAACTATTAAGCCTAGAAATAACAACATAATAGTCACTCTTAATAATAAGATGTTGAAAGCCGTGATGTTTAGCAAGAAAAAGAATGGCTCACTCTTCCATATTCAACGTATATTAAGTAAAAATGATCATTGAAAATGGTTTGGATGCTAATCTTAAACTAATAAAGATGGGTTAATGTAATCAATAGAGATTAGATTAAATCAGTTCATCTATTATTAAATAGATAAATTTGATACATATATTATTAATAAATAAATAAGTTCAAATTGTAACAACGTTAATAATTATTGTATAAAAATATCTTGAAATTTTTTTAATTTTAGTTCAATTCCAAACAAAAATTTTATTTATAAAACCATAAAACTTTAAAAATAAATATTAATTTTATTTCAATTTAATCTTATTAAATTTTTTAATAGTACAATGACTAAATTAATTCATTTAATACAACCAATAAAAATGGTTTGGACACATTTTGTCTTTTGCAGGCTTTTGCCAAAGAAAAAAGAAAAAGATCCATTACAGGCCGATGTGGTTCTTGTTTTGGGCTAATAGAGTTGAATAAGTGGCCAAGCCCTTCCTTTTATTTCGATGAATCAGGATCCTACCCACCTAGTCCCGTGAACAAAGCAAAGGAAAGCATTTAAGAATCAAAGCCGAGAGATGAAATCAACACATATGTTGGGTCTAAAGATAAAAATCACATTATATTTTTAAAGAAAAAAAGGCATGTTTATAAAAAAAAAAAAAAGACTATAAATCTCAATTCTCAAATATAATACTAAAATAGATATAAAAGATAAAAAATTCGAGAGTGAAAGGGGCAAGTAATTTCAAGTCTTAAATTTGCTTACCGTCGAAATATTCTTCTTGGGGATGTGCCCGAGCTTTGGTTTTGGTACAAGGCAACGAATTATTGACCTTGCTTCTTATAGGTGTCAGAATTGCATGTGCAATTAACTAGGGATCGAAGAAGTATTGGTCACAAAAAAGGCTGTTGTTTTCTGGCCAGGGTCGTCGAAATTCCAAAATTCCATAATTCCAACGCGTTAGCTGCCACATGTATTTCGGTCTTTTGACAGCTGCGGAGACAAAGGTGCTCTCGCTCTCTGGCTTTGCTGCTCGTATAGTTCACCCCCCCGCGTGTCGTTCCATTTTCCATCGAATCTACAAATATGAGTGTGTAAATATATGTGTAATATAAAAGCTTGTAAGAATAATGAACAAAAAATAATAAAAAAAATGCTTGTAAGGAAAAAGATTCTGGTGGGATTGTTTCTAAGTTTTATATCTTGCATCATCTCGGGACATTAATTCAACCCTTGCCCCGCAGGTTAAAAACTTTACTTCTCTCTTTACAAAACCTTAATTGATTTCTTTTTTTTGTTAAGATGGATATAAATTGCTCAAACAGCCATACCCAGACGAGATACATATACATAGTTTATTGGTTGTTCGAAATTAGAACCAAAGAAGGAACGTGTTTAAATGGGGTCAAGTAATTCGTATGTTTAGTATATGCATATCGAATCTCTTATGCGTCAAATCTCTTAATATTCGCAGAACACTTCAAAATTTAATGTATTCAGACACGATCATCTCGTGTAGGTAATGGTATGCAGTTAAGGGGAGGGGAGAGACCAATGTGTTGTGACTGCAAATTTGCTCCCTCTCCAACTAAATCAAAACACATCAGGAGGCAATGAAAATGTATGAAAGGGAACACATCTTATGACAATTGTTTATCTGTTTGGAAAGCACTCGTAGTAAGGGAATTAGTCACTGTTATTGACGGTAGACACTCTGATTTTGACCAAAAAAACAAAAAAGAAGAAGATAGAAATGATGAATGGTAGAGACACTCAAGATAGAATAAACTTTTATTTTTATCTTTTTCTCACTCACATCACATTACTTCTCTTTTTTCTTTTACTTTAGCTCCGTCACTTACAACCTTTTATATAGTTTTTTATGCATCTAGTAATGTGACTTTAGTACATACATGCATCTTACATAGGTATATTCATACATCTAGATTTCTTAAGTCCCTTCATTCTTAATATATTGATTAAATGCACACATTAATGGCATCATATTATTCAACATACTCTCCCTTAATGTGATGTTCTTTAATTTCCAATGCTTCTCTGAGTTACTGGATCTTACTCTTGAAAGTACTTTGGTGAAAATGTTTATTAGTTGCTCCTGTAAAGGACAAAACCCTAGTCGGATCTCTCTTGCTTCAATTGCTTATTGTATGAAATGATGTTTGATGTTAATGTATTTGGTTCAACTATGATAAACTGGATTCTTGACATTACAATGGTTGATTTGTTGTCATAATGAAGTTGAACACTTTTCTTTTGCCTATTTCCAATGTTTTCTATTATTTTTATCAACCAAATTGCTTATTGTGTCGCTAATCCAACTGCTAGATACTCCGCTCTATAGATGATTGAGCCACTATTTCTTACTTCTTTGAACACCAAGAAATCGCACTAATTCTAAAAGAAAACACATAATTCAAAGTGCTCAGCTTATAATCAACACTTTCGGCCCAACCACTATTGTAATAGCCTTTTAATTTTATTGCTGAATGTTTTTCAAACATGATACTGTACTCAGTGGTATCCATGACATATTTTAGCACCCTTTTTGCTGCTACAAGATGTAAGTGACTTGGTTTACTCATGAATCTTAAAATTAAACTAATCGCAAACATTAAATCAAACATTGTAGCCGTCAAATAAAACAAAGTTCTAGTCAAGCTTCTATGTATGCTTACATCTACCATTTTCCCACCATCATCTTTTCTAAATTTTTTTATTCAACACCAAATTAAGGAGTATCAATAGGTTTGCAACCAAGCATACCAAACTTCTTCAAAACATTTTCGACATTTATTTTTGACAAATAAAAACTTCATGGTGGAAGTATGGATTAAGGGAATTATGTTGAGAGGGAGTTACGGTTGTTTAGTTCATTAGTTTCTAACTTCATTTAGTTTTGTTCAGAAAACTACCAAACGAAGGTAAGTTTTTGAAATAGCTGCAATGTGGTAATAGAAGTGTCCACTTCAATCACTACTCCCATCATCATTGGTATAAAAGAATTTCACTGTATCTTTTTTAATTATTGTAAAGTATAAAATAGAGGGGAAAAAAGAATTGAAAAGAAAAACATGATATAGAATTGAGGAGAAGTGCCGTATCAAAATTTTGGCAGGGAAATGGAAAGAAAATTGTATTTATCCACTTACATGAAATTAAATAATTCTATTTTATTACATAATAATTTTTAACGAAACCATATAATCTAATTTATTAATAATATAGATTTTATTTGGTTTTTTCAAATGGAAAATAGAGTTACGTGCTAAAAGAAAAGAAAGAGTTCGTTTTTCCTTTACAATAGTAAAGCTAAAATCTGATGAATGCTTTACCCAACTTTCTTCCCTTATCCATGATTATATTAATTACTTTTTCATTTATATGGAAAGGTATCTAGGACTTTATTCCTAAAAACTAAGTTTAAATTCGTTGCAACCCTAATTTTCTTTTATTTTGAATATCATTTCTAAATCATGCATATATTTTTTGAGAGTATGCATAAAAATTTTGCTATTAAAGTAAAAGTTATTGATATACTATAGTAAGCTTTTAGTTGATGATTCTCAAATTTAATTATTAATTACGAGGGGCATCATGTTCATAAAGCAAATTATGGTACACTTAAATATATTTGCTATAAAATTAAGCATCTATGAAAAAAGTTCTCTAAAACATTTTAATTTATTTGTATCATTCTTCTTAAAAGGAGATCTCTTTATTTTAAATCATTACTTTTCATTTCAACTATATTAAAAAAATGGTCGACATCTTCAAAATTCTTCACATGTATCTCCTTTAGTAAATGTGTGTTAATCATGTAGTAAAGTTTTCTAAATAATGTATTAAATATACTCAATAAATTTCTTTCAGCCCATAATTTTTATATTTAGATAAGGTAAACTATACGATAGTTATACAATTATTAAAAAAAAAATTATTTTAGGCACCTAAATAAAAAGTTTGCAATTTAAACACTCACGTTACAAAGTTCGATCATTTTGACTACTCCCGTTAAAATCACAAATAGCAAGCCAACGTGACAGTTAAAAAAGTTAGTATAATAACAAATTTAACTATCAACTTTTACATTTTATATAAATTCAATCATAATTTTAAGGATTGACCCTTTAGTATTGAAACTCAGGAATCAAATTGGATGGGGGCCTTTTGGCTATGTTTGGTTAGCAACTTATCATCGTTTGACTAACAAATATGATCAGTATCATGAAGTTGCCATCAAGATGCCGCATCTCGTTAAGCAAGATGATATGAGGACTTTGTTGGATAAGTTTGATGATTTATATTCCAAGTGCCAAGGTGTGAATAATATTTGTTCTTTTCAGGGAATTTCTATTATAGGTGGACATATGGGTGTCGTAGCTAATAAAGATTATTTTGATATCAAGATGAAAGTTGATTATCTTGTTAAGAAATGGGTTTTATTTTCTTTTCCTGAAGATATGTATTGCTACTAAAAGTGTTTGTGGCGTTTTTATAAGCGCCACAAAAAACGCCGCCAATACAACCGCCGAAAATTTTTGCGACGTTTATGGGGAAAAAACGCCGCTAAAGACCATGACATTTAGCGGCATTTGTAAGAAAAGCGCCGCTAAAGACCATGGCCTTCATACGCTTCATTTACAACGCCGCTAAAAACAGGACCTTTAGCGGCGTTTTTGGATAAGCGCTAAAAACACGATTTTTAGCTGCTTTTTGAAAAACGCCGCTAAAGTCATATTTTAGCGGCTTATCCAAAAACGCCGCTAAATGTCCTAGTTTTTAGCGACGCTTTCCCCAAAAACGCCGCTAAAGGTCCTGGTTTTTAGCGGCGCTTTTATTAAAAACGCCGCTAAAAGTCGTGATTTTTAGCGGCGCTTTTCTAAAAAACGCCGCTAAAGTTCGTTGTCTTTAGCGGTGCTTTTTTACAAACGCCGCTAATTTGTACAGATTCCCGAAGTGTAATTTTTCAATATTATACCCTCCGCACTAAAACCAACCAATAACGGTATATAATTCCAACCCAAAACAAAGAAATTTAGCGGAAAAATCACACCAAATACATTAATTGTAAATGATACTTGAAATTTAATAAATTAAATGAATGATAACGAAAATATTGTAACAATAATGTTAAATGTAATAATGTCAAAACTTCTTTACAACGAAAACTAAATGTCTAAGATGGCGGTTTTACATTCTTTAAACATCTGCATCATATCTTTGAAGTCGGTCTTGAGCTCTTCAGATTTCTACATTACGCTCTACTAGCATCGATCGCCTCTGCCTCCTCGCAATCGCCACTTGCCTCTCTCTTTGCTCTGCTGCCGCTTTCGCATCCGCTCTAAGTCGTCTTTGGAGTTCTTCATATTTTCTTTGAACATCGACAATTTCTTGCCTCTGCTCAATCGTGCTCTCTTGCATCTGAGCTATCTGGTTTTGTTAGCCTCTGAACTTAACCACGAGATTGACCCCAGAAGGCATGTCTTCTTTGGGAGCCGGATCAAAATATTGGGTCGGGGTAACACGAGATCCTTTAAATCGAACCCGACCATACCTTTCAAGACAAAAAAAATCAGTGATAATTCTATTAAAAATATACTAAAGATTAACAGAACTATCAGTCGAAGCAGTCATACCTTTTAGGACCCAAAACATCTGTAATAATTCTGTTATCAATCTCCTCAAGATTAACAGAACTATCGATCAAGCGGTAGCTTCATACTCCGCCTTCTTCTCCTTTAGTTTATCCTAATAAATCAATGGAAGAGTTAGAAAGCGAAATATATAAATAAGAAAGAATGCAACATAATTTAACATTATAAATTTAAAACTATAAACGATGAATTAAACTATTATAATTAAACATTAGAAATATTTATAAAAAATAAAATTTTATTAAGTAAATATACCAAAATTTCTGCAGCTTCAGATGTCATCGGAGATCTATCCTTCTTTCTATGCGTAATGTCAAAAATATGAATGCGTCCAACTTTTTGACCAATCGAAGTTTCCTACATTTTAGCAGAAAAATATAATTTAATAGTATAAAGTAATTAATATTTGATAGAATTAATAAATTATAATACCTCGGCCTCAGCTACACAAGCAAAACTTCTAGAACCTGCCGTGTGCGTGAATTTCTTTTTCTGTCTGCTGGTTATTCCAACTCGCTCACGGTCCTACATAATGCAATTTGAATTATATATATAGTAAATACTATAAACCAAATAATTTATACGATTTTAGAAGTACGTAATACCTCTCCTTTTTTTGAATTCCAAAATCTAACTTGATCTTCCCATTGGTACCTCAACATTCCCGATGGAACATTTCTTAATTTTTCGTTGAGCCTTATGTCTTTCTTAAAATATAGTTTTTTTAGCGTGCTTTTATTGTCTCTCCATTTTTTACCCAATGTCTTCTTAACATAGTCATCAGAGACCTCTAAATTAAATCTACCCTAAAGAAAAAAAAGTATAAAAAGTTAATATAAATGAAAATTAAATTAAAGTATTGTAAATTACATTCACGTTTTGTTACCTTAATATTTTCGAGAGCCTGATTTTTGTTGGCATCAGGCATGTGATGCCATGATTCGTAGTTAATGGGCAACATATTGACATTTCGTGCTAAAATGCCCAAATAGCCTCCTAAAAGTCGAGCTTCAGATCCAACAGGCTGCCCATGATTGTTTCTCCTTACTTTAACATGATCGGTAGGCTCTAAGTCGTATAAATCTTTAAGTAATGTACGTCCCCGACCTCTGCGCGTCCCACCACCTTCAACTGAAAAATGATATATTATTATATTTAAATTGAAAAATGAATCAATAAAAAAATTCAACATGCATGTAAAATAAACTTAACATTACTTTGAAATTCTCGGGCTCGTCATCTATGTCCCAGAGTAGAAGATCCAACAACTGCTTTGTTGTTCACTACTATTAACTTCTTACGGAGTTGGAGTTTCATGGACAATATTTAAATCTAGTAATCGTCTTCTAGGCATTTTCCCAATACACATAAAATAGTTCAAAATTTTAGTAACAAATAACAACAATAATAGGACATTTAAAATAGTTAAATTATATAACATCGCCAACATTAAAATTATAATATTACATATAAATAATAAATCGTAAAATCTTACTAAATCATATTTAAGAAATATCTTCGTCCACATCTGGACGAACCCATTGAAATTGTTGACTACTACTAGGGATATTTTCATTTAAGTTTTGTTCTGGAAAAGGCAATGTTTCTGATCTTTTGACTATGTCATCTCTACTTCCACTGCCAATGTCGAAGAAGTCTCTAGGGGTGTTTCGAAGTACAACGTACCAACCCTCATCAATTGGATCTTCCGAGTAAAAAACTTGTTTAACTTGAGAAGAAAACACATACGGCTCGTCCATTAGTTGTTCTCCGGTGTGAATTAATCGAGAGAAATTCACCATTGTAAAGCCATATTGATCATTTTTAATTCCGCGAGCCGTATTCACATCAGCCCAATCACCTCGAAATAAGACAACTTTGAATTTGCCGTAATAATCCAACTCAATGATGTCAGTAATAAGTCCGTAATATTCCAAATTCCTCGACCGGATTCATCGTCCTAGCACTAGCATAACTTGTAATCAAAGAATTAACAACAATTACGCAATTTTGGGTTCTCCTCAATCTCTCGCGATACCTTGTATGAAATCATGTCCGTTGATGAGGAAGCCACTATATCTTTAACTATTACTGCTTGGACCTTGTGAAAGCCATTTAACGTCGTCATTTACTTCATTCCGACTCCAAACCTATTGAGTCGAAAGTAAATCGAGTAATTATGAATGTTATAAGAAAATATTATTACTTGTCAATGAAAATTTAAATTGCATACCATTTGGCTTTACCATTCATGGAATGATTCTGCGAACAACTTATTAATTTCTCGTCGATTTAATCTTCGAGATCGTGAACGATCTCTCAATATTTGTTTGTACTCACTACGGTAAAAAAGGTTTTACTTTGTTAGAAGACAAACAAATCATAATTGATGAGTATTTATCAAATAGTAGAACATACTTACGAAATGGTTCCATTGAATCGTGATGAAAAAGAACGTATCGATGTGCTTGGACCCACGATCTATCATCTAATTCTGTAATTTTGACTCTGCCGATCGGTTCTCCGAAACTTTAAAATAAATAAGTTTCAGCCAAATTATGATCTGTGAGCCTAGCATTTCTACTTGGTCTGTTTATTCTTGTTTCAACATCTTCCAAATACCTCGAACAGAAAGTCATACATTCCTCTGCTAAGTAGCCCTCGGCAATTGATCCTTCCGGATAACGCTTATTGCGGCAGTATGACTTCAATTTGGAAAGGAACCTAAACACGATATACAACATTATCAAAAGTTGCAAATAAAGGCATTTAGCTGAATGAAGGAATATTTTGCGAATAAAGTAAGACCTTTCAATGGGATACATCCATCGATAGAAAATAGGTCTACCAAGAAGTGCTTCACGCGGGAGATGAATTACAAGTGCACCATGATAGTGAAAAAGGAAGGCGGGAATATCTTCTCCAGATTGCATAAAGTTAATGCGGCTCGATCTTGTAGTCTCTCAAGTTCTTGAACATTCAAAACTTTGCCACAAATGCCTTTCATTATATTTGACAGTTCAATTACAGGAGCCATCACCTTTTTTGACATACAACACCGCATAGCAACTGGCAGTAAGTCTTGCATCAATATGTGATAGTCATGCGATTTTAAGCCATATAATCTTCGATCCTTAAGACTCACACATCACGATATATTTGATGCATACACATCCGGGACCTTTATATCCTTCAACACCATACAGAACACTTCTTTCTCTATCTTCGACATTGAAAAAATAGCGGTGACAGCCGATATTTCATATTCGGAAGTGCTCGGGGATGAAGCTCACGAATTCCCATGTGGACTAAATCAAGTCGACTCAAGATTATCTTCGATTTTCCATCGACATTCAAAATAGTCCCAATGATATTCTCGCAGACATTTTCTCTATGTGCATGACATCAAGATTATGGCGTAAAATCGATGCTCCCAATAAGGCAACTCGAAAAAATACTTCTTTTTTCCACAAGTCGCCTCATTAGGATCATCTTCTTCATCGATTCATCATCGATTCATCCTAGATCTTCTATTTCTATGCGGGTTTACGGTTGATTCATCTTCCATAAATGAAATTCATATCTTTCAACATTAACAATATTTGGATCCATTGGTGCGAAGGAGCTGGTGCGAACTCTTGATTACCATCAAACCGAGCACTCTGAAATCTAAATGTATGATTTTTTGGTAACCACCGACGATGTCCCATGTAAGAAAACTTATTCCCATTATATAACCATTGTGAACATGTCTGCGCAGCACAACACGTACAAGCATAACGTCCCTTGGTATTCCAACCAGATAAATTAGCATAAGCCGGAAAGTCGTTAATAGTCCACATTAATGCCGCACGTAAAATAAAGTTCTCTTTTCTCATTGCATCGTATGTCTGAACACCAGCCCATAGTTGTTTTAACTCGTCAACAAGTGGCTGCAAATAGACGTCAATATCATTCCCCGGCCCTTTCTCTCCAGGTATAATCATAGACAAGATAAAAGAAGATTATTTCATGCAAACCCATGGAGGCAAATTGTAGGAACAAGCACCACGTGGCCAAGTCAGACGTTGTGCTAATGAGTTTGTAAGGGTTAAATCCATCGGATGCTAGCCCAAGCCTCACACTCCGAGGATCGCTTGCAAAGCTTAGAAATTTAGAGTCAAAACATTTCTAAGCTAAAGAATCTGTAGAATGCCTTAACAACCCATCATCGATTCATCCATCACGGTGCCACGTCATTGATTTGGCTATCTTCGACAACATGAAAAGCCGTTGAAGCCTCGGTATTAGCGAAAAATACCGTAAAATCTTAACTGGCTACTTTTTTGACTGTGTATTGTGTTCATCCTCGTTACTATCCTCTGTATTTCTATTAATCCAACGGGATTGGCCGCATACATGACAGCAATATTGGTTTATGCGATCGCCCCAATACAACATGCAGTCATTTAGGCAACTGTGAATTTTGTTGTATCCAAGGCCCAAATCCTTTATCAATTTCTTCATGTCTTTGGAAGATTGAAGGATTTTTGCAAACGGGAACATTTCTTGCAGAAACTCTAACAGCATTGCCAACAAGTTTTCGGTCCACCCCCCCAAACATTTCAAGTGAAAAAGACGAATACAGAATGACAGTTTGGAAAATTTTGATCCTTCATACAGTTCTTCATTCATTTCACCAAGTAACGTGTAGAACCGCGCCGCTTCTTCATTTGGATGTTCATCCGGTACACTTCTTTCCCCTTCGGTGAAAGTATTTCCTCCAAAATTATGATCATCGGTTGCACCCAAGTCAGGTGAAAATGACCAAACCATCATCACAAGATATTAAAAGCATCCCATAACATGTTTTCCATGTTATCGTCACTAACATTCTGATTGAAAGCACTATGAGGATACCCCGGATTCATCGATAAAGATGCTCACTAGATGTACACTCTCCGTGAAAAAACAATATTTTGTACCCCCGGACAAAGCCATCAACAACTAGATGTTCGTAGACCACTTCATGATAATGCCAGTTAATATTGCAACACTTCTTACGGGCAAAGAATCATATTCTCTTGGCTTGCATTTTGAAATGCGAAATTTAGAAAAGTTTCTACTCCATTTCGATAGCCGTTGCTTACCCTTGACAATTTCATCCAACTCTATCCATTTCGTAGTTGTTGAAGTCTAAAGTTGACAATAAATTATCTGGCTAAATTGTTAATTAATAATTTATGTAAATAATGCTATGGAATTTGATCTTAAAATTAGGTAAGTTATGTATTCTATAAGATCCATCATGCGTGGCATTGTTACACCTAGGAAGGATCCATTATATCTAACGGTGAGATATGAGGCAAACCGTCAAATCAGTTTCAAACCTATATACTTTGAATCCTTTTTTTTTATATACAAGTATTATGTAAGTTATGAAGTTTGATCTTAAGGAAAATTATGTAAGTTATGAAATTTAATCGTCAACTTATGTAATTTATGAAATTTGATCTTAAAATTAGGTAAGTTATGTATTCTTTAAGATCCATCATACGTGGCATTGTTACACCTAGGGAGGATCCATTATATCTAACAGTGAGATATAAGGCAACCCATCAGGTTTCCAGCCTATATACTTTGAATCCTTTTTTTTTTATATACAAGTATTATGTAAGTTATGAAGTTTGATATTAAGGAAAATTATGTAAGTTATGAAATTTAATCGTCAACTTATGTAATTTATGAAATTTGATCTTAAAATTAGGTAAGTTATGTATTCTTTAAGATCCATCATAGTGGCATTGTAACACCTAGGAGGATCCGTTATATCTAACGATGAGATATAAGGCAACCCGTCAAGTTTCCACCTATATACTTTGAATCCTTTTTTTATATACAAGTATTATGTAAGTTATGAAGTTTGATCTTAAGGAAAATTATGTAAGTTATGAAATTTAATCGTCAACTTATGTAAGTTATGAAATTTGATCTTAAAATTAGGTAAGTTATGTATTCTTTAAGATCCATCATACGTGGCATTGTTACACCTAAGGAGGATCCATTATATCTAACAGTGAGATATAAGGCAACCCGTCAGGTTTCCAGCCTATATACTTTGAATCCTTTTTTTTTATATATACAAGTATTATGTAAGTTATGAAGTTTGATCTTAAGGGAAAATTATGTAAGTTATGAAATTTAATCGTCAACTTATGTAATTTATGAAATTTGATCTTAAAATTAGGTAAGTTATGTATTCTTTAAGATCCATCATACGTGGCATTGTTACACCTAGGGAGGATCTATTATATCTAACTTATGTAAGTTGAGATATAAGGCAACCCGTCATTGTTTTCCGTTATATCTAACAAAGATATACTTTGAATCCTTTTTTTTTTATATACAAGTATTATGTAAGTTATGAAGTTTGATCTTAAGGAAAATTATGTAAGTTATGAAATTTAATCGTCAACTTATGTAAGTTATGAAATTTGATCTTAAAATTAGGTAAGTTATGTATTCTTTAAGATCCATCATACGTGGCATTGTTACACCTAGGAGGATCCGTTATATCTAATAATGACCCGTCAAGTTTCCATATACTTTGAATCCTTTTTTTATATACAAGTATTATGCAACCCGAAGTTTGATCTTAAGGGAAAATTATGTAAGTTATGAAATTTAATCGTCAACTTATGTAATTTATGAAATTTGATCTTAAAATTAGGTAAGTTATGTATTCTTTAAGATCCATCATACGTGGCATTTGCAACCCGTCAAAGTTTCTTAAAATTAGGTAAGTTATGTATTCTTTAAGATCCATATATACTTTGAATCCTTTTTTTATATACAAGTATTATGTAAGTTATGAAGTTTGATCTTAAGGGAAAATTATGTAAGTTATGAAATTTAATCGTCAACTTATGTAATTTATGAAATTTGATCTTAAAATTAGGTAAGTTATGTATTCTTTAAGATCCATCATACGTGGCATTGTTACACCTAGGAGGATCCGTTATATATCTAACAAATTATGTGAGATATAAGGCAACCCGTCAGGTTTCCAGCCTATATACTTTGAATCCTTTTTTTTTTTTATATACAAGTATTATGTAAGTTATGAAGTTTGATCTTAAGGGAAAATTATGTAAGTTATGAAATTTAATCGTCAACTTATGTAAGTTATGAAATTTGATCTTAAAATTAGGTAAGTTATGTATTCTTTAAGATCCATCATACGTGGCATTGTTACACCTAGGGAGGATCCGTTATATCTAACAGTGAGATATAAGGCAACCCGTCAGGTTTCCAGCCTATATACTTTGAATCCTTTTTTTTTATATACAAGTATTATGTAAGTTATGAAGTTTGATCTTAAGGGAAAATTATGTAAGTTATGAAATTTAATCGTCAACTTATGTAATTTATGAAATTTGATCTTAAAATTAGGTAAGTTATGTATTCTTTAAGATCCATCATGGCATTGTTACACCTAGGAGGATCCATTATATCTAACGGAGATATAAGGCAACCCGTCATCTTAAAATTAGGTAAGTTATGTTTCGACCTATATACTTTGAATCCTTTTTTTATACTTTGAATCCTTTTTTTTATATACAAGTATTATGTAAGTTATGAAGTTTGATCTTAAGGAAAATTATGTAAGTTATGAAATTTAATCGTCAACTTATGTAAGTTATGAAATTTGATCTTAAAATTAGGTAAGTTATGTATTCTTTAAGATCCATCATACGTGGCATTGTTACACCTAGGAGGATCCGTTATATCTAACGATGAGATATAAGGCAACCCGTCAAGTTTCCCTATATACTTTGAATCCTTTTTTTTATATACAAGTATTATGTAAGTTATGAAGTTTGATCTTAAGGAAAATTATGTAAGTTATGAAATTTAATCGTTTATGTAATTTATGAAATTTGATCTTAAAATTAGGTAAGTTATGTATTCTTTAAGATCCATCACACGTGGCATTGTTACACCTAGGGAGGATCCGTTATATCTAACAGTGTGATATAAGGCAACCCGTCAAGTTTCCAGCCTATATACTTTGAATCCTTTTTTTTTATATACAAGTATTATGTAAGTTATGAAGTTTGATCTTAAGGGAAAATTATGTAAGTTATGAAATTTAATCGTCAACTTATGTAATTTATGAAATTTGATCTTAAAATTAGGTAAGTTATGTATTCTTTAAGATCCATCATACGTGGCATTGTTACACCTAAGGAGGATCCGTTATATCTAACAGTGAGATATAAGGCAACCCGTCAGGTTTCTAGCTTATATACTTTGAATCCTTTTTTTTTATATACAAGTATTATGTAAGTTATGAAGTTTGATCTTAAGGGAAAATTATGTAAGTTATGAAATTTAATCGTCAACTTATGTAACTTATGAAATTTGATCTTAAAATTAGGTAAGTTATGTATTCTTTAAGATCCATCATACGTGGCATTGTTACACCTAGGGAGGATCCATTATATCTAACAGTGAGATATAAGGCAACCCGTCAGGTTTTCAGCCTATATACTTTGAATCCTTTTTTTTTATATACAAGTATTATGTAAGTTATGAAGTTTGATCTTAAGGGAAAATTATGGAAGTTATTAAATTTAATTGTCAACTTATGTAAGTTATGAAATTTGATCTTAAAATTAGGTAAGTTATGTATTCTTTAAGATCCATCATACGTGGCATTGTTACACTTAGAGAGGATCCGTTATATCTAACAGTGAGATATAAGGCAACCCGTCAGGTTTCCAGCCTATATACTTTGAATCCTTTTTTTTTTTATATACAAGTATTATGTAAGTTATGAAGTTTGATCTTAAGGGAAAATTATGTAAGTTATGAAATTTAATCGTCAACTTATGTAATTTATGAAATTTGATCTTAAAATTAGGTAAGTTATGTATTCTTTAAGATCCATCATCGTGGCATTGTTACACCTAGGAGGATCCATTATATCTAACAGTGAGATATAAGGCAACCAGCCAGGTTTCCAGCCTATATACTTTGAATCCTTTTTTTTTTATATACAAGTATTATGTAAGTTATGAAGTTTGATCTTAAAGGAAAATTATGTAAGTTATGAAATTTAATCGTCAACTTATGTAACTTATGAAATTTGATCTTAAAATTAGGTAAGTTATGTATTCTTTAAGATCCATCATACGTGGCATTGTTACACCTAGGGAGGATCCATTATATCTAACAGTGAGATATAAGGCAACCCGTCAGGTTTCCAGCCTATATACTTTGAATCCTTTTTTTTTATATACAAGTATTATGTAAGTTATGAAGTTTGATCTTAAGGGAAAATTATGTAAGTTATGAAATTTAATCGTCAACTTATGTAAGTTATGAAATTTGATCTTAAAATTAGGTAAGTTATGTATTCTTTAAGATCCATCATACGTGGCATTGTTACACCTAGAGAGGATCCGTTATATCTAACAGTGAGATATAAGGCAACCCGTCAGGTTTCCAGCCTATATACTTTGAATCATTTTTTTTTATATATACAAGTATTATGTAAGTTATGAAGTTTGATCTTAAGGAAAAATTATGTAAGTTATGAAATTTAATCGTCAACTTATGTAATTTATGAAATTTGATCTTAAAATTAGGTAAGTTATGTATTCTTTAAGATCCATCATACGTGGCATTGTTACACCTAGGGAGGATCCATTATATCTAACAGTGAGATATAAGGCAACCAGTCAGGTTTCCAGCCTATATACTTTGAATCCTTTTTTTTTATATACAAGTATTATGTAAGTTATGAAGTTTGATCTTAAGGGAAAATTATGTAAGTTATGAAATTTAATTGTCAACTTATGTAAGTTATGAAATTTGATCTTAAAATTAGGTAAGTTATGTATTCTTTAAGATCCATCATACGTGGCATTGTTACACCTAGGGAGGATCCATTATATCTAACAGTGAGATATAAGGCAACCCGTTAGGTTTCCAGCCTATATACTTTGAATCCTTTTTTTTTATATACAAGTATTATGTAAGTTATGAAGTTTGATCTTAAGGGAAAATTATGTAAGTTATGAAATTTAATCGTCAACTTATGTAAGTTATGAAATTTGATCTTAAAATTAGGTAAGTTATGTATTCTTTAAGATCCATCATACGTGGCATTGTTACACATAGGGAGGATCCATTATATCTAACAGTGAGATATAAGGCAACCCGTCGAGTTTCCAAATTTATATACTTTGAATCCTTTTTTTTTATATATACAAGTATTATGTAAGTTATGAAGTTTGATCTTAAGGGAAAATTATGTAAGTTATGAAATTTAATCGTCAACTTATGTAAGTTATGAAATTTGATCTTAAAATTAGGTAAGTTATGTATTCTTTAAGATCCATCATACGTGGCATTGTTACACCTAGGGAGGATCCGTTATATCTAACAGTGAGATATAAGGCAACCCGTCAGGTTTTCAGCCTATATACTTTGAATTATTTTTTTTATATACAAGTATTATGTAAGTTATGAAGTTTGATCTTAAGGGAAAATTACGTAAGTTGTGAAATATAATCGTCAACTTATGTAAGTTATGAAATTTGATCTTAAAATTAGGTAAGTTATGTATTCTTTAAGATCCATCATACGTGGCATTGTTACACCTAGAGAGGATCCGTTATATCTAACAGTGAGATATAAGGCAACCCGTCAGGTTTCCAGCCTATATACTTTGAATCCTTTTTTTTTCTATTCAAGTATTATGTAAGTTATGAAGTTTGATATTAACTTAAAATTAGGGGTTTAGGGTTATAGGTTAGGGGTTAAGGGTTAAGAGTTAGGGTTTAAGTTTTAAAGGTTTAAAGTATAAGGTTTAAGGTTTAAAGGTTTGGGTTTAAGGGTTAAGGTTTAGGGGTTAGGGTTTAAGGTTTAGGGTTTAGGGTTTATAGTTTATGGTTTTAAGGTTTTAAGGTTTTAAGGTTTTAAGGGTTTAGGGTTTAGGGTTTAATAAATGTTATATTATTTCGATATTTAATTTGGTATTTCGTTTAGATCCATCATACGTGGCATTGTTACACCTAGGTCCATTATATCGACTACGAGATATAAGGCAACCCGTCGAGTTTCGACCTATATACTTTGAATCTTTTCTTTTATCTATACAAGTATTATGTAAGTTATGAAGTTTGATATTAACTTAAAATTAGGGGTTTAGGGTTATAAGTTAGGGGTTAAGGGTTAAGGGTTAGTGTTTAAGATTTAAAGGTTTAGGGTATAGGGTTTAAGGTTTAAAAGTTATGATTTAAGGGTTAAGGGTGTAATGTTTTAGTGTTTAAGGTTTAGGGTTTAAAGTTTAGGGCTTAAGGTTTTAAGGTTTTAAGGTTTTAATTTTTTAAGGGTATAGGGTTTAGGGTTTAATAAATGTTATATTATTTCGATATTTAATTTGGTATTTCGTTTAGATCCATCATACGTGGCATTGTTACACCTAGGGAGGATCCATTATATCTGACTTTGAGATATAAGGCAACCCGTCAGGTTTCCAGCCTATATACTTTGAATCTTTTTCTTTTATCTATACAATTATTATGTAAGTTATGAAGTTTGATATTAACTTAAAATTAGGGGTTTAGGGTTATAGGTTAGGGGTTAAAAGTTAGGGGTTAAGGTTTAAGATTTAAGTGTTTAAGGTATAGGGCTTAAGGTTTAAGGGTTAGGGTTTAAGGGTTAGGTTTTAGGGTTTAGGTTTTAGGGTTTAGGGTTTAAGGCTTAAGGTTTAGAGTTTTAGGGTTTTAAGGTTTTAAGGTTTTAGGGTTTAGGGTTTAATAAATGTTATATTATTTTGATATTTAATTTGGTATTTCGTTTAGATCCATCATACGTGGCATTGTTACACCTAGGGAGGATCCATTATATCGACTACGAGATATAAAACAACCCGTTTTCGACCTATATACTTGGATCTTTTTCTTTTATCTATACAAGTATTATGTAAGTTATGAAGTTTGATATTAACTTAAAATTAGGGGTTTAGGGTTATAGGTTAGGGGTTTAGGGTTAAGGGTTAAGGGTTAAGATTTAAAGGTTTGGGGTATAAGGTTTAAGGTTTAAAAGTTAAGGTTTAAGGGTTAGGGTTTAAGGTTTAATGTTTTAATGTTTAGGGTTTAGGGTTTAGGGTTTAAGGCTTATGGTTTTAAGGTTTTAGGGTTTTAAAGTTTTAAAGGTTTAGGGTTTAGGGTTTAATAAATGTTATATTATTTTGATATTTAATTTGGTATTTCGTTTAGATCCATCATACGTGGCATTGTTACACCTAGGGAGGATCCATTATATCTGACTCTGAGATATAAGGCAACTCGTCAGGTTTCCAGCCTATATACTTTGAATCTTTTTCTTTTATCTATACAAGTATTATGTAAGTTATAAAGTTTGATATTAACTTAAAATTAGGGGTATAGGGTTATAGGTTAGGGGTTAAGGGTTAGGGGTTAGGGTTTAAGATTTAAAGGTTTAAGGTATAGGGTTTAAGGTTTAAAAGTTATGATTTAAGGGTTAGGGTTTAGGGTTTAATATTTTAATGTTTAGGGTTTAGGGTTTAAAGTTTAAGGCTTAAGGTTTTAAGGTTTTAGGGTTTTAATATTTTAAGGGTTTAAGGTTTAGGGTTTAATAAATGTTATATTATTTCAATATTTAATTTGGTATTTCATTTAGATCCATCATACGTGGCATTGTTACACCTAGGGAGGATCCATTATATCTGACTCTGAGATATAAGGCAACCCGTCAGGTTTCCATCCTATATACTTTGAATCTTTTTCTTTTATCTATACAAGTATTATGTAAGTTATGAAGTTTGATATTAACTTAAAATTAGGGGTTTAGGGTTATAGGTTAGGGGTTAAAGGTTAGGGGTTAGGGTTTAAGATTTAAGGGTTTAAGGTATATGGTTTAAGGTTTAAGGGTTAGGGTTTAAGGGTTAGGTTTTAGGGTTTAAGATTTATGGTTTAAGGTTTAGGGTTTAGGGCTTAAGGCTTAAGATTTTAAGGTTTTAAGGTTTTAAGGTTTTAAGGGTTTAGGGTTTAAGGTTTAATAAATGTTATATTATTTCGATATTTAATTTGGTATTTCGTTTAGATCTATCATACGTGGCATTGTTACACCTAGGGAGGATCCATTATATCTGACTCTGAGATATAAGGCAACCCGTCCGGTTTCCAGCCTATATACTTTGAATCTTTTTCTTTTATCTATACAAGTATTATGTAAGTTATGAAGTTTGATATTAACTTAAAATTAGGGGTTTAGGGTTATAGGTTAAGGGTTTAGGGTTAAGGGTTAGGATTTAAGATTTAAAGGTTTAGGGTATAAGGTTTAAGGTTTAAAAGTTATGATTTAAGGGTTAGGGTTTAGGGTTTAATGTTTTAGTGTTTAAGGTTTAGGGTTTAAAGTTTAAGGCTTAGGGTTTTAAGGTTTTAGGTTTTAATTTTTAAGGGTTTAAGGTTTAGGGTTTAATAAATGTTATATTATTTCGATATTTAATTTGGTATTTCGTTTAGATCCATCATACGTGGCATTGTCACACCTAGGGAGGATCCATTATATCTGACTCTGAGATATAAGGCAACCCGTCAGGTTTCCAGCCTATATACTTTGAATCTTTTTCTTTTATCTATACAAGTATTATATAAGTTATGAAGTTTGATATTAACTTAAAATTAGGGGTTTAGGGTTATAGGTTAAGGGTTAAAAGTTAGGGGTTAGGGTTTAAGATTTAAGTGTTTAAGGTATAGGGTTTAAGGTTTAAGGGTTAGGGTTTAAGGGTTAGGTTTTAGGGTTTAGGTTTTAGGGTTTAAGGTTTAAGGTTTAGGGTTTAAAGTTTTAAAGGTTTAAGGTTTAGGGTTTTAAAGGTTTAGGGTTTAGGGTTTAATAAATGTTATATTATTTCGATATTTAATTTAGTATTTCGTTTAGATCCATCATACGTGGCATTGTTACACCTAGGGAGGATCCATTATATCTGACTCTGAGATATAAGGCAACCCGTCTGGTTTCCGGCCTATATACTTTGAATCTTTTTCTTTTATCTATACAAGTATTATGTAAGTTATGAAGTTTGATATTAACTTAAAATTAGGGGTTTAAGGTTATAGGTTAGGGGTTTAGGGTTAGGGGTTAAGGGTTAAGATTTAAAGGTTTGGGGAATAGGGTTTAAGGTTTAAAAGTTAAGGTTTAAGGGTTAGGGTTTAAGGTTTAATGTTTTAATGTTTAGGGTTTAGGGTTTAAGGTTTAAGGCTTATGGTTTTAAGGTTTTAGGGTTTTAAAGTTTTAAGGGTTTAGGGTTTAGGGTTTAATAAATGTTATATTATTTTGATATTTAATTTGGTATTTCGTTTAGATCCATCATACGTGGCATTGTTACACCTAGGGAGGATCCATTATATCTGACTCTGAGATATAAGGCAACCCGTCAGGTTTCCAGCCTATATACTTTGAATCTTTTTCTTTTATCTATACAAGTATTATGTAAGTTATGAAGTTTGATATTAACTTAAAATTAGGGGTTTAGGGTTATAGGTAAGGGGTTAAGGGTTAGAGGTTAGGGTTTAAGATTTAAGGGTTTAAGGTATATGGTTTAAGGTTTAAGGGTTAGGGTTTAAGGGTTAGGTTTTAAGGTTTAAGGTTTAGGGTTTAAGGTTTAAGGTTTAGGGCTTAAGGCTTAGGGTTTTAAGGTTTTAAGGTTTTAAGGTTTTAAGGGTTTAGGGTTTAGGGTTTAATAAATGTTATATTATTTCGATATTTAATTTGGTATTTCGTTTAGATCCATCATCGTGGCATTGTTACACCTAGGAGGATCCATTATATCGACTACGAGATATAAGGCAACCCGTCAGGTTCCGACCTATATACTTTGAATCTTTTTCTTTTATCTATACAAGTATTATGTAAGTTATGAAGTTTGATATTAACTTAAAATTAGGGGTTTAGGGTTATAGGTTAAGGGTTTAAGGTTAGGGGTTAAGGGTTAAGATTTAAAGGTTTAGGGTATAGGGTTTAAGGTTTAAAAGTTAAGGTTTAAGGGTTAGGGTTTAAGGTTTAACATTTTAATGTTTAGGGTTTAGGGTTTGGGGTTTAAGGCTTATGGTTTTAAGGTTTTAGGGTTTTAAAGTTTTAAGGGTTTAGGGTTTAATAAATGTTATATTATTTCGATATTTAATTTGGTATTTCGTTTAGATCCATCATACGTGGCATTGTTACACCTAGGGAGGATCCATTATATCTGACTCTGAGATATAAGGCAACCCGTCAGGTTTCCAGCCTATATACTTTGAATCTTTTTCTTTTATCTATACAAATATTATGTAAGTTATAAAGTTTGATATTAACTTAAAATTAGGGGTTTAGGGTTGTAGGTTAGGGGTTAAAGGTTAGTGGTTAGGGTTTAAGATTTAAGGATTTAAGGTATATGGTTTAAGGTTTAAAGGTTAGGGTTTAAAGGTTAGGGTTTAGGGTTTAGGGCTTAGGGTTTAGAGTTTTAAGGTTTTAAGGTTTTAAGGGTTTAGGGTTTAGGGTTTAATAAATATTATATTATTTCGATATTTAATTTGGTATTTCGTTTAGATCCATCATATGTGGCATTGTTACACTTAGGGAGGATCCATTATATCTGACTCTGAGATATAAGGCAACCCGTCAGGTTTCCAGCCTATATACTTTGAATCTTTTTCTTTTATCTATACAAGTATTATGTAAGTTATGAAGTTTGATATTAACTTAAAATTAGGGGATAAGGGTTATATGTTAGGGGTTAAGGGTTAGGGATTAAAGTTTAAGATTTAAGGGTTTAAGGTTTAGGGTTAAAGGTTTAAGAGTTAGGGTTTAAGGGTTAGGATTTAAGGTTTAAAGGTTAGGGTTTAGAATTTAAAGTTTAAGGCTTATAGGTTAGGGGTTAGTGGTTAAGGGTTAGTGTTTTAAGGTTTAAGGTTTTGGGTTTAGGGTTAAGGGTTAGGGGTTAGGGTTTAAGATTTAAAGGTTTGGGGTATATGTTTAAGGTTTAAAGGTTAAGGTTTAAGGGTTAGGATTTAGGGTTTAAGGTTTAAGGTTAAGATTTAAAGGTTAGGGTTTAAGGGTTAAGGGTTTAAAATTTAAAGGTTTAAGGGTTTAGGGTTTAGGGTTTTAGGTTAAAGGGTTAAGGTTTAGGGGTTAGGGGTTAAGGGTTAGGGGTTAAGGGTTAGGGTTTTAGGGTTTTAAAGTTTTAGGGTTTCAAGGATTATGAGTTTAGGGATTAGTGTTTAAAGGTTAGGGGTTTAAGATTTAAAGGTTTAGGGTCTAAGGTTTAGAGCTAAAGGGTTAGGGTTTAGGGGTTAAGGGTTAGGGTTTTAGTGTTTTAGAGTTTTAGTGTTTTAAGGGTTTAGGGGTTAGGACTTAAGGTTTAGGGTTTAAGGTTTAGGGCATTAAGTTTTTAGGGTTTAGCATAAACCACAAATACATCTTAGCAATTAATTCAATTATTACAATTTAAATATAAAATAATTGAATTCTAATATTATTATATTATTAAATATTATTATTTACTATTATACTGGGTGAAATATGCTATGACTATAATAATAGTTATATATGTATTAATATTTTTAGGAATAATTATATGTTATATCTTGTGTTAGTAATACTAATACATTATAATACATTATTGTATTATGTATTAGTAATATATCAATTTAGTATTGGTTTAAGGTCGGGTTTAGGTAATCGGTTTCAATTTTTATAATAGTTATATAATATATTACTATATTATTATTAAAGCTTAATTTTATATATTTTAATATTTATTATTTTATATATTTTTATACATATATAATTATAGTATTCAAATTATTTGTATTAATTTGATGTTTTTAAAAATTATTTCACTTTATAATTTAATATAATAAAATTATTATTAATTATTTTTCCTATTAATAAATTTTTAATATAAGTATACAATGCTTATGAAACACTTTCAAAAATATAGTCATTTATTTACATTTTATTTTTATTTTAAGTAATATTATAAAATTATATTAATTATTAATACTTATTATGATTGTTCAATTATAAATTGAGACTTTTTGGGCTTTGGATTGAATTTATCTTGAAGTTAGGTCGATTGATCTTGAGCTTGAATCATTATAGGTTTGAGCTTTCTCGAGATCAAATTTATTACGTCTTTCGAGATAAATAACGAGTTCAAATTGGTACGAACAGAAAAATTATATTAATTATTAATACTTATTATGATTGTTCAATTATAATTTTCAAAGTACACGAAAAGTATAGAGACTTATAGCATATTTCAACCAATATAATAGGTTTTGTAGACACCATAAATTAAGGTTTTCAAATCGATACTAGAGTTTTGTAAAGTCCAAAGTCGACAGATTGTATGATATAGCAAGCATCCATATATAATAGCAAGCATAGACATAAAAGATGGTCATGGGAATGAGAAGGGTACTCACGATTTGTTCCTAAAGTCTTTGAGGCGAATGAGAATGGCAAATCCAAAACCAAATGCTGGCTTCTGACCAAAACCAGAAGGCCCTATGAACACTAAATTATTCCAACACCAAGAAATAAGAGTGCAACTAATTGAAATATAAATATACTTGTATAGGTATCTAATTAAAATATAATTATATTTATATAAGCGTGTATCTAGACACACAACAACTTAATGATCTTCACATATTTGGCATTACAACACTAAAGCACCATAAAATACCAAAAGACAGAATGCATTACAAGCACATTCTTTATTATAGTTAACTAGAACAAAAGAAAGTAAAATGAAGAACTCAATTATAATGATAGGATAAAGATTAAATGGCCAATAACAAATAACATCGAGCAATCAATAGATTACCATTCACACAATTAATTTAAAATATGGCAAGAAAAAACTAACTCAATGAAGATACAGTTAAATTTCTTTGGAGAGGATAATCCAAATCCAGTTCTTAAAAAAAACTAACTCAATCAATAAAAAAAAACTTAAATTAAATTTAGAATTTAAGACTCAAAAGATAAACTCAAGTTTATTTGACTTTCGTGTTCAAAATTAGAATTGATTTCAAGAATAACAAAACTAGCTAAATTATTATGCTCATTTATCCATTTAAACCTAGATTACTCAAGCCCGAACTTGAGTTAAGAGTTGGAAATTTTTAATATTACTAATTAAACAAAATTTCTGAATTAGACTCAAACACTAATCGAGTGGAGTATTAGAAGACTCAATCTCCCCTCCCTTAATAGCATGAGATTACCTTCAATATCAATATAGTTCTTAAAATTCTAGTTTTTTTTAGACTACGCAGTTTTTAGGCTATACAATACAGAGGGTCCTCGAATTTGTTTAGGCAAAGAATTCACTTCCAACAAAAATTTTCAGTAGCATACCTCTTAAGGACAAAACACTTCCAGAATTTAAGGGAAAAATTTTTTCAACAAAATATTCATTTCTTAAAAAGTTTTTCAACAAAATCAAGAATGGGGAAAAAATTTCACTTCCAAAAAATATTCAAATCAAACTCAATGGCAACCGTATTTAAGATCGAATCAGTAACATACCTCTTAATGATGAAACAATAGGTTCCTCGATCAACAAGAAAACTCGATTCCTCCTCGTAAGATGCAAAAAAGGGGAAGCGTTGAGTAAAATTAACCCCTAATAAATATTTGAGCAAACAAAATAAAAAGAAAATATTAAACAATCAGTCGACGGTAGTGAATCGTACCAAGGTGGTCGAAACTAGAAGGATTAGAGCCAGAAAGTGACCGAAATATGACAAACGAGAAAGGGATTCAAGAAAAAAGAAAAAAGGAAGAGACTAGAAAGCAAAGCAACAGAAATAGATTTAGGGAGATAGGGGAAGTATTTCGCACCAGAAATCGAAGAAAAAATTTGGGGATTGGGAGGGGAAACGCGAAAGGGGATTAGGGATTAGGGTTTTCAGGAAATTGGAAATTGGGGGAACAGAATAGTCTTAGGCAATTAAAATGGACGGATAAAGAACAATGCCATTTCAATAGAAAATTTAACCCCATTGCGGCGCTTCCCAATAAACGCCACTAAAAATTTCAAGAAAAAACGCAGTCGTTTTTCTTCCATATTGTGGCATTTTGGGCTAAAACGCCAGTAATAACATGGACCATTTTTACGGCGTTTTTTAAAAAAGCTCCGGTAATACATACTTTTTGCGGCGTTTTCAGCTAAACGCCACTAACGATACTAACTGTGCCACAAAAATGATGTCGTGAACCTTAATGTAAATATATATTTGTGGCATTTTTTTAGGAAAACGCCACTAAATATAGACTTATAGCGGCGTTTTATGACTAGCGCCACTAATACTTGACAGATATTTGTGGAGTTTTTACGAATTGCCAGTAAAAAAATATTTAAACAACGCTGTTTTGTATTGTACTGATATATTTTTGTGGCGTTTTATTCACAAACGTCACTAATTCATACAACAAATTTTCAAACGACGCCGTCTTTGAATCTATTGATTGCTTTTGTGGCATTTTTGTATAAAACGCCGGTAATTTTTAATATCATTAATTTAATCTATATATTTGTATACTATTATTAATTAATCCAATTACTTATTTTTATATTTATAAATTTAAAATATATCAGTCATAATAGTATTAGTGCTAATAATAATAAAATAATTTTATATAAAAATTTCATAATATCTATTTTACGGTTATATAATAAATTATTTAATATATAAATTAAAAAATTAAGCCCAATTTTCAATATATATAACCCCAAATCTAAACTTCAAACCTAATAATATCTAATACATAATCTTAAACCCCAAACTATATATATAATAATTTTAATATTATAATTTCTATTATCTATTTTACAATTATATAATAAATTATTTAATATATAAATTAAGGATAAAAATTTGAACCTATTTTAAAGAAATAAACATTGGGGTAATGGATACATATATCATTCGGGGTTATGGGCGATAGGTTTCAATACAATAAAAGGAAGGATTAAGCGATGGTTACGTTGGATCCAATAGCTTTAGATTCTGAGATTCTAGGGATTTGAGTTAGAAGAAACTGATTTTAAGGATTTTGGTTTCGGAATTGAGGGTCATATACCCTAAACCCTAAACCCCAATTCCTAAACCTTAAACCCTAAACCCTAAACACTAAACCCTAAACCTTAAACCCTAAACCCTAAACCATATATCATAACTCCTAAACTATCAACCCTTAACCCTTAACTCTAAACCCAAAATTATAAGCCTTAAACCCTTAAACCCTATAAAACTCTAAATACATAACCCTAAACTCTAAACCCTAAAACATCTTAAACCCAAAACCTTAAACCACAAACCTTTATAAACTCTAAGCCCTAAACACCATAAACCATAAAACCCTCAAACATAAACCCTTACAAATATATAAACCCCTATAACCACAAATACTAAACCTTAAATCAAAAACTCTAAACCACTAAAACACTAAGTATAAACATTAACCCCTAAACCATACGACCCACATCTTACACCCTAAATGCTAAACCCTTAACACTAAGGCAAATTTCTTACACTTTTTATATTTACATGAAAACGACGTCGTTTTGGTTTTGAAATAAAAATTACGTTGTGGCATTTTTGTTAAAATACTAAAGATTACATTTAGCGGCGTTTTTATAAAACACGCCTATAAGTCGACTTTTAGCGGCATTTTTTTTAAAAACGCCGCTAAATTTATCCCATTTTTACACTGTAATTAAAACGGCGTCATTTCTATTTTGAAAGAAACAAATTAGAAACGCCGCTAAGGATCACATTTAGCGGCATTTTTGTAGAAAACGCCACTAATTTTTTCACATTTTAACATTGCAATTAAAACGTCGTCGTTTTCTTTTGAAATAAAAATATTTTTCGTTTGGTAGAAAGCGCTAAAGGTCCAAGCATTAGCGGCGTTTTATAAAAAGCGCCGTATAGCGTTTTATAAAAAGCGCCGGTATAGGTCGATTTAGTGGCGTTTTCTTAAAAGCGCCGCTATCGTCGGAGATTTAGCGGCGTTTTCTCAAATGCGCCGCTATATATCGTTTTTAGCGGCGTTTTTTTAAAAATGCCGCCATTGATCGTTTTGTTGCGGCATTTTCCTTCAAACGCCACTATTGTGTAATCTTGGTGGCGTTTTTGTTTAAAACGCCACTAAAAACGCAGCTAAAAGTCTAATTTGGTGTAGTGGTAACACCCCAATACCCGACCTAGGAGTTTAGATCGAATTTTGGAGGTTACATTGATCACTGAAATGATTGTGGGAAAACTTAGTTTAACAAACCGAAAAAAAAAAAACATTACAGTGTTTAAGTTCTGTAAAAACTCTCAGATATAAAATCTTGATATTATAAAAACCTCAGTCCAATTAATGCTTATATTTATTTAATACAAAATTTTATACCACAGTTTTCAAAATAGTACTTAAACTAATTATTTAAAACGTGTAACTCCGAGACCTCCAGTGTGCCGAGTCCAGCATCAAAATTCGAAAAAAAATGCACCTGAAAGGGAAAACACTAAGGGGGTGAGCTACACAAGCTTAGTGCGAATTTGAGACATGACTAACAACAGAATTACAGACCAAAAATCCAGATAGCAGTACAATAGTGAAACGTACTTATATACAGAACCAGAAAGTATACACGAAACCAATGTCCCAAATGAATGTACTCAAGCAAAGCACTTATCATCACACACAGTGCTACAAAACGTCATTACACGCAAGAACAATCACAAATGATAAGTCAAATAGACAGAGTGTAGTTAAACAAACTTACACCCAATCACTTAATCAGATGCTTATGAATGCAATCAAGTAGTGAAAACCCACCCATCCAGCCAAAACACCTCTACGTCCTCCGATCACACCCCAATAGAGTTATTTAAGCTCATCCAACCAGACACACCACATAGGACCTCGAAAGGCCCATCAAACCTTACACACCATGTATGTGTACTAAGCAACTCAGATAATAGTACGCAACAAAGCTGACGTATATTCAGTACAGTTCATTACGGCAAACCGCTATACAAATATGTTGCAATTAAACTGTCAGATAAGATCAGAATCAATCTTCTTTCTCTTCACAACCAAACCCCAAATCATGGTGCAAATGCAACAATGCACACCAAACATAAACAGTCACACACAAACTCAATGTCAAATTTCTTCACAGTTATCGGACACGATTTTATTTTGCAGAGCACACTACAAACACGAACTATCAAATCGAAAGTTTAACACCACGCTTACAGTTAATCACAGAACCCTAAGCTCTATCAGAGTCCTTAATACTTATACAGAGGCCCCAACAACCGCTGGACGACACAAGAAATAGAACAAATAAGTTATGCTACAAAACAAAAATTTGCGAAACAGGACTACACGATCATTGATAAACCGTAAAAGCAACACATTTTAATCCCACATTTAGTATGCTTTTGGATGATTTATCCTTAATTTATGTAAAAAGGTGCTCTTAATCTTTCCTTTTCGTGTCTTATACTCAGGAAAGCACCCAAGGATAAAAAGAACACAAAACGGGCTTAAAACGAACCAAAGTGGGTCGACCCAAGAAGTTAACATGGCTTAGACTTCATGCCACACGGCCGTGCCTCAATAGTCATCTAGACCACGGCCTTACCCTGATTCACACGGTCGTTTTCCCATCGATAAAGTCCACACACGGGGCGTGCCTAGTGATCTACATGGTCGTTCCCAAAATGGCAGAATCAAAGCACGGCCTCTACCCATATATTACACGAGCGTGTCATAGCCGTGCCTAACTCGACAGGATGGAGACACAGGCTGGACCCCGATTTACACGGGCGTGTCAAGGCCGTGCCTCTGCCACGTAAAAGAGTAATTTCACTCGAAATTGGATGCTTGGAGCCCAAGAAACGCAATCCTAAGTCCATTCAAACACCTAGGACGAATTATACCCGAATTACGGGTACTTAGGAGCGAAGTAAAGCATCCCAAACGTCTATATAAGCAAATCGAAGGCAGCAATTCAAGGGCGTCAGGTTTTAGCAGAGTTTTCTGCTAAAGCTTTACTCGTTTAGCGAATTACTCGAAGATAGCCAATTGATCCATCTCGAAGAGTCGAATTCTACTCAAGACAGAGGATCTCCTCTTCAATTCCTTCAGGGGGTTTTAAGGATTTCCTATGTTTTATTTTATCTTCTCTCTTGAGATTTTTTCTTGCTTAATCATGAACTGAACCCCTCAGATACTTGAAGGGGATGAAACCTATGCTAGATTTTGTTATTTAATTCTTTCGGTTTATGATAAATACTTAGTTTGTTCTTAATTATGTTGCTTAAATTTATCTAATGTGCTTAGGTGGAGGAGGAATAGACCACCCAAGAGTAGATCTAACATAATTAAGCGGAGTTGATCGGTGCCTAGAGGCGTGGTTACGAGATTTTGTCGATTAGGGTGAAACCTAATATGGGAGTCCATTGATCGATTCTTTCGCTTCCTTAGGGGTTATTATAAGAGAACGAGAGTTCCACTAATTAACCTAAGGTTAGGCGTTATTAAACCGAGAGAAGGTTTAATATAAGTTAGGAGTCTCACGGATCAAGCTAAATAAAAGAAATCATATGAATTGGAAGTTAGATAATAAGTGAAGTCATAGGTGGATTCTTCCCGAAGGTATCATCTTTATCAATTGAGTTTTCTTCAAAGTCTTTTCCCAAAGTTTCGTTTCTTTTGTCTTTGCATTTAGTTTAAATATTTCATTTATTTTAGTTTAATAAACCAATCACTTCATATTTTAGGCTAAATAATAGAAAGAAAGTGAGTAATAGTACTTTTAGGTTCCTTGGGTTCGATAAAGATATTCTTGTCTGAGCTATACTACTATTCGATAGGTGCGCTTGCCTCTATCGTTGTCGCAGTCAGTCTGCAGGTTCGATCACTCTTTTATAAATATTAAAACTAGGCATTTTTTAAAGTGATCAAGTTTTTAGCGCCGTTCTTGGGAACTCTAAAATATTACAAAGCTCTATTTTATTACTTTAGCCATTATTTCTAGTTTTTTTTTATTAAATTTTTAATTTTGCTAATCCTCTTTCTTTATTAAACTTGCAAGGTACCTCTAGTTTATGACTAGAAGAAACCCTAGAGGACCATTAGAATACGACAGTGATATTGAAGCTACCACTCGCAGAAATCGCAGAGAAATTAGACGAGCTCTAGACTACCAAAGTGAAGAACAACAAGACAGATCCAATCCTACTGAAGGGATGGCCGAAAATAATCCGCATGATGCGCAAGATCAAAATGCTCCGCGTACTATGTATGATTATACTAAACCTAATTTGACAGGAGCAGAATCTAGTATTGTTAGACCTGTTATAGTTGCTAATAATTTTGAATTAAAACCTAACACAATACAAATGATTCAACAGTTTGTTCAATTTGATGGATTGCAGGATGAAGATCCAAATACTCATATAACTAATTTCATAGAGTTCTGTGATACTTTCAAAATAAATGGCATTTCTGATGATGCCATACGTCTTCGGTTATTTCCTTTTTATTAAGGAATAAAGCAAAGCGATGGTTGAACTTCGTTACCACGGGTCAATCACCACATGGGACAAATGATCAAAAATTTCTTTTAAAGTATTTTCCACTAGCCAAAACGGCCAAATTTAGGAATGACATATCTTCTTTTGTGCGAATGGCGCAAACATTATATGATGCATGGGAAAGATACAAGGATCTCTAAGAAGATGCCCACACCACGGATTACCTTTGTGGCTTCAAGTCCAAACTTTTTACAATGGTGTGAATTCTTCAACAAGGCAAATGATTGATTCATCAAGGTGGAACTCTAAAGAACAAAACTCCAAGCGACCTACAATTTTATTGAAGAGATGTCATTGAACACTTATCAATGGCAAATCACAAGGGCAAAGTGACAAAATCAGTAGGAGTTTTCAACATAGACGCAGATGACAATCTTTGTCAACACAGTAGAGTTAATGAATAAAAAGCTTGATAATTTATGTTCTTCGCAGGTATATCCACTAATGCATTACGAAGCAAACGGGAATATGGCGAAGGCTGAGTACCCACCCTACCAACCAGGAGTAGAAAACGAGCAGAAAAACTATATAGGTAACAATTTCAGATCCAATAATAATCCTTGTAGTAATACTTATAACCCAGTTTAGAGGAACCACCCAAATTTTTTGTGTGGAGGACAAGGAAATCAAGGAATTCAAAGGCAGCAACCTCTTCCAAATTATCAAAATCAACCCTACCCACAGGAAAAAAAATCAAGCCTTGAAGAGATGCTGGCGAAATTCATGGAAGCCACAGAATCTCGTCTTCAAAAGACTGATACAAACATTGATGAACAACAGAAGTCGATGAAAGGACTCTAGAATCAAGTTAGAGAGTTAGAGAACTTACTAGGTCAGTGGGACACCTGACAAAGTTAATTTCTGAACACCAACAAGGACGTCTACCAAGCAACACAGAAATAAACCCAAAAGAGCAAATCCAAGCCATTACAACTCAAGAGGGTACCAAAGTAGATAGGCCCACATTAGCGTAAGAAAAAAAGGATAAGACCGAGGTAGCTCAAGAAAAGCCAAAATTGGTAATCAAAGAACACCAACCTCACATACCTTATCCCGAAGCATTGAAAAAAGATGATTCAGAGGAATAATTCGGTAAGTTTCTAAAACTCTTGAAGAAATTACATATTAACTTACCTCTTCTTGAAGCTCTTTTTCAGATGCCCGATGCAAGGAAATTCTTAAGCAAGCTCTTGACGAACAAATGCAAAATAGATGAAGAGCACCATGTGGAATCAAAAGCAACATGCTCAGCTATGCTACAGAATAGGCTACCAAAAAAAATTAAAAGATCTAGGGAGTTTTACGATTCTATGGTTAATTGGTAGTTTAACTATTGATAATGCGTTAGCTGATTTAGGGGCATGTATAAATGTTATGCCTTATGCACTGTTTAAATGACTAGGTTTAGAGAAGCCCAAACAAACTAGGATGAGTATTCAACTAGCTGATAAAACTGTCAGAATCCCTAGGGGCATTATTGAAGATGTTTTAGTCAAAATCGATAAATTTGTTTTCCCAGTAGATTTTGTTGTTGTAGACATGGATGAGGAAAATTCAATCCCTTTAATTTTAGGAAGACCTTTTCTTGCAACTGCCAAGACTAAAATCAATGTTGCCACATGAGAACTCATACTTTGTGTAGGAGATGAATCAATCAATCTTCAAACTCTCGACTCAGCTAGAACCACAGAAGATGAAGGCAAGAAAGACGTTTCAATAGATAATCAAACTATTAAACCTCCATCATAGGAAACACTACGAAACATCAAAATTGAGCCAACACAAAAGCATATGATCAACAATTTAGAAGAGTAGAAGATATACACCAAAGAAAAGCCGGATCTACATGAAGTAAAACCTAAGTAACCACCAGAAGAGCTCATAGGAACATCCAATCACTTTAAAATAGTAGACCAGGTGCTGTTAGACAAAACCGGTCTTCACATTACTTCAACAGACTTGAGGGAAAAGGGAGAAATCCTCCCCAAGGTGCACAAAATCTTCCCCCACAACACAGTCGAGGTAAGTAACCCAAAATTTGACAAATTTGAGGTAAATGCTTCTCAATTCCAATCTTGTCATAAAAATAAAATCGCAAGTATGAGGGAAGATATTCAAACCTTTAAACCTCCCTGAAAATTTTCAAACATGAGGACAATCTAGCTTAAGACTATAAACGAGCGCTTCTCGGGAGGCAACCCGAACATTAACCCTATTTATTTTCAGATTTGATTTTAGTTTCTTTTCTTTCCATCTTTCTTTCCTAAGTATTTATTTGGAAACTAACACAAAAATATAGATTTCCAGACCACACAGCCTTACACATGGTCGTGTCCGTGGCCGTGTGGACTACCAAAACCACCACATTGACAAGAGCAGGGCCGTGCAAGCCAATCCAACCACTCCGTGATGTCACGAGCCCAACAACCCTAAAGCACGGGCATCGACAAGAATAACACGGGCGTGCCTATAAACCATGTGAAGCTACTGACTCTCTCGAAATAGGCGTGGCTGACTAAGAAACGAGCGTGTAAGAAGCAACACGCCATTAGCCACGGCTATGCTAGACAGCCGTGTGAGA
This sequence comes from Gossypium rotundifolium, assembly GCA_025506655.1. NCBI lineage: Eukaryota > Viridiplantae > Streptophyta > Magnoliopsida > Malvales > Malvaceae > Gossypium > Gossypium rotundifolium. Next base: position 28,890,636 of record CP106728.1, read on the forward strand.
GAACACACCCTCGGTACACGGGCGTGAGAACGTACCAGATTTGAAATCCTATTTAAATCCCCACAACCCATCTTCTTTGTCCCATCTCTTTCTTATTTCTTCTTTCTCTTTTCTTTCAATTTTTCTTCCTATTCATAGAAAAGATCCAAGACACTTGAGCAACACAAAGATCATGCCAAGAAGCGTAAGCATCACCTCCTTAGAGGTGACTTCAACATGAGTTCATCTGCCGTGACTTCACTTAATTGACACGCCAAGGGTCTCGAAAACCTTTTCGATTCTATTTTTCTTTTCTCGTCTCCTTTATTCTCCTTATCTTTACTTATTTCCTGCTTAAATTAATTTATTTCATATTAGTTTCTTGGTTTTAGGTTCTAAAGGCTACTAGGGAATCACACACCATAGCCTTAGAAGACACACCCACTTCATAAACCATCCAACAATAAGGACTCCTTAGTCCATTAGGCTTTTCTTTCAATTTCAGTTTTCTTCTTAGTCTTCTTTATTTTATTTCCTTAATGTTTAATTATATTATTAGTATAGTATTATTATTTCCCTAGATCTCTCGGCTATATCTTCACAGGCTACCCAATTTCTTCATCTAGCAAATTGCTTCTCGGTAGCCACTCCACCAAGCCCATAGAAAACACCATCACCGCCACCAAAGATGCGGGGATCATCCAGATTTGAGGAGTATTATTTTTCCCACCTATCTTTTGATTTGGCACATAAATTTCATTATCTATCTTTGTACATTGAGGGCAATGTACATCTTAGGTGTGGGGGTAATAGTGCCTAACTTTTTGCATAATTCTCAAAACCCTGAAATTAGTCTTGATCTTATGAATTATTCTTATATATTATTAATTAAGATGAAATTTCTAATGACTTATGATTCTTATTGAAATGTTTTAGAGTAAGTCATAGTTAATCGTGCATTGATGATTAAATTTGAAGAATACTAGAGAATCATGCATGATAAGTCTATTTTTCAAAAATAAAAATTGATAGGTTGTCGAACTAAATCTGAGTATTACTTTGAAATTTGAAATCTATAGGGATTGATGTAAAAAATACCCATAATTTTTTGGGAGATTTTGAGCCATATAGAGCATAAATTCTTTTTCTTGCTCACTTTATTGATTATGAGTGTGTCAACTTTGAATTGTTATTCTAGAACTTGCCTTATTTATACATGTCAAGACCACAATAATGATTTGATATAATGAGATGATAAAGGCACCTAGGTTTAACTCATTCACTCTACTAAAAAGCCTATCTTCACAAACTAACCCCTAGTGAACCCCGTTAAATCCTAATATGCTTTTTATTGACTCACCCACTAATATCAACTCAAAATCCCTTTATATTTGTTATCACCATTCTTTTGACTACCCTTTAATTGAGGTTTGATTTGATTAAATTACCAAATTATATTAGTTCCGTAGTTACATTTATCATTTATGATGAACGTTTTAGTTTGTTCTTAAAAAAATCAATCAAAGTTTAGAGCTCATGTATCTAAATTCCAATCGTTGAAGAAGAGCTTGTATTGAAATATTATAGTATTCCTATTAGCTTTTAATTGATGAAAGTACTTATATTAGTTCATTGTTTCTAGTTAGGTAATTGGTTAATTTAATCTCGATTCTAACCTTCTAATTCAGCCTTTATCCTCACCTTTAACCCTAGCCCCATTACAACCCTAATAAATACCTTTTGATCTGTTTATCATCTCATATACAGTGGTGGAGATTTGATTTTCAAGCAAGCCTATGGGATTAACTTTTCAAGTTCGACTTAGAGTGCTTATTCTTGAACCTTAAACACTTTTTGAGTGATTTAAGTGAATCTTTAGTGAGGATGTCGGTCCTTGTCGGTTTTGAATCAAAGGTAATTACTTAGATAAGGGGAGACACCTACGGTTCCAGGCTATAAAGGTATGACTTATCGTAATTGAAACTTTAGGGCACTTCCAGTTAAATCATCCATGTATAAATTATCTATGAATTATGATGAGACAATATCGATAGAAATTATGAATTATGGAAAGTTTGTTTTAATTGTAAGTTGAGAATTTTGCTTGAGGACAAGCAAAAGCTTAAGTGTGGGGGTATTTGATAAACCGTAAAAGTAACACATTTTAATCCCACATTTAGTATGCTTTTGGATGAATTTATCCTTAATTTATGTAAAAAGGTGCTCTTAATCCTTCCTTTTCGTGTCTTATACTCAGGAAAGCACCCAAGGATAAAAAGAATGCAAAACAGGCTTAAAACGAACCAAAGTAAGCCGACCCAAGAAGTCAGCACTGCCTGGACTTCATGCCACACGGACTGTGCCTCGATAGTTATCTAGACCACGGCCTTACCCCGATTCACACGGCCATTTTCCCATCGATAAAGTCCACACACGGACGTGCCTAGTGATCTACACGGCCTTTCCCAAAATGGCAGAATCGAAGCACGGCCTTTACCCATATATTGCACGGACGTGTCATGGCCGTGCCTAAACCGACAGGATGGAGACACAGGCTGGACCACGATTTACACGGGCGTGTCAAGGCCGTGCCCCTACCGCAAAAAAGAGTAATTTCACTCGGAATTGGATGTTTGGAGCCTAAGAAATGCAATCCTAAGTCCACTCAAACACCTAGGATGAATTATACCTGAATTACGAGTACTTAGGAGCGAAGTAAAGCATCCCAAACGTCTATATAAACAAATCAAAGGCAGCAATTCAAGGGCATCAGGTTTTAGCAGAGTTTTCTGCTAGAGCTTTACTCGTTTAGGGAATTACTCGAAGAGAGCCAATTGATCCATATCGAAGAGTCAGAATTCCACTCAAGACGGAGGATCTCCTCTTCAATTCCTTTAGGGGGTTTTAAGAATTTCCTATGTTTTGTTTTATCTTCTCTCTTGAGATGTTTTCTTGTTTAATCATGAACTAAACCCCTCTGATACCTGAAGGGGATGAAACCTATGATAGATTTTGTTATTTAATTGTTTCGGTTTATATGATAAATACTTAGTTTGTTCTTAATTATGTTGCTTAAATTTATCTAATATGCTTAGGTGGAGGAGGAATAGACCCTGCCTAAGAGTAGATCTAGCATAATTAAGCGGAGTTGATCGGGCGCCTAGAGATAGGGTTATGAGATTTTACTGGTTTAGGGTGAAACCTAATATAGGAGTCCATTGATCGATTTACTGCTTCCTTAGGGGGTTATTATAAGAGAACGAGAGTTCCACTAATTAACCTAAGGTTAGACATTATTCGCTTCGAGAGAAGGTTTAATATAGGTTAGGGAGTCTCACGGATCAAGCTAAGTAAAAGAAATCATATGAATTGGAAGTTAGATAATATGTGAAGTCATAGGTGGATTCTTCCCGAAGGTATCATCTTTATCAATTGAGTTTTCTTCAAAGTCTTTTCCCAAAGTTTTGTTTCTTTTTTCTTTGCATTTAGTTTAAATGTTTCATTTGTTTTAGTTTAATAAACCAATCACTCCATATTTTAGGCTAAATAATAGAAAGAAAGTGAGTAATAGTACTTTTAGGTTCCTTGGGCTCGATAAAGATATTCTTGCATGAGCTATACTACTGTTCGATAGGTGCCATTGCCTCTATCGTTGTCGCAGTCAGCTACAGGTTCGATCACTCTTTTATAAATATTAAAATTAGACTATTTTGCAGCGATCAATCATGTGCTCCGGCTGTGTGGAAGTGCCTAGGTCGTGTGGGGGTCAACATGCCCATATAGAGAGGCACACACTCGTGCGAAAGGAGGCACATGACCGTGTGGCTGAGGCACACGCCCGTGTGATTTAGGGACATGGTCGTGTTATCCGGTCGTGTAACTCTCTATCCGTTTTTGCTAAAATAGGGTACAGGGTATACATGTCTGTGTAAGGGTCTCACATGCCCGTGTGCCCACCAGACACAGCCGTGTGTCCAAAACACACGCCTGTACGGGATCTCCAAATCCCCAAATCAACACACGGCCATGTGGCCAGGTTGTGTGGCATCAAATCACATAGCCCTAATTCCCAAACACACACCCCTGTGTAAGGAAGGGACACGGCCGTGTGGAAGTCAACTAAAATCCTTAAATCAGCCACACGACCATGTGGCTAGGACGTGTAGCACCCAAATTAGCCCAAAAACCCTAAATCCAAAATGTACGCGACCGTGTGAAACGCCTGTGTAAGGGCACACGACCGTGTGGCCACCTGTGTGGTCACGAAACCACACCGAAATTGGCTGAAAATCGTGCCTTTTTTTCTCGAAATGCATTCCCAACATCAGTAGATCTAAAATCCACCTCGAATTTGCTTAAAAACGACTCATAACCACTTTAATCCCAAAAATATATGGTTTAGTTCCCGTAGTATTCAAGACATAACTAAACTCCATGGAATCCAATATCAAAACTAACAAATCCGAAATGCACCCATAATTGTCGAATTTCACATATCCATTTTAGAATTTCAATAATGTAAAAGAAAATTTTGAATCCCACAACTGATTTGCGAGAACAAAACCCAAAATGATCGATTCCTCCAATCCCAATTCTGATCTTGAAACCCAAATGAACGAAATACCCTTTTGGCAATTCCTATAGTCACCAAACAAAAATGCGAAGATAATAGAATCAAAAATAAGTATTTCACACTAAAAAAAAAATGAAAGTGCAAAAAGAACTTCTCAAAGTATGCATGAGGACTCAAAGCCAGAACCCTAAGCTAAACTAACACACAACCAACCATCAGACCAGTAAGCCCATTCTGACACTAAAACACAACAACAATCCAATTGCCCGATCTAGCCACTGACCTTACCTACAAAACTCAAAACTTCTAACCCCAAAAATAGGGATGTTACACCGAATGAGAGGGTATTTTTTTAATTTTATATTAGAGTTAATTGTATTAGACATCTTCAAATAATAATTCTTATTTTAAATTGGCCTTCAAACTTCAAAATATTTTATTTACATTCTTAAACTATAGATGTTATATCAATTAAGTCCTTTAGTTATTAAAACGTTAATTTAATTTTAAATGGCACATCAAATCTTATATAGCTAAATTTAAAATGAAATGTTTAAAACTTCTATAAAATTTCAAAACCTCAAAACTAATGTTTTAATAACATCCATTTATGCAATATTGTTTTTTTTAATTTCTCATTTTAAATTATGTCACATAAGATCGATGTGTCATTTAACGATTAAATTAATAATTGTAATAACAAAATGACCTAATTAATATAGCATTAATAGTTTGAAATGTAGTTAGAATAATTTGAAGTTTAGAAACTAATTAAATTCAAATTTGAGAATCTGCAATATAATTAACTCTTTATATTTATATTTGTAAGTACTGCTTGTGAAATCTAATAATTGCAAAGTTGCAAAATCCAATAATTTCAATATATATATATGATCATAGTTGATTGAGGAGAATAACACTTTTTGAGTAGAGAGGGTAACCCAGATTCCTTATTGAAGAAGATATGTATGCCTGGCTAAAGGATTCATGTTTCTCAATAATTTCCATCTTTTTAATATGTTTCTCTTACCGAACAAAGTAATTTCTATAAATTCTATCCACGTTTTCGCTTTCTGTCTCAATCCAACAAAAGTGGGACTCAACAGAGAAAAAGATGAGAGTATATATAGGAATTATAAGAGATGGAAAACATATTGCAAATTGGTGGTGTGTTCATGCATGCTTATGTAAGCATTCAAGTTTAGAGATAACAAGAAGGGTCTCTAAAATGCTGCTTAAAAAGTTGACAACGACTGGATAAGCTCATCGTCTTCTCTTTTTTATAAAAATAATTAATTAATTAATTGAAAGGGATAGCTTTATTCTCATATTTTTTTAAAGGCATAAATGAGGCTTAAGATATTTTGCCACTATATGTTTGAGAAAATGATGCGAGGGCTAAGAATTAATATTCAAAACCATAATCTTGCATCCTTGAAATGGAAAATGATTTATGCCAGTGAATAAGTTGTATAAAAAATAATAATGTTTCGACTAACAAAAGGTAAACCAACTAGTAAATATATATACTATAATTCGTAATTAATTATGTGTGTGTTTTCATATACAGAGCATGCATGCAATGGTATATTTTAAAGAGCATCCCAGAAATTAACATGCAGAAGAAAACTGAGGATTTATCATGACATAATTAAAATCTTTAATAATACAGATATATGAGCTGTTAAAAAAGAAATAAAAGAAAGGCTTTAGTTAAAAAGTTGATCATGTTTTCGAGGAATGGATTATTTCATGGGGAACTCCCTATATACTTACAACTCTAATTATAGAGTAGGAATACCAATAATTTTAAAATGTTATTATTTTACAATTTTTCTATAATATATATAAAACTACGTGTTTGGAAAAAATAATTATAGTATTTAATTTAATATTATTAGTTAAAAAGTTGAAACAAAATAAAAGTTTTGATAATTTTACATTTAAAAATAATTATAATTTAATAAAAGTTGTGATAATTATACATTTAAAAATAATTAGAATTTAAATTATAATTATTAATTTTAAAAATTGTTTTAATTTTAAAATAAAGTTATTACTTGAATAAAATTCTATGTATAAAATATAGAGAAAAATATAAAATAGAATTATTATTTTAATAGAATTCTAAGCATATTAATTATCACTAGATTAATATAAGAGTTAATTAGTTATTATTTTGAATAATGTTACTTTACATTAATTACATAAAATAAAACTATATAGTATGTTGAATATGTTAAAAATGCTTTAATTATTATTTAAAATTTTATTATTATAATATTTAAATTGATAAGTTAATATATTTTAATTATATTCAATAATTAAGATAAGAAATAATATCTTATGCTAATTACTTCAATTAAAAATATAATATTTAAAAACTAATTAAATATTGGTATGGAGGTGCCAGACTCAACATGCAACAGGGAATCAACATGGAAAGCTTGGTTAATAAAGGAGTTCAACAGTTAGACTAAAATAACATGTGAGATTAAAGCAATCAGTTACTAGGCAATTTGGTACAATCGAAACAAGATATATCATGAAGGATCAAGGGGTCAAGTTACTGAACTGCTATCTTTCATTAAAGCATATTATGCTGAAATCACAGAGTTGGGCAGGACTTTACAACAAACAAGTGGTACTCAAGAAAATGTGATAAAATTAAATTTCAATGCCCTTTCAACCAAACTATGCATAAATCAGTCCCAGGAGTGATAGCAAGAAACAATGAAGGTCTAGTAATGGATGCATGTACTTACCCATGGGACAATATTTCGGATCCGGCAACAGCAAAAGCAAGAGCCTATCTTCAAGCGATCGTTCTGGCCGAGGAGGTGGGGTTCCAGGAAATTTGTGTGGAGGGGGATTCCTTAACCATAATAAAGAAAGTTATCTCGATGGAGGATGATAGATCTAACATCAGTAACTTAATCAGGGAAATAAAGGGAAGATTACCCAAATTTCGAGCAGTGGTTTTCAAACACATACCGAGAGAGGCGAATAGAGCAGCGCATGAAATGGCTAAAGAGGAGCGTCGATATGATGAACCCAGATATTGGATTGAGGAAGTTTCGGCGACGGTGGAAAGACTGATAATCCAAGACAGTAGGTGAGGAGGGTGTAAGGTTGGGGAGTCCGGATGAGAAGGGATGTGCTAGGTCCGATGAACTCCCTGCTTCTAAGAGACAGAGAAAGTAGTATGGAATAGCAAGAAATGGGTCTCGATTGTTTGACTGATAGGGTATGCTATAAGTTGAAAAAAGAGTAGAAGGGATAGCCATATTGTCATTTCATTTTCTTTTAGATAGTGGTTTCTAATTTTTTATTTAATATTTTTATTGGATTGTTTGCTTTAATTTTTGCTATAATGGCACCGCCTGTGGGGGCCAATAGAAGTAGGATTCTTTTTCTATTTTCTAGATGTGCAATGATGGCTATTATCTTTTCATAATAATATCAATCTGCACTTTTCAAAAAAAAAAATTAATTAAATATTAAACACGTTAATGACATTAAAAATAGTCAATTAAAAATACTAGTCTCTTTCTAGAAATGAAAATATATTTATCCAAAAAAGGATCAAAATACTAGTAATTATAATTGTTCATTTGGATAAATAAATAGGAAAATTAAGTTATTAAAATATTAAAAATTAAAAATATTATAAAAAATAATGATATTAGAAATAAAATCATGAGTGATATTCAAAAAAATTGTAAAAATTTATAAATATTTTGATAAAATAAAATGTTTAAAATATATATTAGATGTAAATACAAATAAAATTTGAAGTTTAAGTTTTTCATTTTATAGTGGAATATAAAAAGAATTATGAGGAATTTAAAATATATATTTTAAAGAGATAAATTATAATGAGATGGTTAATTTTAATGAGATAAAATTAGTTTAAGGTTAAATGTTTTTTAGAATTTTAATGGTTGATTTTATTTTTTTAAACTTGTGCTTATAATTGTTATCAGTTTTTAAATATTTAATTATTGATTTAAATATTTTCAAATTTTATTTATTTTTGTTATGTTTTTCTTGGCATATAGTTTTAATGTTTTTCCTCGAACAATTTAAATTATTTTAATTAAAGTTAAATTAAATTAGAGATGACATGTAGAATAATATTAATTTATATATCTTAAAAAGTTGATAATATGATATTATTTTATTGATATCTAAAATTTATATATTTTAGGATTATTTTAATGTAGGTTATTTATTAAGGAAAATAATAGGGGAAATATTGATCTTCTCACTTTTGAACCTTTTTATTTCGTTCTTGAAACAGTGTTTTGTAACACTGGCTTTCTTCTTCATTTTGTCGAAAATATAATGCTCTCCTCCCCTCCCATGTTCGACTGAAAATGAAGGAATTTGGGTTTGAAAAATCAAAAGTTTCTCTGGTTATGATTGCAATGCAACATTGGCTTGCTTTGTTTGAGAGACTAAAAATGGAAATATATACATAGAAACTATTGCATCAATTCTCATCGATATTATTATGTGCTTAAAATCCTGTACCATTTAAACTTTAAATTTTTATAATTTTTCTAATTATGATTGCTGCTATTAAATTTCTATAGAAAACTACATTACGTACTAAATTTTACCTCTTTAAACTTTGAGCATCTATAAAACTTCCCTTTGTTCCATGGAGTGTTGGAGCTACATATAGGAGTCCTCAAACTACAATGGAAAAAAATGCCCCTTTCTTGATTCATTGATTTTGAACTTGAATAAAATATAATTTCAAATGGGAGACTTTTGAGTTTTCATCAAATGAGGGATTTTTTAGTTTTAGTTGAAAAAAAATCTACGGGTTTTACAAGGATTTAATACATTTGTTTTCAAATAAGATGGGTTTCAACCTATGGGTTTTATTTTTCAGACCCAAATTCCTTTCTTTTCAGTCGAATATGGGAGGGGAGGAGAGCATTATATTTTCGGCAAAATGAAGAAGAAAGCCGCTATTGAAGAACACTATTTCAAGAACGAAAGAAAAAGGTTAAAAAGTGAGAAGATCAATATTTACCCTATTAAGTAACATTGTTTCCCTAATAAATAAAATATTTATTTTAATTAAAAACACTTATATTCCATTTCATTTCCATATGTGAAAAATTAAAATTAAAATTAAAATTCCACTTCATCTTACCCATGTCATCTTATGATTGGTTGAATCATTAAGTCATTAAAATGGTAACAACGTTATCTCTAAGTACCAAAATATATAATTTTATCAAACATCATAACTACATTAGACAAAAAAATTATAGGTATCACGTTAAAAAAATTACTAAATTTAAACACCAAATTATATATTATACCAAATGAAATTTAAGCTTGAAATTTCTCTTAAATTTTGAAATTCTATTTTATTTTCAACCTTGTTGGTTTAATTGTATTATAGGTTGCAATTAAGGAAATAGCTTCCCTTAATCAGATAGCCCCATCAGAACAAAACATCTTATTTTACATTTAAGACAAAAATCCAAAGGAAGTCAAAGGTGCATGAGCTAGATATCAATATGATAACAAGCAATATGACTTTTTTGTTGGAAAGTATTTCATTAAATTAATCAATTACGAATACGAGTTGAATAGTTTGAGGCGTGTTGGACACTGTTCTTAAGGATATTTTATCGTATAATGTATCCCTAATATTTAACAAGCTTTTTTGTTATAAAAGGGAACAAGAATTAACAATAAATCAAAACAGAAAGTATTTAGCAAACTTAAAAGGACGAGAGGATGAGCGAGAGTAAGTTGTTGTAAGCCCAATTTTGCCCATCAACCCAGACCTAAACAATAACCCGAGGCCCAAATCATTGGCCCATTAATCCACAACCCATTAAACAAATACCCAAAACCTAGCCCCCAGAAGCCCAAAACCAAAGCAGAAAAAAAAAAAAAACCCTAGCCCCAAGTGGCGCCGTAACCTAGGGTCATCTACCCTCTGTCGCCGTTGAAGCTTTTGACCCACCACCCTGACACTGCCACTGTCGCCATCATCGACCCCTCCACTTGCGCCGAATACCTGCAAATAATAAATAGGAAAAGACTTAACATGTATCAAATTGTAAAACGATTGGTTATAAAAACCAATCTAATCTCTTTGTAATAGGGCTTTTTTTCTTTTTTGAAAATCAATATCAGAAAACAGAGATTGGATCAATAGCAATATAGAGTCGAACAAAAAAAAAAGTCAGAGAATAGCAAAGAACAGCAACACAGATTAAATAAGAAGGCATCAGAAAAACACAAAAGATCCATTAAAATCAAAGGAAACAAAGGCTAAAAGTGATTTTTCTTTTATTTTAGAAAGTTGTTTCTTTTTCCTTCTTTTCAGAATATATACATATTACCATATTATTAATATATATATATATAAAAGAGAGGAAAAAATTTACCTTTTGTCAAATTTACGCCACTGGTAATGGTATTGTGACGACAACAGAGTGATGAGCCCACAATAGGAAGCCTTCACGAGGAGTAAACTGCGCAGAAAAAAAAATCAAGAAGGGTTTTTTTTTAAGCAAGCAGCAGAAATGAAAAATGAATGGAAAATTTTTGGTTTTATAAAAGATTCAAAACGACGCCGTTTAGGGCCTGGTTCAGTGGCCTCAAAATGACGTCGTTTCGCCCCTCAGATCCGCGTGTTGACCCGACCCGCCTCAAGATCCATGTGTTTTTACAAAGGGGTTTATTGCACTTTCGATCCTTCCGCATTTTCAGCTTTTAAAATTAGGTTTTCTGTTATTTCAATTTTGGCCCAAATATTTCGCGCAGTTTGTAATTTGGTCCTTTAAAACGCTGCGCTCAAAACGCTTGGGGAAAATTGCGCTCTACGTCCCTCATTCTTTCGCGCTCGTTGCAATCCAGTCCCCCTATTATTTATTTTATAAAATTTGACCCGAAACTTCCGTTTTTAATACAAGTTAACCCATTTTTCAATTATTTTGCAATTTTTACTACTATTTAATATTTTCATTTTTATTATTATTGATAATTTATTATTATTACTATTATTTTATTATGCTACTATTATTAGTACTACTATTTTTATTTTTATTATTATAAAATTTTATTAACATCCACCGTTTTCTTTATATTTTATTATTATTATTTTATAATTTATCCATCTTTTGCTATCATTATTTTCATATATCTATGATTATTATTATTATTATTATTATTATTATTATTATTTTATTATTATTATTTGTTATTTTCATTATGTTTTACTATTATTTATTTTCTATTACTATTATTTATATTCACGATCATATGTGTTATTTTATTTTTCTACTATCATTATTATTACTATTATCATATTACTATCACAAATATTATTACCTTAACTATTATTATTATTTGTTGTTTTCATTATTATTATTATCACCCTTTTTTTTATCATCATATTACCATTATTATTACTATTATCATATTATTTTATATATACATATATAGTTTTATTTATTTTACATATACTATTTCGCTCATTAATCGCCATTTTATTTTTATAAATCATCGTTATTATCGTTATTTCTATTCTTTGTTAATATACTATTATTATCATAATACTTTCACTTTGCCCACTACCTATATTATCATTTTTCCTCTATTGTTATCAACATCCTTATCACTCGTCGCGCTAATCTTTCTCGATGCCTCATTTTTTAACAACCAACATTCCAGTATTAGCGATTCGGAAAATCGAGCCCTAACTTCTGGGTTCGATTTTTCTCGTTTATGCTAAACAACGGATGTCCCTTTTAAATCGAATTCAAATTTTAAACAAAACACTTAATCCCGAAATTCAAAATGTCACGCCCAACTTCTTCGGACTCGACATCTAGATACTTGGATAAGTTTTTTTAATATAGGGCAATATTCCTAATTTGGACCTTCGAGAAAACGAGCCCTAACTTACTGGGTTCGATTTTCGTTTGACAAATGACGGAGATCCTCTTCAAATATAAAACCAAGTTTTAAAAGGCGAGCTTAGTTTCGGGAATCTAAAGTATTGCGCCCTAACTTACTGGACATAATGATTTATCTCTTCGAAAATAAGAGAGTCCTAACGTCCCTTTCGATCCCTTCAGGTTTTGGATATCAAAAGTATCTATTTTCGAATCATTTCAAAGTTTTCAACATTAGGACATTGATCAATCAATTTGGTACCAATTTTGGGCGTATCGAGGGTGCTAACCCTTCCTCGTGCGTAACCGACTCCCGATCTCATTTTTCTGGATTTCGTAGACCAAAATCGTTGTTTTGATAAATCAAACTGTTTATTAAAAACAACTATTTTACGAGGTGACCCGATCACACCTAAATAGAGATCGGTGGCGACTCCCTTCTTTTCGTTTTCAAAACCCTCGAGTCAACCATGTCGTTTACTATTTTATCAAAAAATGGTTATGATAGCTTGGCGACTCCACTGGGGAATTCGAGAGTCAGGCCATAGATTGATTAATTTTTGTCCTTTTGATTAAAATTGGAAAATGGTTTCGAAAAATCATGCTTCTTTTAATGCACCTTCAATTTTGAGTCTCGTAAATACTTTGGCATTGCATTGCATGACCGTTGTGGTCACACCCTTTAAGTGGGAGCAAGAAGTTATGCCTTTGTGAGGTTTTCACCTCTGCATGGGCTAGTGGACTATTTTCGGGATACATTCGTACCTATGTCTTCGTGAAGTTTTCACTTTTGCATGGCCATAGGGAAATGTATTCCCCTGAATCGAACTCGGTCCGTATAAGCCTATAATGGGTGAGGATCGAGGAATCTGCTGGTTCGGGTACCTCAAACTTTAGAACTCAACTACATGTAAAGAGCCTAAGAACCCACCCTGAGCTGAACTATGCCAAACCTTAGTAGTTACCCAGATAGGCGTTTGTGTATTTTACATGCTTTATATCTCATTCTGTGGTACTAATTGATGATGTTATATTTCCTCTGCATGTCATTTCCATTTTTAAGAGGCATCGATTCGCGATCAGTTTCTGAGTTAGAGAGCTGGTTATGGAAAGTGAATTCCTTGATAAAGTAGAAGACAATCATTTGCCTCGCACATGGTCGAGCAAAGCCAATTAGAAAAGGGGACAAGATAGTGAGGGATATGTGTCGAAATTACGGGATTTCACCAATAGCAGTGTTACGCAGAATGAACTCAGAGAGTTGAAAGAAATATGGGCCCAGTGGGATGACGAGGCAAAGTAGTTGTTTTATAGTACCTACGGCGATCTACCATACCTACTTGATGTCAAAATAGATAAGCACCTATTCCGAGCAATGACTCAGTTCTAGAATGCTGCTTATAGCTGTTTCTCATTCAGGAAAGTAGATTTGGTTCCCACGGTAGAGGAATACATGACCTTGCTACGTTGTCCGAGAATTCAAGTTGATAAAGCTTATTCCAAAGCAATCAATAGTCTGACTTTCGCGAAGAAATTGATGAACATCACAGGAATGAGTGAACAATGGGTCTCAGCTAGAATACAGAAGAAAGGCGGGGGTAAATGCATACCTTAGATATATTTGAGGGACCCGATCCTAACTCATCCTGATGTGAAGAAAAAGATTGACGTCTTGGCCTTATGTATTTACGGTCTGGTGATCTTCCCAAAAGCCCTGACACATTGACAAAGCAGTTATTGATCTGTTCAGCCGATTGGACAAAGGGGTCATGCCTGTTCCTGCCATCTTGGCCAAAACGTTCAGATCCTTGAATGCATGTTAGAGAATAGGTGAAGGCAGATTTATCGAATGTGCGTAGGTGTTATTGGCCTGGTTCCATAGTCACTTCTGAAAAGTGGAGAAAGTGTCTTATTGGTTTTTGTTGGAGAATTACTCCCCGTTGAAAGAGATAGTAGCTACACCTAGGAGAGAAGACATGTCCGAAGAAAACTGGATAGCGCTCCTTCAAAACCTTCAAGAAGACGACATCGAGTGGAAGGCTTATTGGATGTTTCCCGACAAGATCCTTCATCGTTGTGGAAACTTCGACTGGGTTCCTCTACTAGGAATTTGGGGTGCCACTGCATATGCCCTTTGCTGGTCCTAAGACAATATGGCTCAAGACAATTCGTACCAACGACATACGGGTTGGCTCAATGCGAGTTCTCATACGAAGGGGGGAGCTATAAGAAAAAGGTTAAAGAGATCTTTAGTGCCTGGAATCAGATTCATAGAATGAAAAGGTTTTCAGAGGCTGATGATGACCCAGTACAAAGCCAGATAGAGGGTTAGAAGGATTAATGATAATGTCCCTGGGCCAAATCCAGAGGGCGCCCGATCGAGAGAAGAATGCCTGCGAGTAGTCCCATCAGAATTAGAGATTATGAAATAAGATTTTGAACGGATGAGTTCGAAGCTTGGAAAAAGGATAGAAAAGCTAGAGGAAAAAAAGATGTTCCTCCAATTAGAGGTGGACGGTCAAAAATCAGAGGCTGAGAAACTTAGAAAGGAAAAATTAAAGGTAGAAAAGACCAAGATAGTTTGAAGGCTGAATACAAGAAGATGCATCTGACGATAAAAACCACTGGATTAGGAAAAACTTTAGAGTAGTGGCGACAAGAGATCCGAGAGGAAAAAGCCAGAGTTAGTAATTGGGATAAAAAGTTTCAAGAAATACAAACGCAAAAAAAGGCCTTAGAGAAGGCATGACAGAAAACCAAAAGGAGAAAAAGGGACTAAAAGCTAGAATAGCTGAGCTTGGGCGATCTCTACACCACTACCGGAGTAAAGACTCAGAAAGAAAACTAAAATCAAGTCTGAACAGAATCAAGGAAATGAAAGATAAGGTTGAAGAGCTAGAATTGGCATTACACAGTGGTGAGCTCCGGATTGAGCTTCTAGAAACAAGAGAAAGGCGTTGGGAGGAGGAGCTTCCCCATTCTTGTGAACAAGTTAGAAGCCGAAATTACCTCATGGGTGAAGCGATAATCCAGATTCGAGAGGTAGCTGATCACCTACAGACTTTGGCTACAGTCGGGTTGTAATCAAGAGCTAATCTCTTTGCTTGGAAAATCAAAACCTTAGGCCTTAGGGCGAAATCATATTTGTAGTCTATTTTATGTAAAGGATTTTGTTTTTTAGTAAAGTTTTCTAAAATGAAGTTGAATCTGAATCGATGCCTTTTTCTTGCATTCATGCATTTGCATTGCATCATCAAAGAAAGGAGGTATTGATTAATATTCGGTTGCTAAATAGAAGAGTTTGTCATAAGGAAATAAATTTCTTGATAAAGTGGATTGTAATACGGTTGCCCAAATATAGTCCAAATAAACGACGAGAGAAGGGCGATAGTCCATAGAAGAATGCAAGACTTTGCCCGATGATTCAAGCCAATGCGGATTATTCAAGAGTCCTCACGTCTCGATTTTCTTAAAAGATCACGGAGGATAAGTGAGTGAAGAGGTACGGCCTGAACTTAGCAACAATGAGCTAAAAGAAGCATCTATGGAGAAAGTTTACGGGGCACGACCATAACATACAGATACAAAGAAAAAGACTGGTGTTTCCACTTGGAATATGATGACAAAATCATATACATAATCCGTTTTATATAAAGAACTTTATTTTCTAGAAAAGTTCTTCTAATGGAATTAAATTTATAATCAGTGCCTATCTTTCTTTTTGCATTCTCTCTATGCATTTGAATGTCATTGCATCATATTAGAAAGGAAGTGTTGATTCATATTCGGTTGCTAAATGGAAGAGTTTGCATAAGAAAATGTGTTACTTGATAACGTGGATTGTAATACGGTCGTTCAAACATAAGAACATGGCCGTATATGCGATCCGTTTTATGTAAAGAAATGTATCTTCTAAAAAAGTTCTCTAATGGAATCAAATTCATGATCAACACCTTTCTTTTTACATTCATGCCATGCGCCTGCATTGCATTTTATGCATTTGCATTACATCACGTTATATGCATTTGAGTCCAAAGAAAGAGCCTAATAAGTTAAAATTATAGAAGAAGAAAATAGTTGCAGAAAGACCAAGAAAGGAGGATTGCGAGAGCCTCAGGTCGGGAATCGAAATGGGAACCTATAGTGTATCCTCCTTTGTCAAAAACATTTATATCTATAGGAATGATGTACCCAGGGCGAGATAATACACAAAGCACGATGTTATGGATTGAAAGGGGTCTTCAGAACGTCAGTATAAATGTTGTTGACAAAGAGGATGATGCAATTGAAGATGTTTCAATGATACGCCCTTGTCCTCTTGGATTCATTTTGAACAATTGGACTGCTGTGGATCTTCTTGTAGTTTCTAAGTCCTCTCCAGAGTAATGCTCAATGTTAACTCTCTTTTTGTTTGCCCCCAAGTAATAGTGGGATTCTTTTGTGATAACTTATGTTTGCTCTTTATCATTTAAATGAACATTAATGAAGATGCATTTTGTCATAGTCTTTTCATTCTTGTAAACTTCATAATTATTCCCTCTTCTCACAGCCTGTCCTTACATATACCTCATATCATGCCATAACATTATTTTTGTTTGGTTCTAATACTTTGATGCTCCTCTATAGTTTTCTTTTCCATTCACCTTTCAGGTGCTCAGATACCAATGACATGAACAATCCCGTTACAAGTCCTGAAATCAATTTTGAGAAAGCTATTTGTGTAGGAGAATGCGAAGCTGAGGAAAATGCTGAAGATTATGTCTCATCTCCTGACTTACTAAGAATGATAGAACAAGATGACAAATAGATTTTACCCCATCAAGAATCTGTTAAGACAGTGAACTTGGGAAATGAAGAAAGGAGGTAGAAAGTGAAGATTGGGACCTCCATTTCAGAGAAGACCAAGTATGATTTGATCGCCTTGCTTCGTGAGTACAAAGATGTATTTGCCTAGTCGTATCAGGATATGCCAAGGTTGAACGAGGATGTAGTGGTCCATAGACTCCCACTGAAACCAGAATGCAAACCCATTCAACAGAAGCTAAGATAAATGAGACCTGAAATGCTGTTAAAGATAAAAGAAAAAGTCAAGAAACAATTTGATGATGGCTTCCTACAAATCGCCAAATACCTAGAATGGGTAGCTAACATAGTCCCAGTACCGAAAAAAGACGGCAAGGTACGAATGTGCGTAGATTATCGCGATCTGAATTGAGCAAGTCCTAAAGATAATTTTCCCTTGCCACACATTGATACGTCGGTGGATAACACAGCAGAGCATTCATTGTTTTTCTTCATGGATGGATTTTCGGGTTATAACCAAATAAAGATGGCTCCCAAAGATATGGAGAAAACTACATTCGTGATGATGTGGGGAACATTCTGCTACAAGGTGATGCCATTTGGATTGAAGAATGCCGGGGCAACATATTAGAGGGCTATGGTGATGTTGTTCCATGACATGATGCATAAAGAAATAGAAGTCTACGTTGATGATATGATTGCCAAATCTTGGGGGGAAAGAGAGCATGTTGAGAACCTCAAGAAGTTGTTCGAAAGACTAAGAAAGTTCCAGCTAAAGCTTAATCCAGCCAAGTGTACATTTGGGGCTACCTCGGGAAAATTAATAGGCTTCATCGTCAGTGAGAGAGGTTTTGAGGTTGATCTAGATAAGATAAAAGCCATACAAGAATTACCACCTCCGCGCACACAAAAAGAAGTCAGAGGATTTTTAGGGAGGTTGAACTACATTGCTCGATTCATTGCTCAACTTACCAACCAGTGTGAGCCAATTTTTTGACTCCTTTGAAAACACAATCCTGGAGAATGTAACGAGGAGTGCCAAGTGGCTTTTGATAAAATAAAATAGTATTTGTCTAGCCCCCCGGTGCTAGTACCACCAACTCCCGGGAGACCGTTAATATTGTATTTGACTGTGTTCGAAAACTCAATGGGTTGCGTGCTGGGGCAACATGATGAGTCAGGGAAAAGAGAAAGGGCAATTTACTATCTCAGCAAGAAGTTCATAGAGTATGAAGCAAAGTACCCGTCAATTGAAAAATTACATTGTGCTTTAGTGCAGGTAGTTCAAAGCTCGCACAATATATGTTGTATCATACGATGTGGTTAATTTCAAAGCTGGACCCAATAAAGTACATGATGGAATCACCTGCACTCTCAGGGAGAATGGCACAATGGCAGATCCTACTATCAGAGTACGACGCCATATATGTGAGTCAAAAGTCGATAAAGGGGAGCGCGATAGCTGACTTCTTAGCAACTCGAACAATAGAAAAATACGAGCTATTGAGATTTGATTTCCCAGATGAAGACTTAATGTACATTACAGAAAAAGAGTGTGAGTCGTCAAAAGAGAAATCATGGAAGATGAGCTTTGACGGTGCATCAAATGCATTGGGGCATGGGATTGGAGCAGTCCTAGTATCACCAGAGGGGAACCATTATCCACTCACTGCCAGATTAAATTTCTTCTGTACTAATAATGTTGCGAAATATGAGGCTTGCATCATGGGACTTCGAGCAGCCATTGAACGAAACATCAAAATCTTGAAAGTGTACGGGGACTCAGTGTTGGTGATTTTCCAAATCCGTAGAGATTGGGAAGTGAGAGATTCGAAGTTGGCCAAATATCTCAATCTTGTTGCGGAGTTGGTCAAAGAGTTCGAAGAAGTGACTTTTAATTACTTCCCACGAGAAAAAAACCAATTGGCTGATGCCCTGACCACTTTGGCCTCAATGTTCAAAGTAAACAGAGAAACAGAAATAATGCCTCTCTAAATGAGCATATATGAGGTCCCTACACACTGTTTTAGCATTGAAAAAGAGGAAGATGGATAGCCATGGTTCCATGATATCTTAGAATATGTCAAGAATCAAAGATATCTCGAGCAAGCAAATGAGAACGACAAAAGAACGATCAGAAGAATGGCGGTGGGATTTGTTCTTGATGGGGACATCCTATACAAAAGAGGAAAAGATCGAGTGCTCCTGAGATGCGTGGATGCTGTTGAAGCCAGAAAAATACTTGAAGATGTCCATGAAGGAACTTGTGGAATGCATGCCAATGGTTTCACTATGGCCAGGCAGATTATGAGACTTGGTTACTGTTGGCTGACAATGGAAAGTGACTGCATTAGTTACGCACGAAAGTGCCACAAATGTCAAATTTACGGCGATAAAATTCATGCAGCCCCTTCGCCCCTTCATGTCATAACTTCTCCATGGCCTTTTTCTATGTGGGGCATGCATGTTATAGGGCCTATTTCCCCAGAAGCTTCTAATGGACACCGATTCATTTTTGTGGTCATAGATTACTTCACAAAATGGATAGAAGCCATTTCATTTGCTAATGTGATGAAGACTGCAGTTTGTAAGTTCTTAAAAAAGGAGATCATATGTCGATACATTTTGCTTGAGAGAATCATTTCAGATAATGCTTTGAATCTAAACAACAAGATGATGAAGGAAGTATGTGAGCAATTTCAAATAAAGCATCATAACTCCTCACCCTATCATCCAAAGATGAACGGAGCAGTAGAAGCTGCTAACAAAAATATTAAGAAGATTATTGGGAAAATGACCGAGACATATAAAGACTAGCACGAGAAGCTACCTTTCGCTTTGTATGCATATCGCACATCTGTGCGTACATCTACGGGAGCAACTCCTTTCTCTCTGGTCTATGGAATGGAAGCTGTACTGCCCATCGAAGTTGAGATCCCCTCTCTACGAGTCTTAATGGAGTCGAAGCTAGAAGAATCAGAATGGGTTCGAGCTCGATATGACCAGCTAAATCTTATCGAAGAAAAACACTTAAAGGCGATCTGCCATGGACAAATGTACCAGAAGAGAATGATCACGACCCATGACAAGAAGGTGCGGCCAAGAGAATTTCACGAGGGAGAACTTGTACTGAGAAAGATTCTCCCAATACAAAAAGACTTTCAAGGAAAATGGGCACCAAATTGGGAAGGGCCATACGTCGTAAAGAAGGCTTTCTCAGGTGGAGCTTTGATTCTCACTGAGATGGATGGGAAGGAGTTACCAAATCCAGTGAACTCAGATGCTGTGAAGAAGTACTATGCCTAAAAAAAAAAGATAAAGATGAAAACTCAAAAGGGCGTCTTAGTGGAAAAAAGAAAAAGAAGAGATCAAGATGAAAACCCGAAAAAGGGCGTCTTGGTAAAAAAAAAAAGAGATCAAGATGAAAACCCGAAAGGGCATTTTGATAAACAAAAAGATTAGGATGAAAACCTGGAAGGGCATCCTAATGAAGGGGGTCCAAACATAAAGAGCAAGATGATTTGAACACAAAGTCAAATGCCAAGATTATAATATTTGAAGCAGATTCGAAGCTCAAAATCTTCTACACGAGAAGCTTTGTTCGAAAAGATCCAATATGAAGAAACGTGGAGAAGTTCATGCGTTGGATATCTAGAGCATTTGCGACAATTGAACCTGCTTTCCTTTTTATAACGTTTTCTTTATTGAAATATTCCTTATCAATTTTCTTTGCTTGTTGCTTTTGAAATAAATATGAGCGTGAGGTGTCCCTTTCATATCTACTTTTCCATTTTCATGCATCTCATTTTTGGTCTATTTAAATGATAAATAGTGAAATTACATACTCTAAACAAAATAAATGTCGAGCATTACCTGGATGAGAATTTGGTAAGTGCAAGAGCCTCAAAGCACAAAGTTCAACAGGGGGTAAAAGGGTGATATACGAGAAATGCAGATTACTCGTAAAACTTGAGGACGGGTACAAAACCTGAAAGAAAAGTCAAGAGTCAAAGCAATGAATACAGGTCATCATGAAAGGCGTGACGAAAAGAGATACATAACAAACAAGCCCAGGGCGCATGGCATAATCATGTAGGCATAAAAGCATTTAAGACAAACACGTGCATATCATGATAACATCATGCATGACACATACAGGTACACCAGTAAAGCAAGAAGTTTTGACGATAGTTGTACCAAACCAAGGAAAAAGAAGACATCTGAGTTCCACTAGATGATATGTTTTGAAATTCTAATTGCAAAATATCAACTCATAATACGAGAAGTGAGTTGAGCCTCAGGTCACACGCTGAGGTGTTTTTCAATACTTATTTTTCAAGATATCAACTCATAATACTTGAAGTGAGTTGAGCCTCAGGTCACATGCTGAGGTGTTTTTCAATACTTATTTTTCAAAATATCAACTCATAATACAAGAGGTGAGTTGAGCTTCAAGTTACACGCTGAAGTGTTTTTCAATTTCTGCTCAAAAATCAACTAATATTGCGAGAGGTGAGTTGAGCCTCGGGTCGCACGCTGAGGTATTTTTAATTTTTGTCTTTAATTTCTGTTTAAAAATCAACTCATAATGCGAGAGGTGAGATGAGCTTCAGGTCACACTGAAACACCCCAAACCCGGCCCACGAGCCTTGACCGGGTTAGGTATGTTCCTTGAGTAAATCAGTTCAATTCTTGTTTGCTACTTTGGAAAATTTTGTGTGTTTTCGAAGAACATTTGATTTGGTGTTGGGTTCAAATTGAAAACGGTGTTGCTCATGTGTCAAAACATTTAAATATTTGTTTACATTTTTAAGAAAAATTATTTAGTCTCAATTTAATAATAACCTTATCATAATAAACCAATTTTAAACGCTTACTTAAAAAGTTAATAGTAATGGCCATAATTACATCAAAGCAAAACCCCAAAATAAATCAAATACTTAAATAAAATAAAAAACAATGAAAATAGAATAATTACAATGAGCATGGCCACCATCGAGCTCACCGCCGACCAGATCCATTCTTGAGTGTCACCAAAAGATATCCCACAACGGGTGAGTCAATGCACTCAATGTGTAACCATCACACATACTCTCAATCAATTTAGGCATGTCAAATCATACATATACAACATATATAGTCAATGATGCAAACCCGAACCCAAACCTAGATAACCATCCGCTACACATCACCCGTACCAACAATCACACCGTGGGGACTACTAAGTCGACCCTCCATCCGCTACACATCATCGAAGGCAGTCGCTGCAGAAAGCTGGCACATCGCCCTTATAAATTGTGGCATAGCCACCAGATAATATTTTGTGACATAAGTCACCACATTCAGATTACGTGACATGAGTCACCAGATTTCGTGGTAAAAACCACCAGATCACTTCCCCTTAAGATAACACCCATATGACCCATGCCATACAAATCATACCAATATCATGCTTTATGCCTTATTTCACATTCTTATCAATATTCACTTATGTGCCATATTTCACATGTTCATAACATTTATTGACGTAATATTAAAGATTACGTACCTGAATGTTCTGTACCATTGTATGGTATCTTTAGCCACGTTCACACACTTTCATTAACACATATATTAAAACGTTACCATAAATCTATTAAGATTTAGTGTGGGGCTACACACCTGATACTAATGCTTTCACTGAATCCCGAAAAGTCAACCAAAATAGAGTGTACACTTCCCTAAAAATCAAAGTCAGAATTAGGCCAACATTTAATCACTTAAATATGGCTTTGGCCGAATGTTCATAGTCCCTTACCTTGTGGATCTAAATCCCGAAACGGTCACTTTCTCCTGAAGTTGTCGAAATCCCTATTTATCAATGGTTAGAATCGACTTTAATACATGGAAACTATGAAGATGGCCCTTGGCCGAATACCACATATTACTTACCTTGATCACACAAATCTCGAAGGATCACTCCTACAAACGTTGGCTATAAGAATCCCGAAAGATCTCCTGCGTTAGGCTGTACCTTCCCCTACAATTGGCTTTAACACACTTTAAAGAGTCATAGGGCCATTCGGCCATGACATAAATCCCAAACGAAGAGGAGTTGTCGCAAACTTACCTTAAAGATGGATCCCCTCGGCTTTGCAAAGAATCGGCCCACACTAAGATTGAGATTCAGCTATCAAAGAGAATAGGTGTGGAGTTGAAATTATATGAAGAAACGAAGAATGGAAGAGGCTTAAGAGAATTCGACAATCACCTGACTATTTCGATTTTTGAAAGGATTGTGAAAGAAAAGAAGAGAAGAAAGGGTTGAGCAATTCGGCAACGGTGGCAAAGGAGGATTCGGCTAACACAAAATAAAAGAAGAGGTTTGGGGAAAGAGGTATAGGTTCGGCCAAGAAACAAATAGAGGAGAAGTAGAAAAAAAATGCTAGTGACCTTAATGGTCTATAAAGTTTAGGTCACAAATCAAAGAGGAAGGGAGCCAAAACTAGATGACTTTTGCACAAGAGAAAGAACGACACTTAGAGAGAAAAGAAAGGTCTAAATTTCGCACACCCTCCTTATCAAGCTTCAAACCAAAATGCCACCCCTTAGAGTCCTATATTCTACCACCACTTTCTTCCCTATCAAATCCCACATTTTCTCTTATATTCTCTCCATGCTACTCATTCAAAAGAATTTGAATAAGTCAACCTTTATCTCTTCTTCCATGCCAAATTTTAAAAGAAAACCAAGTCTTATCCTCATCTTTTAAAGTCCCAATGCCGTCAACACTCCTCCCTCCTTGACGTAAAACAAACTCCCATTTGCTTCCTCTGCAACTCGAACTCGAGCCCTTCTCCCCTGCTTATGGTGTCACCTACCAAGGCCCTAAGTGGCGCCTCCATGCCACTTTACCAAGCCCAATCTTATGTCCAGAAACTCCTACAAATTCCCTTAAGGCCTATCAAGCTTAGCTCCCCTTTAATACTTAAAATCTAATATTTTCTAAGGCATTTACCTACACTTTGAAGTTCTCAAAAATTCATACAACATATTCAAACACACATAGGCATGTTACTTCATACAATTAAGCAATAATGCACAAGCCCTAATTCTCGAATATGACACGCACACCGAGGTATTTTTAATTTTTGCCTTTCAATTTCTATTCAAAAATCAACTCATATTGTGAGAGGTGAGTTGTGCCCCGGGTCGCACCCCGAGGTATTTTTAATTTCTGTCTTTCAATTTCTGTTCAAAAATCAACTCATATTGTGAGAGGTGAGTTGAGCCCTGGGTTGTATGCCGAGGTATTTTTAATTTTGTATTTCAATTTCTGTTCAAAAATCAACTCATATTGCAAGAGGTGAGTTGAGCCTCGGGTCACACGCCGAGGTATTTTTAATTGCTGTCTTTCAATTTCTGTTCAAAAATCAACTCATAATGCGAGAGGTGAGTTGAGCCTCGGGTCGCACTCTGAGGTATTTTTAATTTCTGTCTTTCAATTTCTGTTCAAAAATCAACTCATAATGCGAGAGGTGAGTTGAGCCTCGGGTCCCACGCCGAGGTATTTTTAATTTTTGCCTTTCAATTTCTGTTCAAAAATCAACTCATAATGCGAGAGGTGAGTTGAGCCTCGGGTCGCACGCTAAGGTATTTTAATTTCTGTCTTTCAATTTCTGTTCAAAAATCAACTCATAATACGAGAGGTGAGTTGAGTCTAGGGTCGCATGTCAAGGTATTTTCGATTTCTATTTTTCAAATTCTGTTTGCTTCAAAAAATTAACTCATATTGCGAGAGGTGAGTTGAGCCTTAGGCACATGCCGAGGTATTTTTATTTTTCTATATTTCGATATCTAAAAAAAAAAAAATCAAAAT
Source organism: Gossypium rotundifolium (assembly GCA_025506655.1). Taxonomy (NCBI): domain Eukaryota; kingdom Viridiplantae; phylum Streptophyta; class Magnoliopsida; order Malvales; family Malvaceae; genus Gossypium; species Gossypium rotundifolium. Next base: position 28,915,786 of record CP106728.1, read on the forward strand.
CAACTCATAATGTGAGAGGTGAGTTGAGCCTCGGGTCATACGCTGAGGTATTTTTCGATCTCTGTTCTTCAAAAAAAATCAATTCATATTGCGAGAGGTGAGTTGAGCCCCGGGTCGTACACTGGGGAGCAGATTGAAGATAGTACGTCTGGCATTCCCGATATTACAGGAGTAGATCGAAGTTAGCAGATTTGACCTTCCTGAAGTTGCAGGAAGCAGATCGAAGATATCAGTCTGGTGATCCTTGAGTTTACAGGGATCAGATTGAAGATAGTAGATTTGACCTTCCTGAAGTTGTAAGAAGCAGATCGAATATTTCAGTCTAGTGGTCCTTGAGTTTGTAGGGATCAGATTGAAGGTAGCAGATTTGACATTCCTGAAGTTTCAGGAAGCAGGTCGAAAACATCAGTTTGGTGGTCCCTGAGTTTGCAGAGAGCAGATTGAAAATAGCAAGTCTGGCGTTACTGATGTTGCAGAGAGCAGATTGAAAATAACAAATTTAGCGATTGCTGATGTTACAGGAGCGGATTGAAAGAGCAAATCGAAGAGGCAGGATTTATCGCCCCATAGTCAAAACAGAATAAATTGGAGCGACAGGTCCTATCTTTTTGAAGCATCGGTGGAGTGGATCAAAGCAACAAGATGCGGTGGACAGAATGAGGCTATCTGAAGAAGAGGGATACCAAAGAAGTCAAGACTTAGTGGGACTGGGCAAAATTGGTCTTTCTTTAAGTCTTTGCTCCATTCACGTTACACGACAATGAGCAAAGAGGGGCAGCTGTTGTAAGCCCAAATTTGCCCATCAACCCAGACCCAAACAATAACCCGAGGCCCAAATCATTGGCCCATTTACCCACAGCCCATTAAACAAATACCCAAACCCTAGCCCACAGAAGCCCAAAACCAAAGCAGAAAACAAAACCAAACCCTAGCCCCAAGTGGCGCCATAACCTAGGGTCATCTACCCTCTGTCACCGTTGAAGCTTTTGACCCACCGCCCTTACACCGCCACTGTCGCCATCACCAACCCCTCCACTTGCGCCGAATACCTACAAACAATAAATAGGAAAATACTTAACATGTATCAAGTTGTAAAACGATTGGTTATAAAAACCAATCTAATCTCTTTGTAATAGGGCTTTTTTTTCTTTTTTGAAAATCAATATCAGAAAACAGAGATTGGATCAATAGCAATATAGAGTCGAACAAAAAAACAAAGTCAGAGAATAGCAAAGAACAGCAACACAGATTAAACAAGAAGGCATCAGAAAAACACAAAAGATCCATTAAAATCAAAGGAAACAGAGGCTAAAGGTGATTTTTCTTTTATTTTCGAAAGTTGTTTCTTTTTCCTTCTTTTCAGAATATATACATATTACCATATTATTAATATATATATATATATATATATAAGAGAGGAAAAAATTTACCTTTTATGAATTTCTACCACTGCAGGTATGCGGTGGTCCATGACAACTCCGAGCGACGGAGCCCACTACTTAAGCCTTCGCAGGAGTAAACCTCGCAGAGAAAAAACAAGAAGGGTTTTTTATTTAAGCAATCAGCGAAAATGAAAAATAAAAGGAAAATTTTTGGTTTTATAAAAGATTCAAAACGACGCCGTTTAGGGCCTGGTTTAGTGGCCTCAAAATAACGTCGTTTCACCCCTCAGATCCGCGTGTTGACCCGACCCGCCTCAGGATCCGCGTGTTTTTACAAAGGGGTTTATTGTGCTTTCGATCCTTCCGTATTTTTAGCTTTTAAAATTAGGTTTTCTGTTATTTCAATTTTGGCCTAGATATTTCGCGCAGTTTTTTATTTGGTCCTTTAAAACGCTGCGCTCAAAACGCTTGGGGAAAATTACGCTCCGCGTCCCTCATTCTTTCGCGCGCGTTGCAATCCAGTCCCCCTATTATTTATTTTATAAAATTTGACCCGAAACTTCCGTTTTTAATACAATTTAACCCCTTTTTCAATTATTTTGCAATTTTTACTACTATTTAATATTTTCATTATTATTATTATTGATCATTTATTATTATTACTATTATTTTATTATGCTACTATTATTAGTACTACTATTTTTATTTTTATTATTATAAAATTTTATTAACATCCACCGCTTTCTTTATATTTTATTATTATTATTTTATAATTTATCCATCTTTTGCTATCATTATTTTCATATATCTATGATTATTATTACTATCTATTATTATTATTATTATTATTATTATTATTATTATTTGTTATTTTCATTATGTTTTACTATTATTTGTTTGCTATTACTATTATTTATATTCACGATCATATGTGTTATTTTATTTTTCTACTATCATTATTATTACTATTATCATATTACTATCACTAATATTATTACCTTAACCATTATTATTATTTGTTGTTTTCATTATTATTATTATCACCCTTTTTTTATCATCATATTACCATTATTATTACTATTATCATATTATTTTATATATACATATATAGTTTTATTTATTTTACATATACTATTTTGCTCATTAATCGCCATTTTTATTTTTATAAATCATCGTTATTATCGTTATTTCCTATTACTGTTAATATACTATTATTATCATAATACTTTCACTTTGCCCACTACCTATATTATCATTTTTCCTCTATTGTTATCAACATCCTTATCACTCGTCACGCTAATCTTTCTCGATGCCTCATTTTTTTAACAACCAACATTCCATATTAAGTGATTCGGGAAAATCGAGCCTTAACTTACTGGGTTCTGATTTTTCTCGTTTAAGCTAAACAACGGGATGTCCCTTTTAAAATTGTAATTCAAATTTTAAACAAAACACTTAATCCCAAAAATTCAAAATGCCACGCCCTAACTTACTGGACTCGACATCTAGATACGTCGGATAAGTTTTTTAATATAGGGGCTGTAACATCCTGAAAAGGGCCTATGCATTTTCAGTTTAATTGTATGAAATGACAAGTTTAAGCACTAAGAATAAATTTTTGATATTTTTGGAAACCTGAACATTTTGGAAACTTGAACATTTTGGAAACCTGAACATTTTTGGAAATGATCCAAAAATGAAAACCTGAACTTTTTGGAAACTTGAAAATGTAAGAAAAATGGCAAGTTACAGAGTCGATCGAAAATTTTAGGAAACTTAGAAATGATGCAGAAATGTCAAATTTTAAAGTTTAAAATAGGAAATAAGGGCAAGATGGCCTTAAAAGAAAAAGTTGGTAAAGTTTGACACACAAACAAAGCTTGGAAAAGTGGCTCAAGATGTCACTTAGGGCCTATGGAAATGGTGCCACATGCGGTGGTGTTGGGCTGAGTTCGAGTCACTTGGGAAGCAAATAAAAGGAGTTTTATTTTGGCTTCCAAGGCTAAGGGTGGATGGCACAAGCCTTCTAGAAAGGAGGTGTTTTAATTCCATAAATATGTGATTAATAAGTGATAAATAAGGGATTTTAAATTTGGATTATTTGAGGAGATAATTGATGGATTAAATGCTTTTATTTTTAGATAAAGGAGATAATATTACCTTAAGGAGAGTGGTGGCCAAGTCAAGGTGTAACTTGGCCCTACCCAATCGTTAGGACCTAATATGGGTCGTTACTAAGAAGAACTTTTTTGAAACCCATTTTCTAAATCCACTTAAGTTTTGTTGAAAATCGCTCATTTAAGTTATCTTGCCAAATTATACTTAGCCCAAATTGAAAATTTAATTAAGTCAAGTTATTACACAATTTTCGATGTGCTCGATGGCACGATAAAACATTTTCGTGTTAATTTAGAAAACGTAATTCAAATTTTAATTAAAATAAAATATCCAACATAAAAGAAAATAATTAAAGTAAAGTTTAATGAGGCCTTATTACATCCAAAATAAAACAACCCAATAACCAAATTTAAAATAACAAGAATTAAAGTCCGTTAAATTTTAAGTCCACCGCATGGCCTCCTCAAGTCCCTCCTACCCATGTCCGCAATCTAAGCATCACCGAAGAATAATGGAGAAGGTGAGTCACCAAGACTCAAGATGTAACCCTTCCCCGCTTTTAAATATTTTTCATACACAACATATAACAATTAATATGCAAAATAATGTGTACCCAACCTAGCCAACCATACGCCATCGCTACCCCTGCTGTGGTACCAAACCACCGGTGGTGCCAAACCACTGGTGACATATAGTCACAATGTGTTACCAAAACACGGTGTCCGTAGACACAAATCGGGTGATGGGGCCAACCCATCGTGTGATACCAAATCAACGGCGACGATCCCATATCTCAAGTGGGGCCAACCCACGGTGGTGTTAACTCCACGAGGACAAGTCGCTATTGAGGTACCAAACCTCCTGAGGTACCAAACCTCCGTGACATATAGTCACGGTGTGTTACCAAAACATCGGTGCCCGTCGGCACGATTAATCTGCCCCTCCACTCATCAATCCCACAACAGATAGACATACACATGTTTCATGCCATCACATTCTTAAATTTCATGTGTCAATACATCATGCTTACCAAAAGCATTAATAATAATAAATCACATTAACAGTACTTACCGAATCACCACTTATACCGATTTGGTATTAATTCCAATGCTACATTAATAAAATGAGCATTCACAAAGTTAAGCATAGTTAATATATTATATAGTGTGTATGTACACACTGTTACCACGATAGTCTTAAATCCAGAAGATAATCAATCGCCACACTCTAAGTCCTTGCCCCTATATTCTACCAACTATCAAGGTTAGTAATATGGCCATTCGCCAAACCAAATTATTTAAAGGGTCATATTTTGTACCGCATCCTTACCTAATCGCTTGAATCCTAGCTTCTTTTACCGAATCGCAAATCGTTCATAAACTACAGCTTGGTCAATATTAGCAACCATGGCTTTCGCTTTTCTTAATCATTAGAGGAGTAATCTTTTATAAGTAAACACTTACCACCACCTACCCAAAACCGAATGTCGAGAATGCCGATTCGATCTCTCTTTTGAGATCCCGAAGTGCCTATCATCGATTTCAACACTGGTTAGAATTCTTGCTACTAGTTGCCGAAACTTCGGCTTCCATACAATCCCATAAGTCGACAAGAAAAAGGAAATACAGAAGGAGGGTTCGGCCATCCCTTACCTTGATAATCGGTTGAATTACAAAGAAGTCCCGGAGTATCAATGCCACTGCACCATTCGGCCAAAGTGCAACCAAGGAGGAATGTGAGGTTTCGGCACTTCAAGAGGGTATATCCGACTATTTGGAGGTAGGACAATAGGGGTTTTGATCTATGAAGAAAAGAAATAGATGACTATGGAGATGTGGAGGATTCGGCCAAAGATTGAAAAGAAAAGAAATTGATGGCTTTTAGTCTTCAAAGAGAAAGAATAAAAGATAGGAGGGTTGAGAGTTTCGGCAGTTTGCAAAGATGGAGAAAAGAGCAAAACCAATGCTAAGTGATGTTATTTATAAGCATTCAACAACTCCCCCTTCCAAAAGTCCTTGCGTCCACTCCTCCTCAACAAGGAGTCCAAGATTCCTCTAACTTCCTTAATTCACTCTAGACCACTTAATTTAAAACCATTTGAATTTTCTAATAATAATCCAATGATAATTCTTTTAAATCTCCATGATCTCCTTGATTATCCTTAAAATAAAATCCCTATTATCCTCCTTTTAACTTATTATTTATCATCAATAATAAATAAAATAAGAGTTTAAAGAGAGGAGAAACTCTCCCCATGTAAGTCAAAATAAAGAACAAAAGAGGGATTTCATGACTCGAACACAAGCTCTCCTTGCTCCTTGGTGGCGTCACATGTAGCTCTTAAGTGGGCTTACTTTGCCACTTAGTCTGAGCTTACTTTATGTCCAAATTATCCCCATTTATTCTTATAACACCCTCTTGCTAAGGCTTCCCACCTTAAAAGTTAAAAACTAAAATTTCCTACCAAATCGAGCCAACACAAAAACTTAAATTGAACTCTATTATTCCATAAATAATATCTCAGAAGTTCTTACATAAGAAAAATGATTAAATTCCAAATAACCCCTTTTTGGGATGTTACGCCTTCTACCCCTTAAAATAAATTTCGTCCCAAATTACATAACTAAAATGTATGAGGTATTGTCACCAGTATCACATCCTCAGTTCCCACGTAGCTTCCTCGGCACCATGGTTCCGCCATAGCACTTTTACTAAGGGCACCGACTTCCTACGTAGAACCTTTATGTCTCATCCAAGATCTCGAACGGTTCCTCCTCAAAAGATAAGTCTGCGTTAACCTCGATTTACATCCACAGCACCACGTGTGATGGATCTCGACCGATACTGCCTCAAAGATTGATACGTGAAAGACGTCATGTATCCGACTTAACTCTGCCGTGCTTCAAGGCGATAGGCTCTGGACCCACTCGCTTACAACCAGATATGGCTCGATGAACCTTGGGCTTAGCTTCCCTTTCGCCAAACCTTAGTACCTTCTTCCAAGGCGACACCTTCGGAAAAACCTTGTCTCCCACAAAGATACTCCATTTCCTTGCGTTTGAGATCGGCATAAGACTTACGCTTATCCGATGCTTCCTTGAGACGAGACCGAATCACTTTGACTTTGTCTTCGATCTCGGCTACCAATTCTGGGCCCAACACTTGTCGCTCACCCAACTCCGTCCAACACGCTTGAGTTCGGCATTCAAATCCATACAATTAACGTAGGTGCCATCGAATACTCGCTTGGTAGCTATTGTTGTAGGCAAACTCGGCCAAAGGTAGAATTCTCCCAACTACCTCGAATTCCAAGACACAACCCTCAAAGATATCTTCTAAGATCTCAGATGACCCTTCATTGCCTCGTCCGTGCGAGGATGGAAAGTCATCTTTGAAATCCAATCGTGTACCCAATGCTTGATGTAACGCTTTCCAAAACCTCGAAGTGAACCTTGGGTCCCTATCTGAGATAACTGATACAGGTACACCATGTAATCTGACTATCTCGGCCACATACAACTTGGCTAGCTTCTGGAGTGAGTAATCCATTCTCACCGGTATGAAGTGAGCTGATTTAGTCGACGGTCTCACGATCACCCAAATCGCATCTTTCTTCTTTGGGCGTAAGGGGTAGACCAGCGCGAAATCCATAGTGATCCGCTCCACTTCCATTGAGGGATCTTAACCGGTTGAAGTAACCCGATGGTAACTGGTGCTCACTTAACCTGGCGCCGACACGTCAAACACTTCCCTATTTAATTCCGTTATCTCACGCTTCAACCCGGCCACCGTAATCTGTTTAGTAGATCTCCATACATCTTGCTTCCTCCCGGATGCATAGCGTATGGCTGCTATGAGCATCCCGGAGAATTTTCGCCTCAACTCCATATCTTTTGGCATACAAGGCCGTCCACGAAAACATAGCACACCATCACGGTCGGACTATACCCTTCTAAACCACCATCCCGAACTTGCCTTCCTTAGCATTTAACCCTTCATCCACCAATTGTTTATCCTTAATCTCCTCGATCCACGTTGGCTTAACTTGAAGTTACGCCAAAAGGCTTCCGTCGTCATATAGGCTCAATCGAGCAAACATTGCTCTTAAATCCGCCACGACCTTCCTGGCTCAACGCGTCACCACCACGTTAGCCTTACCCATGATATTCGATGGAACGATCGTAGTCCTTTATGACTCAATCCATCTACATTGTCTCGATTCAGATCATACGTGGTCAAGATACCTCAAACTTTTGTGGTCCGTATAAATTACCGACTTCTCCCCATAAAGATAATGTCTCCATACTTTCGTGGGCTACTACCTTCCCATCTGCAAGACATCATCGCGGCTAACTCCAGTCGTGAGTTGGTAGTTAACCCTCACGCGGCCTCTACGCCACCGACGGGATGCATAGGCTACTACCTTCCCATCTCGCATCAACACACACCCCAAACCATCAGCTTGTCATGTGAGATGCATCACAATAAAATCTGATGAAAAACTACATTCATTAGATCTATGAGCAGTGGGTGCATTGGTCAACGAATGGCATCGACCCTTGGAGTTCTAGGGTACGCCCTTGAAAAGTTTGTCTACTACTACTTGAGTGACCTAAAGGACTCACTAGGTCGACCATCTCCCTAACCACCAATTCCTTTGGTGCCATTGATCTCGAGTCTAGGTTCAAAGTCTCTACCACACTCATCGGCTACGTCTTTCTTGAATGTGTAGACCCACACATCAATCAATGCATAATAAGGAGACCAAAAATCGAAACGTCTCGACCCTTGGAGTTATGACATCCGGTGACGTCACCCTCTCATGACGCCTTGCCGCATAGACTAAGCCCAAAAATCAGAGTTGCCTAGCCTCTCACGTTGCTGAACCTACGCCACCTACCTTGAGTTCCTCGACCTCGGTTAGGACCATTGCTTCCTCTGCCATTACCACGACCCTCTGCGGTCCCATTTGAGTCTGAGTGCAGTTACGCCCCTACGGCTGATTTCGAGCTCGCTTAGGGACAATCTCGACCCGATGTTCTAAAGACCCACACTCAAAACATCCTCTATCATGGGTCGAGCAACCTCCCCAATGGGACTTCCTACAACGATTACCTTGGCAGGCCTCGATTGTTAGCTACTGGCCTGTCTTTGATTTGGCCCACTGCCTAGCCTTCTTGATCATTACCATTTGGATCGGTGACCCAAATCCTCTCTTACGATTATTTCTACTATAATTACGCCTCCTGACCTCCTTAATCCCTCGGCTACTTTAGCCTTTTCCACGAGAGATGAAAACTCACGAACTTCTTTGCAGGGGCAATCAAGAACCTCAAGTCATCTCGAGTCCGTCCTCAAAGGACCACGCGCTCGTGTTCGGTGTACACGATTCCTCTTGCATACCTACTCAGTCTCAGAAACTCAGCCTCGTACTCAGCCACGGACTTAGTCCCTTGTATTAGACCCAGAAAAGCCTTCCTCTGCGCGTCAGTGTAGCTGGTGCCCACATACTTCTTCTGAAAAGCGGTTTTAAAGTAGTCCCACGTAAGATCATCAGCTGTGGCTCCATCCCGAACTGTCAGCCACCACTGGTACGCTTCATCCTTTAGAAGCGACACCGCCCCTTTCAGCTTTTCCTCCTCTGTCAGGTCAAGATCATCCATTATCCTTTCTGTAGATTCCAGCCAATACTCTGCTGCACTGGGCGCCACTCCAGACACGCCCCGAAACACCTCGGCTCCGTTGGACCGAATCCGCTCGGGAACAGATTTCCGAGCTCCTAAATTTCCACCATTGACCACCAATTCGAGTACTACAACACCGCTTGCGCATCGCCTCTCTCCCGTCGATCTGTTCTCTGCTCCAAAAGTGGAGGTGGTGGTGGCGGTGGTACATCGTTTGTAACCTTGTCCCGGCTGACGGGTTTAGACACCGCTATCCTACCCCTACAAGGTCCACGGCGTCCCACGTCCTCTAGAACTCATTCTATCTCTGCGCTTTTAATCGATTAAGAGAAATTTTATGTATTAGCGTTTGTTCCACTTCATTACTTTCATGAATAAATTTTATGAAGAAATTTTAATTAGGGATTCTTTCGTGCAAACAAGGTTTGATCTTCTATCCTAGTTCACACAAAGGGGTTCATGCATCCATTCCTTAATGCTTTCCATACCTATTCACTCCTGGACATTTCGCCATTTCTACCCGGGGTATTTTCGTCATTTTCCTCTGAGGGTATTTTCGTAATAAAGAGATTTTAAAACTTTAGTAGAGTAGGTTGTTTTGCAATTCTCAACACTGGAGGTATTATTAAAAAATTGATAAGATTTAAAGTTATGGCATTATTTCGAAAACCAGGGGTATTTTGGTAATTTGGTCCTCCAGGGTTAATTTGGTAATTTTTGTAAAACAAGGGTGTTTTAACCATTATAAAACTCTGAGGGTCCCTTTTGAAAATTTTCTCCTTAAAACGGTGATGTTGCAAAAATTTTGTACTCAGGGGCATTTTGGTAATTTTATAAGTTGAGGGCGTTTTCGTAATTTTAATTTTTTTTTCCAAAACCAAATATTTTGCTGATGATTTCCAAGGCTAAGTTTGTTGAATATTTATAGAATAGTTAAAATTTTTGGACAAAATCATTGATTTGATATTTTATGAGCAGGGTATTTTAGTAATTTTACCCCTAAGGGCATTTTTGTAATTTTTTTCCACAAATCAAGTTTTTCAAGGAAAGCGTTGTAAAATGATGTTTTCCGATTTGAAAGAGTTATTACGAAATTTTGAAAACATTAGGGTTCTTGTTGTTTCGTTCCTTTCAAAACATGGCTAATTCCCTTTCGGGTTTTAGTCATTAGGTTTAACCTATGACCGAGCCTTCTTGGTGGTGGTGAACCAAGCTCGCACTGTGCGGTGTTTAGTGTGTGGAGAGGAGGTGAGTCACGCAATTTGCTTAAATACCAAGCTCCCACCAACCTTTCTAGACATGCGCACAGAGATTACCACACCATCGAGCCCTCGAGTTGGGTGAACCCAAGCTCACGCACTGGGTAGGATACTGCGAAGAGGTGGTGAGTCACCTGACCGCTTAAATACAGTGCTCTTCCTGTTCCAATCCTGAACATGCGTCTGGGGGTTACCACACCCTAGCTCGTTGACTAAGTCATAGATTGGTTTAGTTCTTTAAGTCTTATGTTTAGCTTGTGTGTTTGAGTAATCTAATCCTAGGGTTCAAATTCTTCTAGGTCTATCTCGTTCCATGCTTCCTACCCTTCTAGAATATAATTCACCAAGAAGTTTAGAGGTACTTACAGGCGGATCGGTCTTGGAGACTCAAGAACCATCTTGCTTTAAAACCAAAAACAATTAATAAGGCCTACTAAAACATTTTTGGGCCTTGGGCCCCACAATGAAGTTTTGAGCTGGCTCGATACCAATTTATGATTTCAAACCCGCCCAATCGTTAGGACCTAATATGGAGTCGTTACTAAGAAGAACTTTTTGAAACCCATTTTCTAAATCCACTTAAGTTTTGTTGAAAACTTGCTCATTTAAGTTATCTTCAGAAATTATACTTAGCCCAAATTGAAAATTTAATTAAGTCAAGTTATTACACAAATTTTGAGATGTGCTTTAGATGGCACGATAAAACATTTTAGTGTTAATTTAGAAAAGCGTGTAATTCAAATTTTAATTAAAATAAAATATCCAACATAAAAGAAAATAATTAAAGTAAAGTTTAATGAGGCCTTATTACATCCAAAATAAAACAACCCAATAACCAAATTTAAAATAACAAGAATTAAAGTCAGTTAAATTTTAAGTCCACCGCATGGCCTCCTCAAGTCCCTCGGCTCCATGTCCTAATCTAAGCATCACTGAAAGAATAATGGAGAAGGTAAGTCACCAAGACTCGATGATAACCCTTCCCCGCTTTTAAATATTTTCATACACAACATATAACAATTAATATGCAAAATAATGTGTACCCAACCTAGCCAACCATACGCCACTTGTCTACCCGTTGTGGTACCAAACCCTTTGGTGGTGCCAAACCACCGTGACATATAGTCACAATGTGTTACCAAAACAACGGTGTCCAGAGACACAAATCGGGTGATGGGGCCAACCCATCGTGTGATACCAAATCAGCGGCAGACGATCCCATATCTCAAGTGGGGCCAACCCACTGGTGTTAACCACGGGGACAAGTCGCTATTGAGGTACCAAACCTCTGGAGGTACCAAACCTCACGGTGACATATAGTCACGGTGTGTTACCAAAACACTTGGTGCCCGTCGACACGATTAATCTTGCCCTCCACTCATCAATCCCACAGATAGACATACACATGTTTCATGCCATCACATTCTTAAATTTCATGTGTCAATACATCATGCTTACCAAAAGCATTAATAATAATAAATCACATTAACGTACTTACGAATCACCACTTATACCGATTTGGTATTAATTCCAATGCTACATTAATAAAATGAGCATTCACAAAGTTAAGCATAGTTAATATATTATATAGTGTGTATGTACACACTGCTACCACGATAGTCTTAAATCCAGAAGATAATCAATCGTTACACTCTAAGTCCTTGCCCTATATTGACCAACTATCAAGGTTAGTAATATGGCCATTCGGCCAAACCAAATTATTTAAAGGGGTCATATTTTGTACCCGCATCCTTACCTAATCGCTTGAATCCTAGCTTGACACCAATCGCAACTGGTTCATAAACTACAGTTGGTCAATATTAGCAACCATGGCTTTCGGCTTTTCTTAATCATTAGAGGTAATCTTTTATAAGTAAACACTTACCACCACCTACCCAAAACCGAATGTTAGAGAATGCGGATCCGATCTCTACTGTTTTGAGATCCCAAGTGCCTATCATCGATTTCAACTTTGGTTAGAATTCTTGCTACTAGTTGTCAAACTTGACTTCCATACAATCCATAAGTCGACAAGAAAAGGAAATCTGAAGGAGGGTTCGGCCATCCCTTACCTTGATAATCGGTTGAATTACAAAGAAGTCCGGAGTATCAATGCCATTTGCACCATTCTACCAAAGTGCAACCAAGGAGGAATGTGAGGTTTGACACTTCAAGGGGTATATCAGGCTATTTGGAGGTAGGACAATAGGGTTTTGATCTATGAAGAAAAAAATAGATGACTATGGAGATGTGGAGGATTGACCAAAGATTGAAAAGAAAAGAAATTGATGGCTTTAGTCTTCAAAGAGAAAGAATAAAAGATAGGAGGTTGAGAGTTTGATGCTTGCAAAGATGGAGAAAGAGCAAAACCAATGCTAAGTGATGCTATTTATAAGCATTCGCAACTCCCCCTTCCAAAAGTCCTTGCATCACTCCTCCTCAACAAGGAGTCCAAGATTCCTCTAACTTCCTTAATTCACTCTAGACCACTTAATTTAAAACCATTTGAATTTTCTAATAATAATCCAATGATAATTCTTTTAAATCTCCATGATCTCCTTGATTATCCTTAAAATAAAATCCCTATTATCCTCCTTTTAACTTATTATTTATCATTAATAATAAATAAAATAAGAGTTTAAAGAGGAGAAACTCTCCCCATGTGCCGTCAAAATAAAGAACAAAGAGGATTTCATGACTCGAACACAAGCTCTCCCTTGCTCCTTGGTGGCGTCACATGTAGCTCTTAAGTGGGCTTACTTTGCCACTTAGTCTAACTTTATGTCCAAATTATCCCCATTTATTCTTATAACACCCTCTTGCTAAGGCTTCCCACCTTAAAAGTTAAAACTAAAATTTCCTAAGAGCCAACACAAAAACTTAAATTGAACTCTATTATTCCATAAATAATATCTCGTAAGTTCTTACATAAGAAAATGATTAAATTCCAAATAACCCCTTTTTGGGATGTTACACAAGGACTCTTGGCCTAGCAAATTCCTAAAGAAGGAGAACCAAAGTCTTTTCTCTCATCTTTTCCAAGTTGCGAAAATTCCTAGCTCTCTCCCCTCTCGCCGAATTTTTCTTTAAGCAAAATCCATCTCTTCTTCTTCCATTTTCTTCTCCTCTCCTTTGCTATTGTCGAGCCAAAACACTCTTTGATCCCCGATTAAAACTCCATAGCCAAACTCGTGACTCTAGGTAAGGAAGCAATCGATCAAAGCATTAGAGGTAAGGCTAAGCATTAATCAAGTTCTTTCTTTTCTATTTGCCGAAAGAGAAGGGTCTAATCCTATTTTTGTCTTATGGCCAATCTATAAGGATCTCTCGTGTTCTTTTTACAACAGCTTGAATACAAGGAGGAATCTTTTGGGAAATTCGAGGATCTAAGGTAAGATAAATATATTTGGTTAAAGGTTATGATTTATATGTTAAATTAAATTTAACATATGATGCTAGGGATGTAAACAAGTGCTATAAGGCAAGGAATCCTTTTCGATTTGGAATTTGTAAGGTAGGTGATATTCGCCAAGGCTTGTTTTTTTTATATTTAGGATTATTTCCCATTATTTCAAAAGCCAAAATCGACATGGTTACATGGCTAGTGTTAGCCGATTTCAAGGAAAAGGAATACTAGCAATTTTGGGGACTTGATTTACGACATCCAAATTGACAAACAAGGTAAGTAATACAAATCCTACTAGGATTTGGTTTTCTTTAAGCCAAATAGGTTTGTTAATATGCTTTAATGATTGGCCAATATAGGAGTTAAAAATCTAGATTGGTAGATCGTTCTTCTGGATCTCAAGGAATCCAATAAGTTTAATCGGTGTGTACCCATACTAATCTTCAATAAATTATATGGCAATTATTAACTATATGAATATGCATAAGAATGTGAATGTGGTTAAGTACCACAAATGTGGTAAGAAGTACTCGAACGCTTCCTACTTCGATAGGATTACGAATATGATATATTATGAACATGTGAATAGGAACATGAATGAGAAATATGTATGTTATATAATTTATGGGGCATTCGGGATCTATGTGAAAGGGAAGAAGGTGTTGACTTGGTCTCACCAACTAATATGGTGACTACGGTCACAAAATTTGAATATGGTAACTTTGGTTACATTATCCGAATTTGGTAACTTCGTTACATTACTTGAATATGGTGTCTAATGACACAAATGATATAGGCGATGAGCACGCCGTTTGCGCGATCGCCTTCGATGGTGTGTAGCGGATGGAGGGTTGACTTAGTAGTCCCACGGTGTATTTGGCGTGTACGGGTGGTGTGTAGCGAATGGACAAATAGGCTTGGGTTTGGGTTACATCATCATTTATTTTTATATGAATATGAATTTGATATGAACATGTATTCTCGATTTGTTGAATGTTAGTCTTGTGCACATTGAGTCTGTTGACTCACCCATTGTGGGAACTATTTTGGTGATGAACAAGGATTTTAACCGGACAGTAGACCTTGAGGTGGCCATGTTTCATTTGAAGATTTGATTTGATTTGGACTTTATTTCTTTTCAAGACATTTAATTTTATTTTATTTTGGGTTTACTTGATGTAATAAGGCCATAAGGCCCAAGTGGATTTCTTTATTTTTGCTTTACTTTTAAATATTGTGCTAAGAACTATTTTGGATGTAAGTAAGTACAAAATTTATTTCTTTAAAATGAACCTAAAATTTTTTTGTCACTTTACTTAAATTGGATTTACAAGATTAATTAAATGGGTTTCCAATCTAAGCCCAACTCAAAATAATAGTTTTCTAAAATTTTACAACTTTTCTCTAAGTAACTAAAATTTTTGAAACCGGTGTACTTTAGAAACATACCAGATTCGGTTCGGGCTCGTGGGCGAGAGTGTGGTGTTTCATTTGGTATCGAGCCCGCTTTAAACTCTCGGCACGTGGGCTAAGGCCCAAAACATTTTCAAAGCGAGCCAAATGATTATCTTTGAAAAATAGGTAGGTTTTCTGGCATGGCACCTAAGTCTCCGACCCGCAGTCCACCAGGTAAGTACCCTAACTATATGTGTGATTCTGTGAACTGCTTAAGGGTAGAAAAGGCATGGAACGAGAATAGAATGATAGGAACTTGAACCCTAGGATTAGATTACTCAAACACAAAACTACATAAGACTTAATGCACCGAACAAACCTATGGCTAAGTCATCGAGCTAGTGGTGTGGTAACCCCATGCGCATGTCTAGGATTGGATCCCAAGAGCTTGGTATTTAAGCCCTAGTGACTCACCTCCTCTTCGCAGAATCCTACCAGTGCGTAGCTTCTGCTCACCCTAACTCGGAGGCTCGGTGGTGTGGCAACCTCATGCGCATGTCCTGGAATGGTTTGGTGGGAGCTTGGTATTTAAGCAATCATGGACTCACCTCCTCTCCACTCGAATCCCGCCTGGTGCGTAGCTTTGGTTCACCCCGACCAAGAAGGCTCGGTCATAGGCTAAACATAATGACTAAAACCCGAAAGGAACTAGCCATGTTTAAAAAAAAAAAGAGAACAAAACAACAAATCCCAGTTTTAAAATTCTCAAAACTTTCTTTGAAGTTGAGGAAACCATCTTTACAAAAAAAAAAATTTTGAAAAATTTTGATTTGTGAAAATTACAAAAAAATGCCCCTAATGGTAAAATTACCAAAATGCCCCTAGTTATAAAATGTTCAACTACTCAACAGCTTTACCAAAATGTCATTATTTTATAAACATTAAAAAACCCTAATTTGTAAAATATCAAAATACATTGATTTTAGAAAATTACAAAATTGCCCCTAACTTACAAAATTACCAAAATGACCCTAATTTTCAAAATTTTTGCAACATCCCCATTTTGGAAGGAACAATTTTCAAAAAGAACCCTCAAAGTTTTACAACTTTCGAAATATCCTTGACTTATAAAATTTTTCAAATTTACCCTGATTTGTGAAAAATTACCAAGATACCCCTGAGGTCAAAAATTACCGAAATACCCCCGGATTTCAAAATTTTTCCAAATTACCCCGAGACTTCAAAATTTTCAAAATACTTTTTGACAAAAACACCAAGGAACGTTTTTCTTTTGAAAAATTACGAAAATGCCCCTGTAGGATAAAATTACGAAAATACCCCTGGGTAGTGGAAAATAACAACAACGAAAACTACAACGTTTCTCTGAATGAACGAAAGTTCATACTTGTTTGATGGATGAATGAATGAATGAATGGAAAAGAATGTGTGTTTGTATAAATACGAAAGAACCACTCTTAAATTTCTTTTCATAAAACTCCTTCGCGGGTAAATAAGTGGAACAATGACTAATCCATAAAATTTCTTAATCAGATCTCGACGCTAGAAAATGGGCTCTAGAGGACGTGGTCGTCGTGGATAAGGTAGAGGAAGGATGACTGTGTCGGAACCCGTTAGATCGGGTCAAGGGTTCGATAATGAAATACCACTGCCACCACCACCCCTAGCTGTTAATGTTGAGCAAGAGGGCTCGACGGGAAGATCTTGTGTCGCAGTCAGGTCTTGCGAGTTTTGGAATTGGTGGCAGGTGCAAGAGGAAATTCAAGAAATCGTAAGTCTGTGCTCGAACGGCTCGAGCTAATGGAGTGAAATGTTTCGAGGAGTATCTCTGAGTGGCACCAGTCTGTTGACCGAAATCGGTTGAAGCAACGGAGCGCATCATGGATGAGCTCGATCCGACTCAGAGGAAAAGTTGAAAGGGATGGTGGCATTGTTACGCCGATGAAGCGTACGCTGGTGGTTAACTGTGCGAGATGGTCCTATGGCGGAGGATCTAACCAGGGAATATGTTAAGGAGGCATTCCAGAAGAAATATGTGGGAACCAGGTATACAGATGAGCAAAGGAAAGCTTTTCTGGGGCTGGTTTAAGGGAACAAGTCCGTAGCGGAATATGAGGCAGAATTTCTGAGGTTGAGTCATTATGCTCGAGGTGTAGTGGCGACTGAACATGAACGCTGTGTCCATTTTAAGGACGGACTGAGAGACGACCTGAGAATGTTGATAGCACTGCATCAGGAGCGGGAATTCTCGGCTTTGGTGGAAAAGGCCAAAGTGGCCGAGGGAATCAAAGATTCTACCAAGCAGGCTGTGGATAAGAATAAGCCTAAGAGAGGTTTTGGACCATCTGGAAGGGTTTATAAGAGGCCTAGGGTTGACGGGCCACGAAATCAATAAGCTGGCACGGGCTGGCAGTATCGCCCTTGTGAGCATTGTAGAAAGAGGCACTTGGGGGAGTGCTGGAGAAAGACGGGAGGATGTTTCAAGTGTGGGTCCAAGGACCATATGCTTAAGGATTGTCCCAAGCAACTAGATGAGAGCCGACCGACAGTGCAGAGGGCTAGCCAGATTGGTAGAGGCGGGCAGTAGCCTCAACGGGGTCGTGGTTCGGCTAACAGAGGTAATGGTGCTGGCAGAGGCCGTGGAGCACAGGGCTGAGGTGCTACTAATGTTAATGCAGAAGCAAGACAATCGGGTTTGGTTTATGCGATTCACCAAAGGGAAGATGGAAACGCGCCGGATGTTATAACCGGTACGTTCTTTATTCATGACAAGCCCTATTTTGCTCTTATTGATGTGGGCTCAACTCATTCCTATGTTACATGTAGTGTAGTGGAAACATTAGGCCTAGACTCTGAACTCTCTGATAGGCAGATGACGGTAGTAAGCCCATTAGGCCAAACTGTAGTGGTAGACAAGATCTTTCGAAATGTACCCTAAAGATTCGTGGAGTGAACTTTCTATGCAGACTTAATGGAGTTACCCTTCTGAGAGTTTGAACTTATACTCGGAATGGATTGGCTAGTAGAACACCGAGCCGTATTGGATTGTGCGGCTAAACGTATGGAACTAAGAACCCCAGAGGATGAAGTGGTAGTAATGATCGGAGAAAGGAGGAACTACTTGTCTAACGTAGTTTCAAAGACCAAGGTCGAGAAGATGGTTAAGAAAGGTTGCAAGGCATTCCTAGCCTTCGTAAGTGCGATAAGTGGAAAGGAAGAAGGTATTAATGGAGTTAGGGCGGTAAGGGACTTCGTGGATGTGTTTCGGAGGAATTACCTAAATACCCCGCACAAGGAGGTAGAATTTGGAATTGATTTGCTACCCTGAACAGCTCCTGTGTCAATCGCTCCATACTGAATGGCGCCAAAGGAGTTAGTGGAGCTCAAGGCTCAAATCCAAGAACTGTTGGATTGTGGGTTCATCCGACCCAGTGTGTCTCCGTGGGGAGCACCAGTCCTATTTGTGAAGAAGAAGGACGGAACTATGCGTATGTGCATAGATTATCGTCGCTTGAATAAGTCGATCATTAAGAACAAGTATCCTTTGCCAAGGATCGATGAGTTGTTCGATCACCGGGAGCCGCAGATGTTTTCAAAGATCGACTTAAGGCCTGGATATCATCAATTGAAGGTGAAGGAGGCGATATCCATAAGACCGCTTTTAGGACAAGATACGCCATTTTGAGTTTGTGGTGATGCCGTTTGGGATGTAACGCCCACCAGCGTTCATGGATATGATGAATCGGGTTTTCCAACCCTACTTGGATAGGTTCGTCGTTGTGTTCATCGACGATATTTTGGTGTACTCGAAGTCGGAGGAGGAGCATGATGAGCATCTCCGAGTTGTGTTGAAAGTGTTAAGGGAGAAGAAGCTCTATGCCAAATTCAACAAGTGTGAGTTTTGGCTTAAGGAGGTGGCATTCTTAGGACATGTGGTATCCGCAGAAGGAATAAGAGTAGATCCTAGGAAGATCGAAGCAGTGTTGGATTGGAAACCACCTAGGTCCGTGGTTGAAATTTGAAGTTTCCTAGGCTTGGCAGGCTATTATAGAAGGTTTGTGGAAGGATTCTCGTCAATAGCCGCGCCTTTAACAAAGTTGCTAAGGAAGCAAGTACCCTTTGAATGGACTAATAAGCAGCAGGAGAGCTTTGAAAAGCTTAAGAAGGTCTTGATTAAGCTCTAGTGTTAATTCAAATTTGAGGCGTGAAAAGATTTTGTGGTGTCTTCGTGACGCTCGCATACACGGGTTAGGGTGTGTGTTAATGCAAGATGGCAAAGTAGTCGCTACGCGTCACGGCAGCCTAAGGCCTCATGAGGTTAACTACCCAACTCATGACTTGGAACTGGCAGTAGTGGTTTTTGCCCTTAAGGTTTGGAGGCACTACCTTTATGGAGAAAGGTTAGTTATCTACACAGACCACAAAAGTCTTAAGTACTTGTTGACTCAGAAGGAGTTGAACTTAAGGCAACGAAGGTGGGTGGAATTGTTGAAGGACTACGACTGTTCGATAAAAAATCATCCGAGCAAGGTGAATGTGGTAGCCGATGCCCTGAGTAGGAAGGTTGTGTCAGATCTAAGGGCTTTGTTTGCTCATTTAAGTCTATATGATGATGGAAGCCTGTTGGCGGAGTTACAAGTCAAGCCCACCGGTCAAGGAGGTGAAAGAGGACAGCTATCGATAAGGACTTAAGTACTAAGTTACGCAAGTACAAGAAGGAGGATTAAGGGACTATGACGTTACTGATGAAGAAGTATTGTGCTACAAGGGAAAGGTCTGTATGCCGAGGGATAAGGAGTTGAGACCAAGGATTCTTTGAGAAGCGCATGGTAGCCCTTATGCTATGCATCCCAGAGGCATTAAGTTGTATAGAGATCTAAGGGAACAATTTTAGTGGTCTGATCCGAAACGAGAGGTGACCGAATTTGTGGGGAAATGTTTGACGTGTCAGCAAGTTAAGGTGAACACCAAGTCCCATCAGATTGCTTCAACCAATCAAGTTTCCCAATGGAAGTGGGAAAGAATTACCATGGACTTCGTTAGTGGGCTTCCCTTTATGCCTACTAAGAAGGACTCGGTATGGGTGATAGTGGACCGTTTGACCAAGTCCGCACACTTTATCCCAGTAAGAATGGATTATTCTCTTTAAAAGTTGGCTAAGTTATATGTGGCAGAGATTATGAGGTTACATGGAGTACTAATGTCGATCATCTCTGATAGAGACCCAAGGTTTACGTCTCGATTTTGGAAGGCACTTCATCAAGCCTTAGGCACTAGGTTGGACTTCACCACGGCGTTTCATCCACAATCCGATGGGCAGTCTGAACGAGTTATACAAGTGTTGGAGGATATGTTGAGAAGCTGTGTACTAGATTTTCGAGGAAGTTGGGAAGATTACTTGCCTTTAGCTAAGTTTGCCTACAACAACAGCTATCAGGCTAGCATTCGGATGGCACCATATGAAGCGTTGTATGGCCGGAAGTGTAGAACACCTACTTGTTGGACTGAGTTAGGAGAACGTCGAGTTTTGGGACCGGAATTAGTGGTAGAAACTGAGGAAAAGGTTGAGTTGATTCGGGCATGGTTGAAGGAAGCCTCTGATAGGCAGAAGTCGTACGAAGACCTTAAGTGAAAGGAAATAGAGTTTAAAGTGGGAGATCAAGTATTCCTAAAAATCTCGCCTTGGAAGAAGGTAATGAGGTTCGGTCGAAAAGGGAAGTTAAGCCCAAGGTTTATAGGGCCTTATCGAGTACTGAAGCGAGTTGGGCGATGGCATACCAATTGGAGTTGCCACCAGAGTTACAATGGATGCACGACGTATTCCATGTATCCATGCTACGTCGCTCTGCATCGCACTCCATCTCATGTGGTACCGTTGAAGAGGTGGAACTAAGGCGGACTTATCCTACGAGGAAGAGCTAATTCAATCTTGGAACGTGATGTGAAAGTATTACGAAGGAAGTCCGTACCTCTAGTCAAAGTGTTATGGCGTAATCATGGAACGAAAGAAGCTTCATGGGAGTCGAGAGACCATGCGACAAAGAATACCCTCAATTATTTTAGTTAGGAAATTTCGGGACGAAATTTTGTTTAAGGGGTAGAATCGTAACATCCCGAAAAGGGCCTATGCATTTTCATTTAATTGTATGAAATGACAAGTTTAAGCACTAAGAATAAATTTTGATATTTTTGGAAACCCGAACATTTTGGAAACTTGAACCTTTTGAAACTCGAACATTTTTGGAAATGATCCAAAATGGAAACTCAAACATTTTGGAAACTTGAAAATGTAAGAAAATGGCAAGTTACAGAGCCGATCAAAATTTTAGGAAACTTAGAAATGATGCGAAATGTCAAATTTTAAAGTTTAAAATAGGAAATAAGGGCAAGATGGCCTTAAAAGAAAAAGTTGGTAAAGTTTGACACACAAACAGGCTTGGAAAAGTGGCTCAAGATGTCACTTAGGGCCTATGGAAATGGCGCCACATGCAGGTGTTGGGCCCGAGTTCAAGTCACTTGGGAAGCAAATAAAAGGGAGTTTTATTTTGCTTCCAAGGCTAAGGGTGGACGGCACAAGCCTTCTAGAAAGGAGGTGTTTTAATTCCATAAATATGTGATTAATAAGTGATAAATAAGGGATTTTAAATTTGGATTATTTGAGGAGATAATTGATGGATTAAATGCTTTTATTTTTAGATAAAGGAGATAATATTATCTTAAGGAGAGTGGTGGCCAAGTCAAGGACTCTTGGCCTAGCAAATTCGGCTAAAGAAGGAGAACCAAAGTCTTTTCTCTCATCTTTTCAAGTTGCCAAAATTCCCTAGCTCTCTCCCCTCTCTCGTCGAATTTTCTTTAAGCAAAATCCATCTCTTCTTCTTCTATTTTCTTCTCCTCTCCTTGGCTATTGTCGAGCCAAAACACTCTTTGATCCCTGATTAAAACTCCATAGCCGAAACTCTGTGACTCTAGGCAAGGAAGCAATCGATCAAAGCATTAGAGGTAAGGTAAAGCATTAATCAAGTTCTTTCTTTTCTATTTGCCGAAAGAGAAGGGTCTAATCCCTATTTTTGTCTTATGGCCAATCTATAAGGATCTCTCGTGTTCTTTTTACAACAGCTTGAATACAAGGAGGAATCTTTCGGAAATTCGAGGATCTAAGGTAAGATAAATATATTTGGTTAAAGGTTATGATTTATATGTTAAATTAAATTTAACATATGATGCTAGGGATGTCGACAGTCTTATAAGGCAAGGAATCCTTTTCGATTTGGAATTTGTAAGGTAGGTGATATTCGCCAAGGCTTGTTTTTTATATTTAAGATTATTTCCATTATTTCAAAAGCGAAACCGACATGGTTACATGGCTAGTGTTAGCCGATTTCAAGGAAAAGGAATACTAGCAATTTTGGGGACTTGATTTACGTACATCCAAATTCGCAAACAAGGTAAGTAATACAAATCCTACTAGGATTTGGTTTTCTTTAAGCCAAATAGGTTTGTTAATATGCTTTAATGATTGGTCAATATAGGAGTTAAAAATCTAGATTGGTAGATCGTTCTTGGGATCTCAAGGAAACCAATAAGTGAATCGGTGTGTACCCATACTAATCTTCAATAAATTATATGGCAATTATTAACTATATGAATATGCATAAGAATGTGAATGTGGTTAAGTACCACAAATGTGGTAAGAAGTACTCAGTGCACGCTTCCTACTTACGATAGGATTACTGAATATGATATATTATGAACATGTGAATAGGAACATGAATGAGAAATATGTATGTTATATAATTTATGGGGCATTCGGGATCTATGTGAAAGGGAAGAAGGTGTTGACTTGGTCTTACTAACGGAATATGGTGACTACAAATCACAAAATTTGAATATGGTAACTTTGTTATATTATCTCAATTTGGTAACTTCGTTACATTACTTGAATATGGTGTCTAATGACACAAATGATATGGGCGATGAGCACGTCGTCTGCAGCGACTGCCTTCGATGGTGTGTAGCGGATGGAGGGTTGACTTAGTAGTCCCACGGTGTACCGGCGAGTGTACGGGTGGTGTGTAGCGAATGGAAAAATAGGCTTGGGTTTGGGTTGCATCATCATTTATTTTTATATGAATATGAATTTGATATGAACATGTATGCCTGATTTGTTGAATGTTAGTACTGTGTGCACATTAAGTCTGTTGACTCACCCCGCTGTGGGAACTATTTTCAGGTGATGAACAGTGATGGACCGGGACGGTAGACCTTGAGGTGGCTATGTTTCATTTGAAGATTTGATTTGATTTGGACTTTATTTCTTTTCAGTACATTTAATTTTTTTTTTTGGTTTACTTGATGTAATAAGGCCATAAGGCCCAAGTGGATTTCTTTATTTTTGCTTTACTTTTAAATATTGTGCTAAGAACTATTTTGGATGTAAGTAAGTACAAAATTTATTTCTTTAAAAATGAACCCTAAAATTTTTTTTGTCACTTTACTTAAATTGGATTTACAAGATTAATTAAATGGGTTTCCAATCTAAGCCCAACTCAAAATAATAGTTTTCTAAAATTTTACAAATTTTCTCTAAGTAACGAAATTTTTTGAAACCGGTTTACTTTAGGAACATACCAGATCCGGTTCAGGGTTGTGGGCCGGGTGTGGGGTGTTTCAGGGGCAATATTCCTTATTCGGGCCTTCGAGAAAACGAGCCCTAACTTACTAAGTTTTGATTTTTCGTTTGACAAATGACGGGAGATCCTCTTCAAATATAAAGCCAAGTTTTAAAATGCGAGCTTAGTTTCGAGAATCTAAAGTATTGCGCCCTAACTTACTGGACATAATGCTTTATCTCTTCAAAAATAAGAGAGTCCAACATCCCTTTCGATCCTTTCAGGTTGTGGAAATCAAAAGTATCTATTTTCAAATCATTTCAAAGTTTTCAACATTAGGACATCGATCAATCAATTTGGTACCAATTTTGGGCGTATCGAGGGTGCTAACCCTTCCTCGTGCGTAACTGACTCCCGAACTCATTTTTCTGGATTTCTAGACCAAAATCGTTGTTTTGATAAATCAAACTGTTTATTAAAAACAACTGTTTTACGAGGTGACTCGATCACACCCAAATAAAGATCGGTGGCGACTCCCTTCTTTTCATTTTCAAAACCCTCGAGTCAACCACGTCGTTTACTATTTTATCAAAAAATGGTTATGACATAAGTGATAATGTTTTTTTTAGGGTTATTTAGAGTGAAAGTGAACATGGTATGTACAGGTCTTTTTTGGATAAAAATAATAAAGATAAATGGATTTTACTTAGCCAAAAATAGTTTAAAAAAGGCTTAACGAATTTGTACTTGGTTAAACATTGCTTCAACCCATAAGTTATTTTAGCTAGGCTAAATAGGTGTTACTAGTTAAGTAAATTATTTTTCTTAGACTCTAAAAAAGTTCAATAAAAAAGAAGGTCAAAAATAAAATGGCTCAAATGCCACGATATATCATGTGCAAGGAAATCCACCGATTTACACTAAATTGGCCATTCGGTCCCAATTCTCATTCACGTGAGTCCACCCTCTCAACTTGGTTTGTACTAGCCCAATAAACTGTGTTGGCTTATGACAATGGTCTCAAAGTTTTTCTTTAAGGAGTGGGGGGGGGGTTTGGTAATGTTGAAATATCTCAACTTTCCCAACAACCCCCATATATTTCAAAAGAACCAAGAATAAAATTTTGTTAAGTATCTTTTATTTAGATATAATGCATCAACTCTAGTGTCTTTTGAACTATGAACCAGAAAGAATAAGGCATAATTTACAGAATAAGTGGTGAGGCATAAAGTTTCTAAACCAAGAATTCTTTACGTAAATTAAAATTCTCATTAGTCACATTATACCTATACTATTATTCAACGCGGTTGTGTGTTAATAGGTTGTTTGAGTCTTTAGTTTTTCATGGGTGCTCTAGAGACTTTGCAAGAAATCTTATAAAAGTGCCCCACTTCTCACTCATATAGGTCAATCCATCAAGTATATTCTGCAGATTAATGCACCACCTTTAAAAGATATGAATTTGATTAAGAGTTTGTACTCATCCTCAACTTCACTGCGGTTTTAGCATTATTTACCCCATAAGAGGGATATAATTTTTATAGTGCTTACTAAATCAACTACTGACTTTGTTTTTACCTATATAAACCTAATTCAAGGGATCTCTAATCACATAGGTTGAATTTTCATCATTTTTTATATCACCATTTGCTAGTAGTCTCATTCCATTTGATGTTTCATTTACTAGTTTCTTCCCTAGGGGTTTAGTCAAATGATTGACCAAATTTACTTCTTACTATATAATCTATGGATTATAACTCCATCTTTCTGCATTTATTTTGTCACATAATGTGATAGAAAAATATGTCTATTTTTACCATTGAAAGTTTTATTCTTGACAATGGTTATTGTCGATTGGCAATCACAATGTATTGACACAGAAGTTGTTGGCTCTATACCTAATGAAATACTTGCTAAGAAGTTTTTCAACGAATTTTTCTCATTACTAGTCAATTTCAAAGCAATAAACTCTGACTCCATGGTAGATTTTACTATTATAGTTTGTTAGGCCGAAATCCACAATATGGCACCACCATCAATGGAGAATAAATATTCACTAGTTGATTTTATCACATCTAAATTTGAAACCCTTCTAGTTTTATTGTATCCTTCTAATAAAATAATAAATCAACTAAATAAGATGCCATGGCACTCTCTAAATATTTCATAGATCTAATTATAGCATCCTAATGTTTATGATTTGGGTTATGTGGCTTACTTGACATACAACATATGTTATATTTGGTTGAGTAATATTCATTAGATGCATCATATTTTTAATAATGTACGCATACTTTGATTGAGCAATATGTTCACCTTTATTTTTTCTCAATTGAGTGTTAGCATCATAAGGAGTACTCACTAGTTTGACATCAAAGCGTCGAAATTTTTTTATAAGTTTCTCAACATAATGTACTTGTGATAACATTATGCCATCACATTTCCTTGTTATTTTAACACCCAATTTTACATTTGCTTCCCCCATATCTTTCATGTCAAATTTGGAAGCAAGAAATCTCTTTATCTCAAGTACTAACTCATAATTAATATATACTAAAAATTAACATATAAGCAACATATAACCAGATAATCACACAGTTACCATTAACAAGTTCTATATATACATATTTATCTACTTCAACAGAAAAAAAAATCATCATTTACTAGTATTTGATCAAATTTCTCATGTCACTATTTAGGTGCTTGTTTCCAGCTATATAAGTATTTGAGAAGACTTGAAACGACACAACCTTTAGGTTGTTTCATATAAATTTATTTTTACTGATTCTATATTAATAAAAACTATTTTAATATCCATTTGGTGTACAAAACATTTGTGTATAGACCCCAAAGTAATTAAAATACGAATTGAACAGATCCTTATTACTGGAGCATAGATTTTAATATATATATATATATATATATTTGTTTTTGAAAAACCTTGTGCAACTATTCTAGCTTTGTATTTCCCAATAGAACTATTAGATTTAAATTTTTTTTTAAAAATCTACTTGTAACATCCTGAAAAGGGTCTATGCATTTTCAGTTTAATTGTACGAAATGTCAAGTCTCCGGTACTATGAATAAATTTTTGATACTTTTGGAAACCTAGAAATGGAAATGGAAATGGAAATGAAAATGGAAACGAACATTTTTGGAAACTTGAACATTTTGGAAACCTGAACATTTTTGGAAACTCAAACATTTTTGGAAATGATTCAAAATGGAAAGTAAACATTTCGAAACTTGGAAATGTAAGAAAATGGCAAGTTCTGAGTCGATCGAAAATTTTAGGAAACTTAGAAATGATCGAGAAATGTCAAGTTTTAAAGTTTAAAATAGGAAATTAAGGCAAGGGGGCCTTAAAAGTAAAAGTTGGTGAAATTTGACACACAAACAGGCTTGGAAAAGTGGCCTGAAGGTGTCACTTAGGGCCTATGGAAATGGCGCCATGTGCAAGAGGAATGGGCCTGAGTTCAAGTCACTTGGAAAGCAAATAATGAAGGTTTTATTTTTGCTTCCGTAAATTTGGTGGACAAGACCTTTGGGTTCTAGAAATAAAGGTGTTTTATTCTCATAATATGTGAATAATAAGTGATAAATAAAGGATTTTCTTTTAATAAGATAATTGAGGAGATAAATGATGGATTAAACACTTTTATTTTTTTTAAAAGAGATAATATTATTACAAGGAAGATTGGCGGCCAAGTCAAGGACTGTTGGCCTAGTAATTTCGGCTAAAGGGGGAGAGTTAAAGGATTTTCTCTCATTTTTTTCAGTGTTGCCAAAATTCTCTAACAAAATTCTCTCTGCCGAAATTTTCCTAAGCAGAAATCCTCTCCTTTTCTCTGCTAGTCTGCCAAATCTACCTTTCTCTTTCAACCTTTCTCTAGTTATTCGGAAGACTCCATAGCCGAATCTTTGTGATTCCAAGCAAGAGGTGCAGTCGACTGAGGTATTAAGGTAAGAACAATTAATTCTTGTTCTTCTAATTCTTTTAATCAAGATCTAAGAAATAACCCCTTTTTATGTCTCTTGGCCGAATATCAAAGGAAGAGTTTGGATTTGATTCAAGGAATTTAAGGTGAGGCACATTAGGCCAAAGGCCAAATTTTATTTATTAAAGTTAGATCGATCTAACATATGAATTTTAGGAATTTCGACATCACTAAGGGAGCAAGGAATCGATTTTGGGAATCTCATCATAAGGTAAGTGGTTATAATCGGCCAAGGTTCTCTCTTAAATGTCTAGATCTATTTGTTTTAACCAAAGACTAATCAAATCAATGGATTTAATGGTTAGCCGATTTCAAGGGAGAAGAACACAAATCTTCGGGATTTGATCACCAATCAAATCGGAAAACAAGGTAAGTATTAATAATACCATTCCTATTAGGATTTGGTTTTAAAATCGAAAAGGCTATTAATGTGTTTTTGTATGATGGGCCGAATATAGGAATTAACAGATGTAAAGTTAGATCGGGATTTTCGGGATCTCAAGGAATCTATTAAGCGAATCAGGTGTGTACTCACACTAACTTTCGATATATCATATGGCAATTATTTTAATATATGAATATGCATAAGAATGTGAATGTGGTTAAGTACCACGATGTGGTAAGAATACCAGTGCGTTTCCTACCGATAGGATTACTTAATATGATATATTTTGAACATATGAATAGTAACATGAATGAGAATTAAGTATGTTATGCATGATATAAAATTTATGGGGCATTCGGGATCTATGTGAAAGGGAAGAAGGTGTTGACTTGGTCTCACTAATCGAATATGGTGACCACGGTCACAAAATTTGAATATGGTAACTCCGGTTACATTATCTGAATTTGGTAACTTTAGTTACATTATTTGAATATGGTGTCTAATGACACAAATCATATGGGCGATGAGCACGTCGACTACAGCGACTGCCTTCGATGGTGTGTAGCGGATGGAGGGTTGACTTAGTAGTCCCCACGGTGTGACTGGCAGGTACGGGTGGTGTGTAACTAATGGTCAAATAGTCTTGGGTTTGGGTTGCATCATCATTTTTATATGAATATGAACATGTATGCTTGATCTGTTGAATGTTAGTATTGTGTACACATTGAGTCTGTTGACACACCCCATTGTGGGACTTTTTTTGTCAGGTGATGAACAGTGATTGACCGGGACGGTAGACCTTGGGGTGGCCATGCTTCAATTGAAGATTTTATTTAATTTGGACTTTATTTCTTTTTAGTACCTTTAATTTTATTTTTGGGTTTTATTAGATGTAATAAGGCCATAAGGCCCAGTGGATTTTTCTTATTTTGCTTTACTCTTAACTATTACGTTGCGAACTATTTAAGACTAAAGTTTAAGATATATATATATATTTTTAATAAACCTTAAAAAAATTATTTTGTCACCTTAATAAAAATTTGATTTTCAAATAAATTAAATGGGTTCCCAATCTGAGCCTAATCCATAACAACATTTTTCCAAAAATTATACAAATTTTGTCTAAGTAACAAAGAACTTGAAAACCGGTCAACTTAAGGAGCAAACCAGATCCGGTTCAGGCTCGTGGGGCGGGTGTGGGGTGTTTCACTTGGTATCGAGCCCGCTTTAAACTCTCGGCCTGTGGGCTAAGGCCCAAAACATTTTCAAAGCGAGCCAAATGATTATCTTTGAAAAATAAGCAGGTTTTCTGGCATGGCACCTAAGTCTCCGACCCGCAGCCATGATCCACCGTAAGTACCCCTAACTCTATGTGTGATTCTGTGATTTATGAACTGTATAAGGGTAGAAAAGGCATGGAACATAGAATAGAATGATAGGAACTTGAACCCTAGGACTAGTCTACTCAAACACAAAACCATATAAGACTTAATGCACTGAACAAACCTATGGCTAAGTCACTGAGCTAGTGGTGTGGTAACCCCTGTACGCATGTCTAGGATTGGATCCGAAAGAGCACAGTATTTAAGCAGCCCTAGTGACTCACCTCCTCTTGCAGAATCCTACCGTGCATAGCCGGTTCACCCTAACTCGGAGGCTCGGTGGTGTGGCAACCTCTCATGCGCATGTCTAGGAATGGTT
Organism: Gossypium rotundifolium; assembly: GCA_025506655.1. Taxonomy (NCBI): domain Eukaryota; kingdom Viridiplantae; phylum Streptophyta; class Magnoliopsida; order Malvales; family Malvaceae; genus Gossypium; species Gossypium rotundifolium. The sequence goes on from CP106728.1 coordinate 28,945,741, forward strand.
TCGGTGGGAGCTTGGTATTTAAGCGATCACGTGACTCACCTCCTCTCCACACGAATCCTGCACAGTGCGTAGCTATGGTTCACCACGACCAAGAGGGCTCGGTCATAGGCTAAACATAATGACTAAAACCCGAAAGGGAACTAGCCATGTTTTAAAAAAAAAAGAAGAGAGAACAAAACAACATCCCCATTTTTGAAGGAACAATTTTCGAAAAGAACCCTCAAAGTTTTACAACTTTTGAAATACCCCTAATTTATTAAATTTACAAATTTACCCTGATTTGTGAAAAATTATCGAAATACCCCTGAGGTCAAAAATTACCGAAATACCCCCGAATTTCAAAATTTCTCCAAATTACCCCGAGACTTTGAAATTTTCAAAATAATTTTTGACAAAAAACCAAGGAACATTTTTCTTCTAAAAATTACAAAAATGCCCCTATAGGATAAAATTACGAAAATACCCCTGGGTAGTGGAAAATAACAACAACAAAAATTACAACGTTTCTCTGAATGAACGAAAGTTCATACTTGTCTGATGGATGAATGAATGAATGGAAAAGACAATGTGTTTATATGAATACGAAAGAACCACTCTTAAATCCCTTTTCATAAAACTCCTTCGCTGGTAAATAAGTGGAACAATGACTAATCCATAAAATTCTTTAATCAGATCTCGACGCTAGAAAATGAGCTCTAGAGGACGTGGTCGTCGTGGACGAGGTAGAGGAAGGATGACCGTGTCGGAACCCGTTAGATCGGGTCAAGGGTCCGACAATGAAATACCGCCACTACCACCCCAATCATTAATGTTGAGCGAAGAAGCTCGGATGGGGAAGATCTTTGTGTCGTAGGCTATGCTCATGCGAGTTTTGGAATTGGTGGCTGGTGCAGGAGGAAATGGGAGAAATCGAAAGTCTATACCTGAACGGCTCCGAGCTAATGGAGCGAAAATGTTCTGAGGAGTATTCAGTGTGGCACCCAAAGATCTGGAAGAAATCTTGGTTGAAGCAATGAGCGCATCATGGATGAGTGGACTTGACCCCGAGGAGAAGTTAAAGGGATGGTGGCGTTGTTACATGATGAAGCGTGTCGATGGTGGTTAATCTGTTCGGATGGTACCACGGTGAAAATGTGACACGGGAGTATGTTAGAGGCATTTCGGAAGAAGTATGTAGGAACCGGTATCTGAGATGAACAAAGGAAGGCTTTTCTAGGGTTGGTACAAGGGAGTAAGTTTGTCGCAGAATATGAGGCGAATTCTTAAGGTTGAGCCGCTATGCTCGAGGGGTAGTAGCAACTGAGCATAAACACTGTGTCCGTTTTGAGGACGGACTGAGGGACGATCTGAGACTGTTGATAGCACCGCATCGAGAGCGGAATTCCACCTTTGGTGGAAAAGGCCAAGATGGCCGAGGGGATTAAGGACGCTACCAAGCAGACTGTGGATAGGAATAAGGCCAAAAGAGGATTTGGGCCATTTGGAAAGGGTCACAAGAGGCCTAGGGTTGACGGACCACGAAATCAACAGGCTGGTACGGGCTGGCAGTATCGCCCTTGTGAGCATTGTGGAAAGAAGCACTTGGGAGAGTGTTGGAGAAAGACGTGAGGATGTTTCAAGTGTGGGTCCAAGGACCATATGCTTAAAGATTGTCCCAAGCAACCAGATGAGAGCCGGTCGGCAGTTTAGAATGCTAGCCAGACTGGTAGAGGCGACACAATGACCTCAACGGGTCGTGGTTTGGGTAACCGAGGTAGTGGTGCTGGCAGAGGCCATGGAACACAGGGTCGAGGTACTACTAATGCCGATGTAAGACAATCGGGTTTGGTTTATGCGGTTCACTGGAGGGAAGATGGTGACGCACCAGATGTAATAACCGGTACGTTCTTTAGCTTTGACAAACCCTATTTTGCTCTGATTGATGTGGGCTCGACCCATTCCTATGTTGCATGTAGTGTAGTGGAAACACTAGGCCTAGACTCTGAACTTTCTGATAGACAGATGACTGTAGTAAGCCCATTAGGCCAAACTGTGGTGGTAGACAAGATCTTTCGGAATGTACCCCTAGAGATTCAGGGAGTGAACTTTCGAGCAGATTTAATGGAGTTACCCTTCAGAGAATTTGAACTTATACTCGAAATGGATTGGCTAGTAGAACACCAAGCCTTGTTGGATTGTGCGGCTAAATGGATGGAACTAAGAACCCCGGAGGATAAAGTGGTAGCCATGATCGGAGAAAGGAGGAACTACTTGTCTAACGTGGTTTCGACACTGAAGGCCGAGAAGATGATTAATAAGGGGTGTAAGGCATTCCTAGCCTTCATTAGTACGATAGGTGGGAAGGAAGAAGGTATTAATAGAGTTAGGAAAGTAAGGGACTTCGTGGATGTATTTCCAGAGGAATTACCAGGAATACCCCCAGATAGGGAGGTGAAATTTGGGATAGATTTGCTACCGGGAACAGCTCCTGTATCAATCGCTCCATACCAAATGGCGCCAAAGGAGTTAGTGGAGCTCAAGGCTCAAATCCAAGAATTGTTGGATCGTGGGTTCATCCAACCCAGTGTGTCTCCGTGGGGAGCACCGGTCTTATTTGTGAAGAAGAAGGACGAAACTATGCGTATGTGCATAGACTACCGTCAGTTGAATAAGCTGACCATTAAGAATAAGTATCCTTTACCAAGGATCGATGACTTGTTCGATCAGCTGAAGGGGGCCGCAGTATTTTCAAAGATCGACTTAAGGTCGGGATATCATCAGTTGAAGGTGAAGGAGGCTGATATCCATAAGACCGCTTTTAGGACAAGATACGGTCATTTTGAGTTTGTGGTGATGTCGTTTGGGTTGACGAACGCCCCAGCCACGTTCATGGATATGATGAATCGAGTTTTCCAACTCTACTTGGATAGGTTCGTCGTTGTGTTCATCGACGATATTTTGGTGTACTCGAAGTCGGAGGAGGAGCATGATGAGCATCTCTGAGTTGTGTTGGAAATGTTAAGGGAGAAGAAGCTCTATGCCAAATTCAGCAAGTGTGAGTTTTGGCTTAAGGAGGTGGCATTCTTAGGACATGTGGTATCCGTAGAAGGAATAAGAGTAGATCCTAGGAAGATCGAAGCAGTGTTAGATTGGAAACCACCTAGGTCCGTGGCTGAAATCCGAAGTTTCCTAGGCTTGGCAGGCTATTACAGAAGGTTTGTGGAAGGATTCTCGTCAATAGCCGCGCCTTTGACAAAGTTGCTAAGGAAGCAAGTACCCTTTGAATAGACTAATAAGCAGCATGAGAGCTTTGAAAAGCTTAAGAAGGTCTTGTGGAAGCTCCAGTGTTAATTGATGGGAGGCGTGAAAAGATTTTGTGGTGTCTTCGTGATGCTTTGCATACGAGTGGTTAGGTGTGTGCTAATGCAAGAGGGTAAAGTGGTCGCTTATCGTCTCGGCGATTAAGGCCGCATGAGGTTAACTACCCAACCCATGATTTAGAGCTAGCAGCAGTGGTTTTCGCCCTTAAGGTTTGGAGGCACTACCTTTATGGAGAAAGGTCGATTTTCTACACAGACCACAAGAGCCTTAAGTATTTATTGACTCAGAAAGAGTTGAACTTGAGGCAACGAAGGTGGGTGGAATTGCTAAAGGATTACGATTGTTCGATAGAATATCATCCGGGCAAGGTGAATGTGGTAGCCGATGCCCTGAGTAGGAAGGTGGTGTCGGATCTACGGGCTTTGTTCACTCATTTAAGTCTGTATGATGACGGAAGCCTATTGGCAGAGTTACAAGTCAAGCCCACATGGCTGAAGGAGGTGAAAGAGGGACAGTTGGCTGATAAGGACTTAAGTACTAAGTTACAGCAAATATCGCAAGGAGGATTAAAGGACTATGGCGTCAATGATGAAGGAGTATTGTGCTACAAGGAAAAGGTCTGTATGCCGAGGGATAAGGAGTTGAGACAGAGGATTCTTCGGGAGGCACATAGTAGCCCTTATGCTATGCATCCCAGAGGCACTAAGTTATACAGGGATTTAATGGAACAGTTTTGGTGGTCTGATCTGAAACGAGAAGTAACTGAATTTGTGGGGAAGTGTTTGACGTGTCAGCAAGTTAAGGCTAAACACCAAGTCCCATCAGGATTGCTTCAACCAATCGAGATTCCACAATGGAAGTGGGAAAGAATTACCATGGACTTCGTTAGTGGGTTTCCCCTTACGCCTACTAAGAAGGACTTGGTATGGGTTATAGTGGACCGTTTGACCAAATCCGCGCACTTTATCCCAGTAAGAGTTGATTATTCCCTTCAGAATTTGGCCAAGTTGTATGTGGCGAAGATTGTGAGGTTGCATGGAGTACCAAAGTCGATCATCTCTGATAGAGACCCAAGGTTTACATCTCGATTTTGGAAGGCACTTCATCAAGCTTGAGCACTAAGTTAGACTTCACTCGTCTTTTCATCCACAATCGACAGGCGGTCTAAGCAGGTTATACAAGTGTTGGAGGATATGTTGAGAGGTCGTAACTGATTTCCGAGGAAGTTGGGAAAATTACTTGCCTTTAGTGAGTTCGCCTACAACAACAGCTATCAAGCTAGCATTCAGATGGCACCATACGAAGCATTGTATGGAAGGAAGTGTAAAACACCTATTTATTGGACCGAGTTAGGAGAACGTCGAGTTTTGGGTCCGTAATTAGTGGCGTAAATCAAGAGAAGGTTGAGTTAATTAAGCACGCAGTTGAAGGAAGCCTCGATAGGCGTAAGCCGTCTGCAGACCTTAAGCGAAGGAAATAGAGTTTGAAGCGGAGACCAAGTATTCTGAAAGTCTCGCCTTGGAAGAAGGTAATGAGGTTCTATCGAAAAGGAAGTTAAGCCCAAGGTTTATAGGGCCTTATCGAGTCTTGAAACGAGTTGGGCGATGGCATACCAATTAGAGTTGCCACGAATTGCGATAGATGCACGACGTATTTCATGTATCTATGCTACGTCGCTACCGATCGATCCGTCGCATGTGGTATCTGTTGAAGAAGTGGAGCTAAGGCCGACTTATCCTATGAGGAAGAACCGATTCGATTTTGGAGCGAGATGTGAAAGTACTACGAAGGAAGACGGTGCCTCTAGTCAAAGTGTTATGGCGCAATCATGGATCTAAGAAGCTTCATGGGAGCTGAAGAGACCATGTGACAGCAATACCCTCAACTATTTTAGTTAGGAAATTTTGGGAACGAAATTTTGTTTAAGGGGGGTAGAACTGTAACATCCTGAAAAGGGTCTATGCATTTTCAGTTTAATTGTACGAAATGTCAAGTCTCCAGTACTATGAATAAATTTTTGATACTTTTGGAAACCTAGAAATGGAAATGGAAATGGAAATGAAAATGAAAACAAACATTTTTGGAAACTTAAACATTTTGGAAACCTGAACATTTTTGGAAACTCGAACATTTTTGGAAATGATTCAAAAATGGAAAGTAAACATTTCTGGAAACTTGGAAATGTAAGAAAAATGGCAAGTTACAGAGCCGATCGAAAATTTTAGGAAACTTAGAAATGATCGAGAAATGTCAAGTTTTAAAGTTTAAAATAGGAAATTAAGGCAAGGGGGCCTTAAAAGTAAAAGTTGGTGAAATTTGACACACAAACAGGCTTGGAAAAGTGGCCTGAAGGTGTCACTTAGGGCCTATGGAAATGGCGCCATGTGCAAGAGGAATGGGCCTGAGTTCGAGTCACTTGGAAAGCAAATAATGAAGGTTTTATTTTTGCTTCCAGAAGGCTGAGGTGGACGGCACTGGGTTCTAGAAATAGAGGTGTTTTATTCTCATAATATGTGAATAATAAGTGATAAATAAAGGATTTTCTTTTAATAAGATAATTGAGGAGATAAATGATGGATTAAACACTTTTATTTTTTTAAAAGAGATAATATTATCACAAGGAAGATTGGTGGCCAAGTCAAGGACTCTTGGCCTAGTAATTTCGGCTAAAGGGGGAGAGTTAAAGGATTTTCTCTCATTTTTTCGGTGTTGCGAAATTCTCGGCAAAATTCTCTCTCGAAATTTTCCTAAGCGAAATCCTCTCCTTTTCTCGCTAGTCCGCCAAATCTACCTTTCTCTTTCAACCTTTCTCTATTTATTCTAAGACTCCATAGCCAATCTTTGTGATTCCAAGCAAGAGGTGCAATGATTGAGGTATTAAGGTAAGAACAATTAATTCTTGTTCTTCTAATTCTTTTAATCAAGATCTAAGAAATAACCCCTTTTTATGTCTCTTGGCTAAATATCAAAGGAAGAGTTTCGGGATTTCAGATTCAAGGAATTTAAGGTGAGGCACATTCGGCCAAAGGCCAAATTTTATTTATTAAAGTTAGATCAGATCTAACATATGAATTTTAGGAATTTCGACATCACTAAGGGAGCAAGGAATCGATTTTGGGAATCTCATCATAAGGTAAGTGGTTATAATCGGCCAAGGTTCTCTCTTAAATGTCTAGATCTATTTGTTTTAACCAAAGACTAATCAAATCAATGGATTTAATGGTTAGCCAATTTCAAGGGAGAAGAACACAAATCTTCGGGATTTGATCACCAATCAAATCGGCAAACAAGGTAAGTATTAGTAATACCATTCCTATTAGGATTTGGTTTTAAAATCAAAAAGGCTATTAATGTGTTTTTGTATGATGGGCCGAATATAGGAATTAACAGATCTAAAGTTAGATCAGGATTTTCGGGATCTCAAGGAGTCTATTAAGCGAATCAGGTCTGTACTCACACTAACTTTCGATATATCATATGGCAATTATTTTAATATATGAATATGCATAAGAATGTGAATGTGGCTAAGTACCACAGATGTGGTAAGAGTACCCAGGTACGTTTCCTACTTCTGATAGGATTACGAATATGATATATTTTGAACATATGAATAGTAACATGAATGAGAATTAAGTATGTTATGCATGATATAAAATTTATGGGGCATTCGGGATCTATGTGAAAGGGGAAGAAGGTGTTGACTTGGTCTCACCAATCGGAATATGGTGACCACGGTCACAAAATTTGAATATGGTAACTCCGGTTACATTATCTCGAATTTGGTAACTTTGGTTACATTATTTGAATATGGTGTCTAATGACACAAATCATATAGGCGATGAGCACGTCATTGCAATGATCGCCTTCGATGGTGTGTAGCGGATGGAGGGTTGACTTAGTAGTCCCACGTGTGGACCGAATGTACGGTGGTGTGTAGCGGATGGTCAAATAGGCTTGGGTTTGGGTTGCATCATCATTTTATATGAATATGAACATGTATGCTTGATCTGTTGAATGTTAGTATTGTGTACACATTGAGTCTGCTGACTCACCCCATTGTGGGACCTTTTTTTTCGGTGATGAATAAAGGTGGCCGGGACGGTAGACCTTGGGGTGGCCATGCTTCAATTGAAGATTTTATTTAATTTGGACTTTATTTCTTTTAGTACCTTTAATTTTATTTTGGGTTTTATTAGATGTAATAAGGCCATAAGGCCCAGTGGATTTTTCTTATTTTGCTTTACTCTTAACTATTACGTTGCGAACTATTTAAGACTAAAGTTTAAGATATATATATATATATATTTTAATAAACCTTAAAAAAATTATTTTGTCACCTTAATAAAAATTTGATTTTCAAATAGATTAAATGGGCTCCCAATCTGAGCCCAATCCACAACAAAATTTTTCCAAAAATTATACAAATTTTGTCTAAGTAACAAAGAACTTGAAAACCGGTCAACTTAAGGAACAAACCAGATCCGGTTCAGGCTCGTGGGCCGGGTGTGGGGTGTTTCACTAGTTATCACCAAAAAGTTTTGCTCCAGTAGATAAATAAACTAATTCCCTTTATATATATATATATATATATATATATAGAATCAAGTTTTATTTTAATAGAAATTGCTTTAGAATAAGTTAATGAATCATTGTCCACTAAATAGGTATAACACCTCTAGGTATTTTAGACCTTCTCAAATCCTCATATTCACGATTATTTTTATAATAAGTGTATGAGAAATATTATCTATTTTAAAGAAAATTACTCTTAAAATTCAATATTTTTTCCAGAATTATATTACAGTTAAGCACATCACTATTCACAATAAAAATCCATATACAACACTATATTTAGCATACAACCATAGCTCAAATTTCTTTTCTTTAATCTTTAGACACATTCACATATTCAAACATTTTAAGTTAGAAATGATAATATTCAAAACGTAAGGTGTCTTATCATTCTCATATGGAATCTAACATACAAATGAAATGCAAATAATTTTAAAGTATACTTGAATTAACAATCATAAATTTTAAAAAGTATTTTAATGCCCTAATTTTGTTTCAGTTACACAATGGCATGCATATTCACAAATTCCATTATTAACATGCCACATAAATCATGAAATTTCAATTTGGTAAGCAATGGGCTAGCATTATCATTATTAATTTCTAAATCAAACAACAAATAATATATGGTTACAAAAGCCTTTTCTCACAAAAGTATATCTCTCGTTTCTCCATTATTGAGTTTTGTACAAAGTTATATGGTGGCCTATTTTGTCATCACAATTGGATACTAGAATAATGAGCATAGTCAATAAACAAAGCACTAGGTAGGTTCCAAAGAAAGAGAGGTGGTGTATATTACACTCTTAAGTACTAAGTCTTTTCTAACTAGAACTATTCCTAGACATGCACTTTCAAACTATCACACCAGTTATGGATTTGCCACACACAAAACAATTATCCTTTGTTTTCTCAAAATTTTATTTTGGACTTGTGACCAATGAAAAAAATATTCATCATAAATCAAACAATTCAAAGTAAGTTTAAAAATAAATAAATTAAATTTATATACTCATTCAAATATGATAACATGGAAAATAAGAAATTATTGTCAAACTTAAAATTTTAATACAACTTTAACAATAAAATAAAACTCAAGTTAAACCCAATGTTCAATTTAATAACTTATTATTAAAACCTTGGTCTCTCAACTTGAGTTTGGCCCAACCCATATCAAAGGTAAAATAATAGTAACCAAATTCAAGGTAAATTCACATTAATACAGTATTAAGAATTCCACTTTATTAAACTCTAATTTAAGGCCGACTAATTTTCCAATAATAATAGATGAATTCATGAAACATAAAATCATGGGTTCATACTTCATTTAAACAATTTATCATAGAAATAACGTGTAATAGGGGAGTGGACCAAGATCGCATTCAAGTTGTTTGACTCGAAAAAATATTCGGGTTTGACCTTGAAGAAAAAATAAATAAATTTAGAAACAAAGAAAATGAAAAAGACTAAAATAAGAAATTCAAGAATAAAAGAAAAATAAGGATTTAAAACATAGATCAATAAAGAAAACAAAAATTAAAAGGTGAAAGATGGATAGAATAAACCGATGGATATGGATAGAAGATAGTTCTTCAACTGAACCTTTTGAAATATAAACCCTAAAAAATTCAATTAATGGCTCCAATCTGTAACACCCCAAACCCGACCTAGACATTATGGTCGAATCTGGCGATGTCACGTGGAATGAATTTTAAAACAATTAACAGGATGAAACTGTTTCGGATCTGCTAACTCTATTTGCGTAGAATTATTATCAAAACGTTTATTCTTATTTAAATAACTTTCATTAAAAGTGTTTAAAGGAAGAAGCTTACGAAAAACCATTGTAATTAAGTAAAACCGTTCGTGATTTAGAAAACATTTGCTTTTGGTAAAATCTTGATTTTTATCGAGCTTTGCAATTATAAGATCATAAACATTGTAAAAACCCAAGTTTAAGCAAAACAGTCCATAAAGTCCCAATTACTAAAGAAATACTCCGCAAATTAAAATGAAACCATAAAACAAAAGTGTAACAGATTTAAAAGAGTGGTCATCGTTGAGTCCATCACTGCACCGATCTGCCTAACTCTGTGGGTTACCTGTACAAAAACAAACAGAAAAAAGAGTGAGTTTGCATAAACTCAGTGTGTAACCCCACAGAATCAAGCATGCACACATACAGTATAACAGATATCAGTCAGATACAATCTTGGGCCCAAGTCCATTACAGATTCAGATGCAGATTTGGGCCTTAGTCCAACTCAGATACAGATACAGGCATGCAGTCAGAAATAGAAATCAGGATCCTACCCCCAGCCTCTACACACCATCTTCGGCCATCCCTACACACCATGTGGGGTTTAAAACACCCACCCAGCCCTACACCCCATCTTGTACCGAATGCGGCACATATCAGTTATATTGCAGCTAAGCTGCCAAATAGTAGGCGTAAACGCCTCTCAGATTACTTCCTCCAATATATATATATGTCAACCCTAACCCCAAAACAGATATAGTAAATACAAAACTAGACTTACATAATAACCATGCTTACATGCTTAATTACAGATCAAGATTTATGGAACTGATCAGTCGGATATGCATGATAATAACATGCTTAGAACACAATATCAGTCATACAGATCATACAGGTTAGGGTGTAATTACCCCTTACTGATTATACAGCAGGCTCACAGTCGTTGGGATGACCCGTGCAACCCTAGGAAAGATTTCGGTTAAATGGGCTCACGCGCCCATGTGGCTAGCCTGTGTGAGCCCAAACGTCCAGATTAGTCTAGCCCGTGTGGATCACACGGCTATCACACATCTGTTTGGCATACCGGTGTGGGCCCACATGCCCGTGTGGCATACTGTTGTGGGCCCACACACCCAATTCGGTCTAGCCCGTGTGGCACACACAGCCACACTCCAGCCATCACATGGTCATGTCTTGCACACGGTCTGGCCTTCGTCGATCACACGGGCGACCACACGTCCATGTGGCGTCAATAGTTTGCAATTTTGGCTTTCGTCGAATTCTATTTTTTTGCATTTTGGGTACACACCTGGTACAATTATGGTGCGAAATCAATCCCGAGGCCTTCGAAATCGATGACACAAATAGTTTTTAGCTCGATTTAGGCTATCAGAATGAAACTTTACCGACCACCGCCTTCTCCTAAACCAAAAATATGCAAAAGTCAGTCCTTTAACAAACCTATCAAAACACCAACACCAACGATCAAGCCTCACCTCTCGAGTTGAAAAGCCATACCTCAGATATGAAGATCCCACTTACTAGAATAATGTGAAACATCAAACTAACGAGCAGTAGAAGCGCAATCTAAGAAGAATAGAATCAAAAGAGAAAAAGAAGAAAAAAGAAATAAGGTAGAGAACAAGAACTAACGTCAAAAGTTCTTGGGAAGAAAGAGAAAAATAAAATTTGAATAAATAGAGATAATCCCCAAATTCTCTACAAATCTCTTGTTTTCTCCCCACTAGCTCCCACTCTCAGACTTTCAAAATAACTGAAACTTTTCCAGGCAACAGAACAAAATTAATACCCACGCTAACACAAGGATTCGAGCTCAGGACCTCTAGCACACCAACTCCCTTACCACTCGAACCAGCAGGCTCATTCTGATATGGAATTACATATGTTTAAATATGAGCCCACTGAGCAAGTATAAAGCTTAAGTAAAAAAAATACCAACATCTACCAAATATAAGGCTTGAACTTAGGACCTCTCACACACACCCAGAACACATAACCACTAAAGTAAATACACAATTGTGTCACATTTCCACAAAAGCAGAAATAAGAATTTTGGGGCATTACACAATCAACCTCCAATAAATAATCCTTGACAAATTGAAAGATGAAGAATGGATTCTCACTACTCTTGAAAGAAAATCAAAAAGAAAAATTCCTTCTAAAAATTATAAGAAAGCACTTTTGCACGAAAGAATTAACTCCCAGAGTTGAAAACTTATTAATGAATGAATCAACCAATGCCTTTAATGAACAATGAAAAGGCCTTGTAACACCCCAATTTGACCGCCTGACTGGCGAACAACAATGTTATTGGAAAACAGATGTCATTTTGTAATGACAAAAACATTGGTTTTGGTAGTTAAGTGAATCAATACAATTTTAATAAAACAATCTTAAAATGGTGTTTGGTGAAGTAGTATTTTTAAGTCAAAACCAAAAGAAAATAAAGGTACACGTTCCAAAATGTCACTTAGTGGATTAAAAGAATTAATACATAAATCAAGGGAAAAATAAGAGTCACTACACCAAAACAGACTTTTAGCAGTGTTTTTATTGATGTTTTAATGAAAAACGCCGCAAATATTATACTTTAGCGGCGTTTGGAAGAAAACGCTGCTAAAAATGATAAATAGCGGCGTTTATTTCCAAAACGCTGCTAAAGGTTTGAGCATTAGCGACGCTTTTTTAAAAACACCGCTAAAAGTCTGAGCATTAGCGGTGCTTTTCTAAAAATGCCGCTAAAAGTATGAGCATTAGCGGCGCTTTTGTAAAAACGCCGCTAAAAGTCTGAGCATTAGCAGCGCTTTTGTAAAAAACGCCGCCAAAAGTTTGAGCATTAGTGGCGCTATTGTAAAAATGCCGCTAAATGAAGAGTATTAGTGGCGCTTCCCCGAAAACGCCGTAAAGATGTTAAAGAATATAAAAGAAAATGGCACCATTTTTACATCAATATAAAAATTAAAAAACCATTGTTCTGATCATTGTATAATAATTCAAGTTTATTTTACGTTTAGTGTTTAGGGTTTTTTCCTTAGTGTTAAGGGTTTAGTGTTTACGATGTACTGTGTAAGATGTAGTTCATAGGGTTTAAGGTTTAATGTTTATAGTTTAGAGTTTTAGTTGTTTGAAGTTTATAGTTTAAGGTTTAGGGTTTAGGATTTTACTTTTATAGGTTTATAGGGGTTTATGGTTTAAGGTTTCAATGTTTATGGTTGGGTAGTGTTTGGAGTTTAGGGTTATGTGTTTATGGTTTTAGGGGTTTAGGATGTAAGGTGTAGGTCATATGGTTTATGAGTTTTAGGGTTCAGGATGTATAGTTTATGGGTTTTAAGGATAATTGGTTTAGGGTTTAGAGTTTAGGGTTTAGGGTTTAGGGTTTAAGGGTTTAGAGGCCAACTTAGGGTCTAAAATATTTAAACAAACTGATGTTGTATTGCTCATTGCATTCCGATCCATCATCCAAGTGGCCATCATGTATTATTTTCGAAAGCTCATGCACTCTTTTTTCCTCTTTGATCTATTATTTAACTAATTATTTCTTTATATTAATTAAAATAAAATTTATCTGTAATTTAATTTTTAAAATATTCAAAAACTTAATGACACGTAGAAAAATTTAGAACTAATAACATTGAAAAATATATGTTAAAATGTAAAAATTAAAATATTATTATTTAAAATACTTTTAAAGTTTGTTTAGGTATATGACTTATTATTGTTTAAATTATATATTAAATAATTTTCTATATAATGGTAAAAGAGATAAATTTAATTTTAGTATATTAAAATTATCATTATATTTTAAAATATTTAAGAGATATTAGGTAAACTTTATGTATAATAAAATTTTAAAAAATTGTAAAAAATTAATTTTATATTAGGTTTTAGTATTAGCGGCACTAGGGTAAAAGCGCCGCTATAAGTAGGCAATAGCGGCGCTAGTTTAAAAAGGCCACAAACTTTAAAATTTTTTTATCAAAACGACGCCGTTTCTTTCTGTTTGGTTTTATTCAGTTCCATCACCTGATCCTTAGTGTCTTCACCTTATTTTCACAATCCCTAAATTGTTATTTCAGAATCCTCCTCAAATTGTTATTGGTTTACCGTCGATTGTCCATCCTTTCTCATCGCGTCGGCCTTCATCTGCCTCGTCGCCAGTCGCCGTTGCCATCGACCAACTTGTAAGTCACCATCGCCGTTTTTTTTTATTTTCTTCAGTCTTGACAGTAAGAATTCTAAAGATAAACAGAAAAGAAGGAAAAGCATATGGTGGAAGAAACTGAAGTAACATATATATTTATATATATATATATATATATACACACATGGAAGGGAAATTTGTATAGTATTCACTATTCAGAAAGTTCTATTGGATAGAACAAGCTAAAATCTATTGGGTGTCTGTGGCTGAGCGATATTGCGGGTTCTATTGCTTACAATTGGTCTCAACCTAGTATGAAAACCAGCGTTAAAATTATTCATGCTAGGTAAATCTTGCTCTCTTTTTCCCTTTTTTAATTTCGGATTATTTCTTTACAGTTTTACTTTATTTGGGTTTCTGAAATTATGATTCATTTATGTTGTTTTGACAAATTTGTATTCGGAAGCAATGTAATTTTGCCCCTTGTCTTGGTGGCTGGAAGATTGAAGGGGTTTTATTTATTGTTCTTTTGCAAATATTACTCTTGTCTTTCGTTTTGATAATTTCACAAGGGTTCAAATCATCATTGTCTTATAGTTATTTTGGGTTTTAAAACTTGTGTGAGTATTTGTGTTCCTAGCTGTTGGTTTCAATTAGATGAGTCTAACATCATCACCAGTGTTAAATGATTTAAATTATTCTATATTAGGCCTCAACTGATTGGGATCTTATACATATATATATATATATATATATATATATATAGGTATCCATATTGTTAGTAAGATATGAGAAGAAATTTTGGAGCCCTTCATGAGGTGTAAGGTTTCAACTATTTCTTATGGAATAGAATTAGAGCTATGGTGGTATGCTATTTTACAGAAGGTTTCTAACATCCAATTAATTGTCCTTCAAGAAGAGCTAAAAGACTATTTTTAAACGATGAAAAACCATTAGAGTGAGTTTAGTTTAGTTTATCATAAATGTAGCCTTTTGGGATATATGTTGAAAGTACCCTGCCCTTTCACTACTGCACTATCACTTTTGACTCATGATCTTTTTATTGTGAGAAACAGTTCATTGTAAGAAATCTTCATATATTGTGAGGTTTTTAATAATTTACTATCTTTTTATTTTTCGTGAAACATTTTTAGTCAAGAAACATAGCTTTTCATTCCATTAAGAAGGAAAATTTCCAAAATTGTTATTGGTTTTAGTTTTCTGAATGATTTGGATTATTTGGGTTAGCTTGGAATAGATTATAAATTTTTCTAACTTTGCTAAAATTTGACTACTTGATTGTTTTTTTTTTTTTGGCAGTTAGTGTTAGTGAAGTTGAAGCACTCTTTGAGCTATTCAAGAGCATAAGCAGTTCTGTGATTGATGATGGGTGATCAACAAGGTACAAGATCTTGTCTATATGATTTTCATGTGGTCATGGTTCTCTTTGTTCTTTTTTAAATGCAAAGTTTGATGCCCTTCTATCTCTTCTGCTTTATTTGTAGGAAGAGTTTCAATTAGCATTGTTTCAGAATAGGAAGAAGGAGAACATTTTCGCAAATAGGGTAATATATTTTGGCACTTGATATTGTTGTGGGAACTTCAATTTTACTTCGAGTTTCGACTTGTTTTTGTCTAAATTATGTTGGATGGGCATGTGATGTGCTAGTAATGAGTGACTAGGTTGCATGTTTATCACATTTACATTGGTTTTCAGGGCATGATCATCTATAGGCTGTAGATTTCTTTGATCATCTCAGTTTCCTTCTGTAAACATGAATTTTTAATAATTAATATGAAAGTTAGGAATTAATATATTGTCAGTGAGAGAGACCATGTTGTTAGAAAAAGGTCTAAGTCTTCCCTGTCAAGCACTATTAGCCTGTAACACCCCTTACCCGTAATCCCCGCCAGAATCGGGCACAAGATGTTACCGAACAATTTACCTGATCGCCACTTAGGCTCAATGTGACTACTCTTCTCGAATCGATTCAACTATTTCACACTCAACCTATGAGATCTCAATCGTACCTACGAGAACTCTCGGGACCATATCGAAAGTTTTACGGTCCATAAAATTTCTTTTCATCTAAACAGGGAGTACACACCCGTGCTAGATGACACACACGCCCGTGTGTAGTCACACATGCCCATGTGCTCACACCGTGCCCAAAAACCCCAACATTCTGCCAAAACTCACACGGCTAGGGCACGCCTATATGAAATGGGGGCACGCCCGTGTACCCTTACAACATGCCCGTGTCTTCCGCCCGTGGGGAGTTACTGACTTGATCCACATGGCCTGAGCACCCGCCCATGTCCCTACCGTGTGTCTTACACTGTTCATGAACACGACCGTGGGATTCACCCGTGCCTATTCTAATTAGTAATAATAAGGTGCAGGGTTAGCACGGCCCAGACACACACCCGTGTGTCTACCCGTGTGGCACATGAAGGCTATTTTTTAAGCTTCTAGTATCCCTATATCTTACACTACATGGGTTTATTCAACAAACTAACAAACCTCTCTTAATCCACATGCACTCACATTGATAACTTTGAAATTTCATAAATGATAAAATATGCCATCATTCTTGGCAATTTACAAAATTAATGTCTTAGCAAGAGCCAATACACTTTTGGTCAAAATAACAAAATAATCTAACTAGTCTAGTCCTATACATGCCATATACAAAAGCAGTAATCTAATTATACCAAAGTAAGCAGATAGTGTGGGCGGTCTTCTAGTTATTGGCGTATCCCGGCTCGGCTCTTAAGCCCTATAAGACAAGGGAAAGAGAGAGGAGTAAGCTTAAAGCTTAGTAAGTTCACATGTAAACAATATAACACTCTAAAATGAATGAACATTTTTATAGCATTATTTGCTAAGCAAGAAATCAATCTACATTCAGGATTAGGCTTACTCATTTCCTCCATCCACACATCCCAATCACATCAAAAGCATAATGCATACATTCAATAATGGCTTCCCTGCACTAAGCATCACAAGGTCACTTAATGTAACACATCACCATCTCAAAATACATTACCCGGTGGTTTCGTACTTAGCCCACCGTCAATCTTCATTAAGGTGGTATCGCACATAGCCCATCAAGAAGGTTAATTACGGTGGTATCGCACACAGCCCACCAGAAAGGTTAACAGGCAATGGTATCGCACACAGCCCATCGTAATTAAACAACAAGGTGGTATCGCACTTAGCCCACCATCAAAATTTTATATATAACACACCTACCTATCTATTCAATCATTCATACAAGAATTATTCATTGACTGCCACTTTCTATCTAGTTGAATTATACATCTTCTCAATTATGCTATGCACTGATTAACAACATAGTGTGCATGTAAAATGCATCGTTTACACGTAAGCTTACCTCGATGCAAAATGTGTTAGCTAGCGATTTACTCGATCACCTTGCCTTTCCCACGGTCAAGGTTGATTCCACACTCTTCTTGATCTATAACAATGAAATTCATTCATTTAGGACATTTTATGATTAATATACATCAAATTCTATACTTGGTCAAAAATGACCATTTTGCCCTTATACATTGGAAAAATTACAATTTTGCCTCTAGGCTCGTAAATCATTTTTCATCACATTTTCCCATTAAAAAAGCCTAGCTGAACATTTACTCCTCTTTCAACAACCAACAAATCTAACTATTTCATGCATTTATTACCAATTTACAACATTTACAACTTAGTCCCATTTAGGTGTTTTCATGACAACACTTTTCACAAAAGTTGTCTCTAACCTCCACATCATTCATTTTCTTCCATAAAAACTCAGCTAACAACAAACACTCTCTCATGGAAAGTCTCTAAAGTTTTAATCATTTCACAAATTAGTCCCCTCATTAGTTAGCTTAGGCTTTGGGGACTCCAAAAGTACAAAAATCATCAACTTAAAAAAAAAAAACCACCTAAATCACTTACTTGAATGAGGATTGAGTGGCTGAAAGTTTGAACCTCCAAGAACTCTATTCTCTCTTGAATTTTAGGTGGAAAGAGATGAGTGAATAGTGAAAGATGATAACATCTTTTGCTTCACTTATTTTATTCATTTTATCACTTAATTTCCACCAACTTTGACTAGCATTTAATGCTCTTGTCCCCCTTAACTTGTATGGCCGGCCAACACATATAATAAGGCCTAATTTCACTTTAAAATCCTCTAATTTACAATCTATAGCTATTAGGTACCCCCACCTTATAAAATAGAACTTTCACACTTTATGCGATTTAGTCCTTTTTCACAATTAAGTACTCTATTGCTAAAATTAAAGCATCAAAAATTTCCATATAGCATATATTAATGCCATAACACATAAAATAATACTAAAATAATTTCCTCATCCTAGGATTAGTGGTCCCGAGACCACTATTCTGACTAGCCCCAAAATCGGGCTGTTACAACTCTCCCCCCTTTTTAGGATTTTCGCCCTAAAAAATCTTACCGATAAAGAGGTTTGGATATTGCTCTCTCATGGATTCTTTCGGTTCCCACGTAGCTTCTTCTACACTGTGCTTTTGCCACAACACTTTTACTAAGGCTATGTCCTTATTCCTTAACTGTTTCACTTCTCGAGCCAAGATTTTAATCGGCTCTTCCTCATATGTCATATCCAGTCGTATCTCAATTTCCGTGGGAGAAACCACATGCGAGGGATCAGAACAATAACGCCTTAGCATTGATACATGGAACACATTGTGAATTTTCTCTAACTCTACCGGTAAAGCTAACCGATATGCCACTGGCCCAATCCTTTCGGTAATTTCGTACGGCCCTATGAATCTCGGACTCAATTTACCCTTTCGACTAAATCTCAATATCTTCTTCCACGGTGACACTTTCAAAAATACTTTTTCACCCACTTGAAACTCAATTTCTTTTCTTTTCAAGTCCGCGTATGACTTTTGTCGGTCAAAGTAGCTTTCAGATTATCCTGAATCACTTTCACATTTTCCTCAGTTTCTTTAACTAAATCAATCCCATGGTTTTGCTTCTCACCCAACTCGGTCCAATACAAAAGAGTCTGACACTTACGACCATATAAGACCTCATACGGTGCCATCCGTATGCTCGATTGATAACTATTATTGTAAGCAAATTCAACCAATGGTAGGTACCTTTCCCAACTACCTTCGAATTCTAACACACAGCATCTGAGCATATCTTCAAGAACTTGGATTACTCTCTCAGACTGACCATCAGTTTGAGGATGAAAAGCAGTACTAAAATTCGACCTTATACCTAAGGCCTCTTGTAACTTCTTCCAAAACCTCGAAGTAAATCTCGGGTCTCTATCCGAGATAATGGATATAAGCACTCCATGTAATCTTACTACCTCTACAATATACAACTCGGCTAACTTCTCTAGTGAATAATCAATACGTACCGGTATAAAGTGAGCCGACTTCGTTAACCTATCAATGATAACCCATACAAATCTTTCTTTTTCGGAGTCAAAGGCAACCCTGTCACGAAGTCCATGGTGATCCGATCCCACTTCCACTCGGGAACCATCACTGGTAGAAGTAATCCCGAGGGCACCTGATGCTCGGCTTTCACTTTTTGACAAATCAGACATCTTGTTACATACTTCGAGATGTCTCTTTTCATTCCTAACCACCAATAGAGTTTCTTCAGATCATTGTACATTTTTGTACTGCCCGAGTGTACTGATAAATGACTATTATGTGCTTCTTGTAAAATTTCTCGGATTAACTCATCATCTTTAGGTACACAAATTCTATCATGGAACATTAAACAACCATTCGAACTTACTCGAAATTCAGAATCAGCTCCTGATTCACACTTAGCTCTTTTAGCTAACATCTCATTATCATTCCTTTGAGCTTCACATATTTGTTGGACAAATAGTGGCCTAGCTCTCAACTCAGCCAGTATAGCACCATCATCGGACAATGACAAACTTGTGCTCATAGTTCTCAAAGCATACAAAGATTTTCTACTTAAAGCATCTGCAACTATATTTGCTTTCCCTAGGTGGTAATCGATCACTAGCTCGTAGTCTTTCAATAATTCAAGCCATTGTCGTTTCCGTAAATTTAACTCATTTTGATTCATCAAGTACCTCAAACTCTTATGATCCGTAAAAATTCGACACTTCTCACCATATAAATAATGTCGCCAAAATCGGGCTGTTACATAGCCTAACTTGGTAGTTGGTACAATGTGAAATCACTTTACAGGCCAGCTAATAAAAGAACAGGCTTAGGGACCAAAAATAAGTGCCATAGGTATTAATTCCCTCTTGGGGGTCATCTCCCACCTCTCTTCGCGTCCTAGAGAATTTTATTTCCTTACTTTTTTTCCATTTAAAAGTTCCATTCATTTAAGCATAAAAGAGCATCTCAAAGAACAAGATTATCTTCTTTTACAAGAATCTAAGAGCATCCGGGCCCATCTCCAGATTTTATCCTTCAAACATAAACCAACACCATGAACGAGTTATAATTTCTAATGCTGTTTACCATAAAACAATAGTTTTAAAATACAATTATTATGTTTGAAGTTTAACCTATTTTCAAAAAGATCATAATTAATTTTAAACATGTTATATAATTCTTAAATTTTGAAACATTATAATAGTTTTAATAAACTTTAAAATAATTATAAAGTTCTAATTTTTTAAACTTTTTCAAAATAAGTATGTGCTAAATAAATACATATATATTTATAAAAGTATTATCAAATTTGAAATGTATTTTTTTTATTCTTTAGGTACATTTTGAAAAGTTTATGCTAAACATATATTATAATCTTAAAATTATAAACAGTTTGAAGTAATTTTATATCATGTTTAAATAGGTTTTAAACTAATTTAATTTTGCAAGATCTTTAAAATAGTTGTTATTAATTTTGATAGTAGCGTATAAGTTTTTAAACATATTTTAAATTAACTATTTTATTTTTTGGTATGATTTAAATCAACTATTTTATTTCTTATTGAAAACAAAACTAATTTTAATTATATTATTTAACAACTTAAATATGTTTTTTATCATATTATAAAATAATTATAATTAGTTTAAAAATGTCAAACAATATTTATAAATTATTTTAAATATGATATTTTTATCATATAAAATAACATTTAAAAACTTGTTTTATAATTCTAATGTTAAGCGAATTTTTAAATAAATTTATATTTTAATCAATTTTTAATTTTAATCTTAATCGTTATAAAATTTTAAATAATTTTGAATAAATTATTTATTCCTAATTTAAAAGAGTTGTAATGTTTAAACTATATTTTAATTTTAACTTTTAATGTATTAAATTATTATTTAACTTATAATTTTTAATTTAAAAGAGCTTTAATGTTTAAAAGAGTTATAATTGTATTAAAGTTTGTGTTATTTTTTCTTCTCAGAAAATATTACACATTCATATAATCTATGTTAACTAAATTCATAGAATAATGTTTAATTTCAAAATGTAATATTTTAAATGTTTTTAAAACTTATAGTTTTTTTAATATAATAATAATTATCATTATTTAAATATTTTTAATATAAAAATCAATTCTTTTTAAAAAAGTAATTTAAAATCTTCTTAAAATGGTTTTGTCATTATTTAAATATATTTTAATATAAAATGGAACTACTAATTTTTTATATTAATAATGTTTGATTTCAGATTTAATATTTTAAATGTTTTAAAACTTATAATTTTTTAATATAAAAATAGAATTTTTTTTTAAAAAGTAACTTAAAAACTTCTTAAAATGAAAATTTAAAACTTACATGATTATTATTTAAATAAAGTAATTTAAAACTTACATAAGTAATTTAAAACTTCGAAACACCCCTAGGGACTTTTTCGATATGGGCAATGAAAGTAGTAGAGATGAAATCGTTGAAAGATCAGAAACTCTGCCTTTTTTCGAACAAAACCTAAATGAAAATATCTCTAGTACTAGTACACAATTTCAATGGGCTCGTCAGGACGTGGACGAAGATATTTACGAATTATGATGTAGTAAGATTTTACAATTTTTTATTTATATGTAATATTATAATTTTAATATTGGTCTTTTTTATATAATTTAACTATTTTATATGTACCATTATTGTTGTCATTTGTTAATAAAATTTTAACTATTTTATGTGTATTGCAGGAAAAATGAGTAGAAGAAGATTGTGAGATTTAAATATTGTAAATTCGGAAGAGGGCAATAGTGAACAGCAAACAATAGTTGGATCCTCGAGTCCGGTTGACATAGATGATCAGCCTATAGAATTACAAAGTAATGTTAAGTTTATTTTACATGCATGTTGACTTTAATTATTGATTCATTGTTCAATTTTAATATAACAATAATATGTCATTGTTCAGCTGAGACTGGTGGGACGCGCAGAGGTCGCGGACGTACCCTGCTTAAAGACTTCTACGAATTAAATCACGTCGAGCGTGTGAAAGTAAGGAGAAACACTCATGGCTAGCCTGTTGGCCCTGAAGCTAGAGTTCTAGCAGGCTATCTGGGCATTATTGCATGGAATGCAAATATATTGCCTATCAATTACGAGTCATGGCATCACTTGCCTGATGCAAACAAAAAACAAGCTCTCGATAAAGTTAAGGTAACAAAACGTGAATGTAATTTATAATACTTTTGTTGAAGTTTCATTTATATTAACTTTCTAAACTTATGTTTTTTTAGGATAGATTTGCTTTGGAGGTCTCCGATGACTATATAAAGAAGACACTGGGAAAAAAATTGAGAGACCATAAAAGCACACTGAAAAAAGAATATTTTAAGAAAGAAATCAGCATCGAGGATAAATTACGAAATGTCTCACCGGGAATGTTGAGGTATCAATGGGAAGATGCAGTTAGATTTTGGAACTCAAAGAAAGGAGAGGTATTACCTAGTTGTAAACTCTTATAAATTTTTCAGTTTATAGTATTTACTATATACGTAATAAGAATTTCATTATGTAGGACCGTGAGTGTGTTGGAACGAGTAGTAGGCAGAAATAGAAATTCACACACACGGCAGGGTCCAGAAGTTTTGCTTCTGTAGCTGATGCCGAGGTATGATAATTTATTAATTCTATCAAATATTAGTAACTTTATACTATTAAATTATATTTTTACTACTACACTGTAGGAAATCTCCACCGGTCAAAAAGTTGGAAGCGTTTAGCTTTTTGACCTTACGCATAGGAAGAAGGATAGGTCTCCGATGACATTCGAAGCTGGAGAGATTATGGTATATTTACTTAATAAAATTTCATAGTTTAATTATTCGTTACTAGTTTTAAATTAATAATGTAAAGTTATGTTGCATTCATTCTTACTGTATATTTCGTTTCTAACTTTTTCATTAATTTATTAGGAGAAACTAAAGGAGAAGAAGGCACAGTATGAGGCGGTTGCTTCGAGTGATAGTTCTGTTAATCTTGATGATATCGATAACAGAATTATTACCGATGTTTTGGGTCCTGAAAGGTATGGTCGGAATTTTTATGCTAAATTTGCTATTTTTTGGCTTCATTTATATGATATATTTGTTGTTTTTTATTACTGATGTTTTGGGTCCTAAAAGGTATGGTCGGGTCCGATTTCAAGGATCCGTGTTACCCGACCCAATATTTTGGATCCACTCCCAACAATATATGCCTTCCTAGAGTCAATCGCAAGCTGAAGTTCAGAGGTTAAAAGACCAAATATCTCATATGCAAGCGAGCACGGTTCAACAAATTGCTAGGGTTGAAAGAAAATATGAAGAACTTGACGGATGCGGC
The DNA here is from genome assembly GCA_025506655.1 of Gossypium rotundifolium. NCBI lineage: Eukaryota > Viridiplantae > Streptophyta > Magnoliopsida > Malvales > Malvaceae > Gossypium > Gossypium rotundifolium. The sequence continues at coordinate 28,969,339 of CP106728.1, forward strand.
GAGGAGGCAACGGCATAGGCATAGCAGAGCAAAAATGCGATGAGCTCCAAATGACTTGATAGATGATGCAGATGTTTCAAAGATCAGGTGCCGCCATCTTAGTCCTTATTTTTAACATTGTTACATTTAACATTGTTACATTTAACATTGTTACATTTATTAATTTATATCATATATCTTTTATTAAATTTGAAATATCGTTTAGATTTAATGCTTTTGGTGAGATTTAAATGTTATATTTGTTGTTTTGGGTTGAAATTATATGCAACCGCTGTTGTTTTTGGTTGGTTTTAATGTAGGAATGGTAGGATATTGGAGAAAATAAGCATTGTAAATCTGTACAAATTAGCGGCATTTTTATTAAAAGCGCCGCTAAAAGTCTTGGCTTTTAGCGGCGTTTGTGTGAAAAGTGCCGCTAAAAGTCAGACTTTTAGCGGCATTTTTGTGATAAGCTCCGCTAAAAGTCTTGACCTTTAGCGGTGTTTCTGTTATAAGCGCCGCTAAAAGTCTTGACCTTTAGCGGCGTTTGTGTGATAAGCGGCGCTAAAAGTCTTGACCTTTAGCGGCGTTTGTGTGAAAAGCGCCTAAAAGTCTTGACCTTTCACAGCGTTTGTGTGAAAAGCGCCGCTAAAAGTCAAACTTTTAGCAGCATTTTTGTGAAAAGCGCAGCTAAAATTCAAGACTTTTAGCGGCATTTTTCCCATAGACGCCGCTAAATTTTGTGGTGCTTTCATTAGCGGTGTTTTTTGTGGTGCTTTCCAAAGTGCCACAAATACTATTAGTGGCGCTTATAAATGCCGCTAAAAGTTTGTTTTGGTGTAATGAGTAAGCCTAAATTCATATAACATAAAAGTTAATAAATTTGTGAAGTTTCATCATTCGTTATTGATCACTGAAATCAGAGCTTTAAAATTTATAAAGAATGTGATCTAACCTGGAAACTAACTCTGACAACGATTAAAGGCAAGTGTACCTATCGAACAATAGTATAGCTTAGGCAAGACCGGATTATCGAACCCAAAGGAACTAAAAGTACTAATACTAACTTTCTTTTTATTATTTAGCCTAGAATAAAGAGAAGTTGCTTTAATCTAAATTAACGACTACTAAACTAAAGATGCAAAGACAAAAAGAAAGAATTGGGAAATAACTTGAAGAAAAACTCAGTTGATCACAACGATACCCTCGAGAAGAATCCACCTAGACTTTACTTGTTATTTAACACTGAACCATACGATTTATTCACTTAGTTTGATCCGTAAGACTCCCTAACGTATATTAAACCCCCTCTCCAGGAAAATAATGTCTAACCCTAGGTTAATTAGTGGAACTCTCGTTCTCTTATAATAACCCCCTAGAATAATAGTAAATTGATCTATGGACTCCCATATTAGGTTTCACCCTAATTCGATAAAATCTCGTCACCCTATCTCTAGGCGTGCAATCAACTCCGCTTAATTATGCTAGATCTACTCTTAAGCAAGGTCTATTCCTCCTCCACCCAAGCACATCAGATTTGGATTAAGTATGCATAATTAAGAACAAACTAAGTATTTATCGTATAATTTAGAAATCAATAACAAGATTCATCTAGGTTTCATCCCCTTCAGGTATCCGAAGGGTTTAGTTCATAACAAAGAAAGAAAACATCTCGAGAGAAAAGATAAAACAAAACATAAGAAATCCCTAAAACCCCTTGGAGGAGAAATCCACCGTCTTAAGTAGAATTTCGGCTCCTTGAGATGGATCACTGGCTATTTTTGAGTAATTCCCTGAATTGAATTGCTCTGGCTTCGATTCTTTGGCCTAGCTCCACCGTCTAACGCCCCCTTTCAGGTTACACTTAAGGTGTTTATATAGACTTTTAGAATGCTTTACTTGGCCTCTAAGTGTCCCAATTCAAGTATACTTTCTACTCGGTGTTTGAAAAGGCTTTGGAATGTGTTTTTTTGTCTCAAAGTATCCAAATCCGAGTGAAATTGCTTTCTTTCGTGGCAGGGGCACGACCATGGTACACGCCCGTGTAAATCGTTTTCATGCTGTGTCTCATTTCTGTCGATTGGGGCACAACCGTGTAAATTATGCATGGCCCTGTCTTAGTTAATTGTTGAGGCACGGCCGTGTGGCTTGAAGTCCAGGCCGTGCTGATTTCCTCTACGGCCCAAATTGGCCCGTTTTAAGCGCGTTTCTAATTATTTTCGTCCTTGGGTGTTTCTTAAGTAAAAACATAAAAAGAAAGGATTAAGAGCACCTTTTTACATAAAACAAGGGCTAAATCATCCAAAAGCATACTAAATGTGGGCCTAAAATATGTTGCTTTTACGGTTTATCAAATACCCCCACACTTAAGCTTTTTCTTGTCCTCAAGCAAAATTCTCAACTTATAATTAAAACGAACTTTCCATAATTCACAATTCCTATCAACAATGCCTCATCATAATTCATAGATAATTCATACATGGGTAATTTAACTCAAAGACTCCTAAAGATTCAAACAATTCTAAGTCATATATTTTGTAGCACGAAAACATAGGTGTCTCCCCTTATCTAAATAATTACCTTTAATTCAAAACTGAAAAGGATTGGTGTCCTCACTAAAGATTCACTCAAATCACTCGAAGTGATTAAGTTTCAAAAAACACTCATAAGTCGAACCTGAAAAGTTAATCCCATAGGTTTGCCTGAAAATCAAATCTCCACTACTGTAATATGAGATGATACAGAAACCAAAAGGTCTTTTGACAGGGTTGTAACGGGGCTTAGGTTAAAGGTGTGGATAAAGGCTGAATCAGAAGGTTTGAAATCGAGATTGCCCTGACCAATTACCTAACAAGAATAATGAACTAAAAGATAAATGATCGCTTTGAAACTAGTAATACTACTATTGATAATACTTTTAATACGAGCTCTTCTTCAACAATTGGAATTTAAACGCATAAGCTCTTTTAATCATATACTAATGCTTGAATATACTTTGGTTTTTTTTTTAAGAACAAACTATGTAAATACATAATAAAGAAAGAACTTTATCAACTGAAATAAACTAATTCGGTAACTGATCAAATCAATTCTCGATAGAAGGGTAGTCAAAAAGAATGGTGATAACAAATACAAAGGGTTTTGGGTTAATATTAAGCAGGTAATTCAATAAAACAAGGTCGTTAGGATCAAATGGGTTCACTAAGGGTTAATTTGTGAATGTGGGCTTTTTAGTGGAGTGATAGGTTAAAACCTAGTTGCCTTTATCATCTCAGTATATCAAATCATTAATGTGGTCTTGATATGTATAATCTAGGCAAGTTCTAAAATAACAATTCAGTGTTGACACACTCATAATCAATAAAGTGAGCATGAAAAAGAATATATGCTCTATAAGGCTCAAATCTCACAAAAATTATGGGTATTTGACATCAATCCTATAAATTCCAAACTTCAAGGTAATATTCAAATTCAGTTCAACAATCCTAGAAAATTTTTGATTCTTGAAAAATAGACTTATCATGCTTGATTCTCTAGTATTCTTCAAGTATAAATCATCAATGCACAATTATCAATGACTTACTCAAAAACATATCAATAAAAATCATAAATCATCAGAAATTTCACCCTAATTAATAATATGAGAAAATTTCTTAGGAACAAGACTAAAATTTAGGATTTTAGAATAATGCAAAAAGTTAGGTACTTTTACCCCCCGACACTTAAGATGTACATTGCCCTCAATGTACAAAGATAGATAAACAACTATGTAATAAAATAATCAAAAGAGAAGGGGAAAAGTAACACTTCCTAAATTTTGGATGATTCTGGGAGTTGGCAGAGGTCGTGGTGAAAGGTGGGTGGAGGAGGCGATGGTGGCGTTTTCTATGGGCCTGATGGGGTGTATACCGATGAGCTTTGTGCTAGATAAAGAAATTGGGTAGACTAAAAAGATATAGCCAAGAAATCTAAAGAAACATTAATAATATACTAATACTAATACTAATATTAAAGACAGAGGAAATAAAATGAATGAGACTAAGAAGAAAACTAAAATTAAAAGAAAAGACTAATGGACTAAGGAGTCCTTATTGTTGGATGGTTCGCGAGGTGGGTGTGACCTCTAAGGCTGTGATGTGTGATTCCCAAGCAGCCTTTAGAACCTAAAACCAAGAAACTAAAAGAATTTAAAATATATTAAGCAGAAGAGAATTATAGATAAGTAGGATAAAGGGGAAAATAAACATAAAGAAGAATTTAAATGGTCTAAAAGACCCTTGGCTTGGTGTTTGGATGAAGCGGCCGATATGAACTTATATGTTAGGGTCTCCTTTAAGGAGACAATGCTTGCCTTCTTACGCTTCTTCGGCATGATTCTAGTGTAGCTCAAGAGTCTGGACACTTTTTCTAAAGAAAGAAAAAAAAAGGAAGAAGAATGAGGGGAGAAGGAGGAGGGCTGTGGGGTTTAAATAGGGTCTCAAATCTGGCACGTTCCCATGCCCGTGGACTGAGGGTATGTTGAATTACACGGTCGCATTGCACGGTCGTGTGTCTAGGCGTGTTTTCTCACCCACGCCCATTTTCTAGGTGCCACGCCCGTTCTTGGAAAGGCAGTGTGTTGGCACGGTTGGGTAGCATGGGCATGTTTGTCCCGTGTCTGATAAGTCAGTGGCTTCACACGGTTGTGGAGCATAGACGTGCCAATTTACTAGTGCCCATGGGGAGTGGTTGGATCCGTGACGTCATGGGGTGGTTGGGACTGATTCGCACGGCCTCTGTTGTGTTAGTACGGTAGTTCTAGTGGTCCATATGGTCCCAGACACGGTCGTGTGTAAGGCCGTGTGGCCTTGATTTCTGCACTTCTGGTTAGTTTAAAAGGAAAGAAAGAAGAAAGGGAAAGAAACTGAAAATAAATTTGAAAGTAAATAGTTTTAGTATTCGGGTTGCCTCTCGAGAAGCACTCGTTTATAGTCTTAAGATGGACTTTCCTCGAATTAGAAAAATTAGAGAGGTTTAAAGGCTTGAATATCTTCCCTCTTGCTTAAAGTTTTATTTTCTTGATATGGTTCAAGTCGAGAAGCGTTTACCTTAAAAGTGCTGAATGTTGGATTGCTTACCTCGACTGTTCTATGGGGAAAGATATCGTGTACCTTAAGAGAAATTTCCTTGCTTATGTTCAGGTCTGTTGTGATGATGCGAGGATCGACTTTGTCAAACAGCACCTGGTCTCCTATTTTGAAGTGATTTGATGTTCCTACAAGTTCTTCTGATGGTTCTTCTGGTGTTACTTTGTGTGGGTCAGGTTGTTCTTTATCATGTGTTTTCTGCTCTTCTAGTTTGTCAACCCTTATGCTTCGTTCCTTTTGTAATTCTCCTTTGTTGCGTTGGGGTTTAAGATTTGGCTCGGGGTTGTATCCTTGTGGTATTTCCTGCGATGAAAGTTGAACAAATTGTTTATCAAATGAATTGTCTTTCTTACCTTCATCGATTGTTGTCCTGGCCGAGTCAAGAGCTTAAAGACTGATTGATTGGTTACCTATACAAAGTATGAGTTCGCTTGTGGCAACATCAATTTTAGTCTTGGCAGTTGCTAGGAAAGGTCTTCCTAAAATTAAGGGAATTGAATTATCCTCATCCATGTCTAAAACAAAAAAATCTACTGGGAAAACAAATTTATCAAGTTTTACAAGAACATCTTCGATAATGCCCTAGGAATTCTAACAGTTTTATCAGCTAATTGAATGCTCATCCTATTTTGTTTGGGCTTCCCTAGACCTAGTCGTTTAAACAATGTATAAGGCATGACATTTATGCTTGCCCCTAAATCAGCTAACGCATTATCAATAGTTAAACTACCAATTAAACATGGAATTGTAAAACTCCCTAGATCTTTTTGTTTCTGCGGTAGTTTGTTCTGTAGCATTGCTGAGCATGCTGCGTTTAATTCCACATGGTGTTCTTCATCTATTTTGCGCTTGTTTGTTAAGAGCTGCCTTAAAAATTTCTTTGAGTCTGGCATCTGAAAAAAGCTTCAAGAAGAGGTGAGTTGATATGTAATTTCTTCAAGAGTTTAAGAAACTTACCGAACTGTTCTTCTAAATCATCTCTTTTCATTGCTTTGGGATAAGGTATGCGAGGTTGGTACTCTTTGACTACCGGTTTTGGCTTTTCTTGTGTTACCTCTATTTTACCTTCATCTACCTTGTTTTCTTGAATTGTGTTTAGTTCATTTAACCCTTCACTATCTTGAGCGTGATGGTTTGAATTTGCTCCTTAGGGTTAATCTCGGTGTTACTTGGTAGACGTCCTTGCGGTCGTTCAAACATTAGCCTTGAGCATTGCTCGACTGCATTAGTAACTTCCTTGATCGACTTAGTAATTTCTCCTATTCGGCTCTCGTTACCTTTAATTGTTCTCTCAGTTTCTTGGAAACGTTTTTCTGTCTGCCGTGAATTTTTTCAGCATCTCCTCGAGGGTTGGTTTCTTCTCCTGTGGATAGGGCTGATTTTGGAAGTTTTGAGGAGGTTGTTGCCTTTGATTTCCTTGGATTCCTTGACCTCCCCATGAAAAATTTGGGTGGTTTCTCCAACCTGGATTGTAAGTATTACTATAAGGATTATTATTAGATCTAAAATTATTACCTATATAGTTCATCTGTTCACTCTCTGCCTCCGGTTGGTAGGGTGGGTACTCAGGATTCGCCACAGTTCCACTTGTGTCACACTGCATGACTGGATGTACCTGCGAAGAACACAAACTATCAATCTTTTTATTCATCAATTCTACCTGTTTTGATAGCATGGTTACTGTATCGATGTTGTAAACTCCGGCTGATTTTGTTGGTTTCGTCCTTGTAACTTACCATTGATAGTTATTCAGTGACATCTCTTTAATGAACTCGTAGGCTACTTCAGGAGTTTTGTTGTTCAGGGTTCCACCGGCGGCTGAATCGATTAGTTGCCTCGTTGAGGGGTTTACACCATTATAGAAAGTTTAGACTTGTAGCCACAAGGGTAGACCATGGTGTGGACACCTTCTCAAGAGATCCTTATATCTCTCCCATGTGTCGTATAATGTCTCTAAATCCATCTGTACAAAAGAAGAGATATAATTCTGTAATTTGGCCATTTTGGCCGGTAGGAAATATTTTAATAAAAATTTTTCGGTCATTTGGTCCCATGTAGTGATTGACTCTCGACGTAACGAGTACAACCACTATTTGGCTTTATTTCTTAATGAAAAGGGAAATAACCGAACACGAATGGCATCATCAGAAACGCCATTTATTTTGAAAGTATCATAGAACTCTAAAAAATTAGCTATATGAGTGTTTGGGTCTTCGTCCTGCAAACCATCAAATTGAACAAATTGTTGAATCATTTGTATTGTGTTAAGCTTTAATTCAAAATTATTAGCGGCTATAGCAGGCCTAACAATTCTAGATTCAGCTCTTGTTAAATGAGGTTTAGCATAATCATACATAGTACGCGGAGCATTGTTTTCTTCCACATCTTGTGGTGGATTATTCTCGTCCATCCCTTCAGTAGGATTGGATCTGTCTTCTTGCTCTTCTTCCATGTAATTTAGGGCTCGCCTAATTTCTTCGAGCGGTTCAATTTCACTATCGTATACCAAAGGTCCTGTCAGGTTCCTTCTAGTCATAAACTAGAGGTACCTGATAGGAAAAGAAAGAAAGAAAATTTAGTAAGTAAAATAAAATAAATTGCGAAATTTAAAATAAAAAAGGCCAAAGTAATAAAAATAGAGTTTTTAAATATTTTAGTTCCCCGGCAACGGCGCCAAAAACTTGATCGCTGAAATCAGAGCTTTAAAATTTATAAAGAATGTGATCGAACCTGAAAACTAACTCTGACAATGATTAAAGGAAAGTGTACCTATCGAACAGTAGTATAGCTTAGGCAAGATCGGATTATCGAATCCAAAGGAACTAAAAGTACTAATACTAACTTTCTTTTTATTATTTAGCCTAGAATAAAGTGAAGTTGTTTTAATCTAAATTAACGACTACTAAACTAAAGACGCAAAGAAAAAAAGAACGAATTGGGAAATAACTTGAAGAAAAACTCAGTTGATCACAACGATACCCTCGGGAAGAATCCACCTAGACTTCACTTGTTATTTAACACTGAACCATACGATTTATTCACTTAGTTTGATCCGTAAGACTCCCTAACGTATATTAAACCCTCTCTCAAGGCAAATAACGTCTAACCCTAGGCTAATTAGTGGAACTCTTGTTCTCTTATAACAACCCCTTAGAATAGCAGTAAATCGATCTATGGACTCCCATATTAGGTTTCACCCTAATCCGGTAAAATCTCGTCACCCTATCTCTAGGCGTGCGATCAACTCCGCTTAATTACGCTAGATCTACTCTTAAGCAGGGTCTATTCCTCCTCCACCTAAGCACATTAAATTTGGATTAAGTATGCATAATTAAGAACGAACTAAGTATTTATCATATAATTTAGAAATCAATAACAAGATTCATCTAGGTTTCATCCCCTTCAGGTATCTGAAGGGTTTAGTTCATAACAAAGAAAGAAAACATCTCGAGAGAAAAGATAAAACAAAACATAAGAAATCCCTAAAATCCCCTAGAGGAATTGAAGGAGAAATTCGCCGTCTTGAGTAGAATTCTGGCTCCTTGAGATGGATCACTAGCTATCTTTGAGTAATTCCATGAATTGAACTGCTCTGGCTTCGGCTCTTTGGCCTAGCTCCCCCGCCTAACGCCCCTTTTAGGTTACACTTAGGGTGTTTATATAGACTTTTAGAATGCTTTACTTGGCCTCTAAGTGTCTCAATTCAAGTATACTTCCTACTCTGTGTTTGAATAGGCTTTGGAATGTGTTTCTTTGCCTCAAAGTATCCAAATCCGAGTGAAATTGCTCTCTCCAGCGGTAGGGGCACGGCCATGGTACACGCCCGTGTAAATCATTTTCAGGCCATGTCTCGATTCTTTCGATTGGGGCACGACTGTGTAAATTGTGGCATAGCCATGTCTTAGTTAAATGTCGAGGCACGACCATATGGCTTGAAGTCCAGGCTGTGTCAATTTCCTCTACGGCCTAAATTGGCCCGTTTTAAGCCCGTTTCTTGTTATTTTTGTCCTCGGGTGCTTTCCTGAGTAAAAACATGAAAAGAAATGATTAAGAGCACCTTTTTACATAAAACAAGGGCTAAATCATCCAAAAGCATACTAAATGTGGGCCTAAAATATGTTGCTTTTATGGTTTATCAGTTATATACAAATGGTTAAATAAAAGATATTCAAATTCACTTTTACATAATTTAATTACAAGAGACTTAGACCATAGGCCACCCCGATTTGATATACATGTTATGATAGTCCACTATCTGGCTGAGTCCCTTCAAAAGTCCACTTTCTTAACAGATCCTGAAATGGTAGGGGAAACTAAGTAAGTTCATAACAAACTTAATGAGTTTTAAGGATAAAATAAACTTTTGAACAAGGTTTTCAAAAAGTGAAATTAAGCTAGTCTCTTACAACACTTAGTAATACCAACAATTTACACAGGAATACACCAACATAGTTGTGTACAATCCGTTGGTGGATTCATAACACCAAACAATTATGGTTTGTTGGTGGATACTATCCACTGCTAAATGTAGTCACCAGTAACTTCAATTTTCATGCGAATAACTTCAATTTTCATGCGAATATTAGTTATGTCTAATCACAAACATAGATAATTTCACACTGTAACACCCCTTACCTGAATTCAAGCCAAAACAGGGTTTGAGGCATTACCTAACTGATCTTACTTAAACATCTCAAATAGGGTTATAATAATTTCGTTTAAACTCATCATTTGAGAAAACTCAGCCAAAAAGGGCCTAAACATACTTCCAAGAAGTATCGGAATCTTTCCAGGAACTTCCACAAGTTCAAGAAACTTTTTATCAAAATAGGGGTCACACGTCCGTGTACCCCTAAGACACGCCCATGTCTTCCACCCGTGGTGCACACTGCCAAATTACACACGGCCTTGACACGCCTATGTGCTAACCGTGTGTCACATACAGCCTAAACAAACGACCGTGTGATTAGCTCGTGGTCTATTCTGACTTAAGACACTAATGTGCAGGGTACGCACGGCCTATACACACGTCTGTGTACCCCAACCATGTGGTGATTTAAATCTTAAGGGCAATGTGTAGACTTCACACGGCCTAGGTGCACGCCCATGGGTCAGCCGTGCCTCCCACACGGCCTAAACCCATGCCCGTGTGTCTACTTATGGGGTCAATTGGTAGGCTATATACCAAGCCATTTCCACCTTAGAATGTACACATACATACTTCCATTCAAAAACATTACTACTCCTATCCCATAAGCAAGTCTAAGGACTCATTCTAACATACACATATTTAAAAGAGATAAAAACTTCTCGAATTCCATTTTCATTAAACAAAAAAATTTCCCTAGTATTTGCCTAATTCATAAGGCCATTTACAAAATAACTTTTACAACTTACATAGCCAACACTTTGACTAACAATTACAACTTAATAAGATACTCAAGTCCTATACATGCCATATTCAAAATAAGTCTAAAATTGTTATACCAAAGTGTTGTCAATAGCATGATTTTCGAACTCCTGCATCCTCAATCCTCGAGTTATCTTGGCAATACTATAAGAAAGAAGGGCAATGAAAAAGGGGTAAGCATAAAGCTTAGTAAGTTGCATGGAAATAAATAGCAATAATAATGCTCATAAAATAATCCATCCACGGTATTAGCTAACCGTACACAAGTCAAGGTTTCTTGACAATACTCATTTCTAGTTGCTCTTATCTAACACATTCCATGCCATGTATCGAAACTGAATCCTCGTGACTCATTCACGAGTACCTGTATTCACTCATTCACCTGACTTAAATATCCTTCACATTTCCACATCTAAATTCATCTACTTATCCCACTACTCACAAGGGATAGCCAAATACGTGCGTTTATCATCACTACCGTAAGTATAAAGCCATTACCACATCCTCTAGGTGGTCTTACATGGAGTCTCCCCTAGATGCCAATGCCATATCCCGGACATGGTCTTATATGGAATTGCCTCTAGGTGCCAATGCTATATCCCGGATATGGTCTTATATGGAATTACTTCTCTTGTATCGATGCCATATCCCAGATATGGTCTTATACAATCTTCATATTCATTACCGAAGCCATATCCCAGATATAGTTGTCAAAACTATTTTTTAAATCGGGTTTTAGAAAAACGGGGATCGACTTTAAAAATATGGAAATGGAGTCGCCACTGATCTTTTATTCGAGGTGAAATCAGATCACCTTAAGATGGATTATTTTAATAAAACATTTAGATTTATTAAAATAATAATTTTGGTCTACGAAATCCAGAAAACAGGTTCAGGAGTCGGTTACGCATGAGGAAAGGTTAGCACCCTCAATATGACCAAAATTGGTACCTAATTGATTATTTAATGTCTTGACGTCGAAAATTTGAAAAGATCTTAAAATACGATCCCTTTTGCTTAATATATATTTGGACAGAATCATATTGGATGCCAAAGCTTCTTATTTCAAAGAAATAAAATGCCGTACTCAGTAAGTTAGGGCACCACATCTTATATTCTCAAAATTAGCTTTATCCTTCGACATTCAATACTCGTACATTTAAAAATAAGAAGGATATTCTATTATTTAGGTCAAATGAAAAATCGCAACCTAGTAAGTTAGGGCACTATTTCTCAAAATTCCCGAATACGGAATATTGCCTTTGTTCTTTTGAAATTCTTATCTCAAGATGATAAAATATCACACCCAGTAAGTTAGGGCGCAATATCTCAACTTCCCGAGAATAAGTTTTTATTTGAAATTTTATGCATTTTGATTTAAAAGAGAAAAGGATACTCGGTTGCTAGGTTTTAACGAGGAGAATCGGAACTCAGAAAGTTAGAGCATGATTTTCTCGAAACCTCTAAGCACGAGCATTGCCTTATTTTTTTAAAAAAAAAAACTTTGAGTAAAAATGATTTTAAAACTGAAATGACATTAAAACACTACATTTTTCATAAGATACAATGGAATACTAATATACAAAGCGAGGTATTAATCCATACATCAAATATTACAACGATGAATCACAAATAATTAATGGATACTAATTAACAAATTATAATCCATGGAATAGTAATAATCATATAACACAATTTTGATATTAGCAATTGAAGAAAATGGAGCAAGATAATATATAAAAGAGAAAATTACGATATACATCAATTTTAAAGGAATAATTTATATGTAAAAGGAACAAACTATATAAACGAAAGTTTAAAACTAATTAAAAGTCAATGAAATAATTAAAAATAATAATTTATCCAAACAGATTTTGAAAATAAATGATGAATAAATTTATTGACTAAAAAAATACTTAATTGAAATTAAAATAAATTTAATAGGATATATTAAAAAAACTAAGCAGAATTAAGGACTAAGTTACAATACACATGAATAATCAAGGGCTGAACCCACAAATATTACAAAATTAAAACGGAGCACATCAACGGGACTAGATTAAAAAGCGCACAGTATTTAAGAGAAAAAATTAAAGAACGAAAGAAATAAAATTAGGACTCAATCGATTGATATTGCAAAATGTAGGGACCAAGCGCATAAATATTCCCTCTCTGCAAAAACGCTCGGATCTGAGGGTGTCGGGTCGGACTGAATCGGGTCACCCTATACTGCATCGTTTTGAGGCTATTTAGATAAACCCCAAACGACGCTGCTTCTTTAATAAGGAATAATCCCCTTCAAATTGAATTAAAAAAAATCAAATCAACCATTTCCCTTTTTTCTAAAACAAACAGAATGAAAACCCTAGTCCTATTCCCATTCTCTTCTTAGCCGAATCCAAAGGTCGCGCTGTCCGATCACCATTTCCATCGGCATATGGTGGCGTATAGTGACCCTCCTACCCTCACTTGGAACGAAACCTAAGGAATCGCCCCTTTCGGCTTCGAAACCCCCATCTCATGCTTTGATTTCGACGAAGGAGATGAGGACTTTGACGACAGTAATAACGATAAGTATTCTTCTCTTTATTTTCTCACACGTAATCAACTCGAAATGAAAAGAAAAGAAACTAAATTGCCAGTCAAAATAAAATAAAAAATTTGTAAGAAGCTCGAAATCGGCAATAACCTTGAAGTCTGAACTATTCTCCGTTTTTTGTATTTCGTTCTATATTCGTAAATTGTAAAAACATCCCCCTTACAATGTTTTCTGTTTGACTTTTTATGGTCGAAAAATGAAGAAAAAAAGAAGAAAAAATACAATATTCTCCCTAGTATTTCTCTTCTGCTGTGCTGTATTGTTGCTGTCATTTGGCCTCTTTTGCAAGTACAATAATCGTACGGAGGCGACGTGTGGCGGTCTGAGTCGCTTGCAGTCTTGGAGGCTTGCGTGTGGGTCATGCATGTAAAAATTCCAGAAAGCTCCCCTAGGGTTTTTGTTTTTCAAAATTCGGGCTCTTCTAATTGGGTCATTTGGGCCGATTGGGGCATTGGGCTAGTGTAGGTATTGGGCCGTGCCCAGTTTAGGTCTATTTAAAAATAATTGGGCTGACATATTTGGGTTTTGTGTAATGGACATTGGACACTTTAATCTTTGGTATTTTATTTAAATATTTTGGTACGTTTTAATTTGATCTTATTGTTTTTTGGTTTTAAAATGGTTTCTGAGGGGCCTGGGCAAATTGGGCCTACTACAGCTGCCCCTCTTTGCTCATTATCATGTAACGGGAATGAAGCAAAGACTTTAAAGAGGGCCAATTTTTCCCGGTCTTGCCAAATCTTGACCTCTTTCAGTACTTTTCTTCTTTGAGTACCTTCATTCTATCTCACTGCATCTTCAAGGGTCCAGGAACTAGCGCTTCGATCCACTTAAGGAAATTAGACTTGTAGCTTCAATTTGCTCTGCTGCGAACTCTGGGAGATAAGATCTGATGTTTTGATCTGCTCTTGCAATTTCAAGATTGCCAGATTTACTATCTTCAATCTGCTTCTGCAAACTCAGGATTGCCAGATTTGTTATCCTCAATCTGCTCCTGCAAATTTAGGATTGCCAGATTTGCTATCTTCAATCTGCTCCTGCAAACTCAGGATTGCCAGATTTATTATCCTCAATCTGCTCCTGAAAACTCAGGATTGCCAGATTTACTGCTCGATCTTGGTCCACTACTGCTTAGGGCGATAAGATCCACAATCTTCGACCTACTCCACTGCTGGTCAGGGAGATAGGGCTGGTGGCTTAAATCTATTCCACTACTGCTTAGGGAGACAAGATTTGTCATTCGATCTTGGTCCACTACTGCTTAAGGCGACAAGATCTACAATCTTCGACCTATTCCACTGTTAGTTAGGGAGATAGGGCTGGTCGCTTAAATCTATTTCGTTACTGCTTAGGGAGACCAGATTTTCTGTTCGATCTTGGTTCCCTACTGCTTAGGGTGACAAAATCTACAATTTTAACCTATTCCACTGCTGGTCAGGGAGGTAAGGCTGTGGCTTTAAATCGATTCCACTACTACTTAGGGAGACCATATTTTCTGTTCGATCTTGGTCCGCTACAGCTTAGGGTGACAAGATCTACAATTTTTAACCTATTCCACTGTTTGTCAAGGAGATAGGGTTCCACTACTGCTTAGGGAGACAAGATTTGCCGTTCGATCTTGGTTCCCTACTACTTAGGGTGACAAAATCTACAATCTTCGACCTATTCCACTACGGGTCAGGGAGATAGGACTGATGTCTCCAATCTGCTTCTGCAACTTTAGGATTGCCAGATCTGGTATCTTCGATCTGCTTCGCTCAAGAGGGCAAGATCTTCGAATTCACCGATGTTGTGAAAACGTCCTCTAGGGGTCCTGTCCTATAAAATCAGTTTTGTGTTTGTGCTTATGCAAAGTGGTTAGGATGCAATGATTAGAATGAATCTAATGCTCCTAACGAAATGTATTATGGACGACATTTGTATGACTGCAGAATGTCATGAGAATGGTATTTTTACAAAGATTAGGATGCAATGATCGGAATGAATCAAATGCCCCTAAATAGATATGTCTTATGGATGACATTTGTATGAATGCAGAATGTCATGAGAATGATTTCCTACAATGATTAGGATGCAATGATCTGAATGAATCTAATGCTCCTAACTAAATATGTTTTGCATGAATGCAGAATTTCATGAGAATGATCCCTTTTTACAAAGATTAAGGTGCCATCGCTCATTGTTTATCAGGGCTATATCACTGATGTCTTATGCTGCGATCTTGTTCGACTGGTATTCTCAATAAAAAACCCAAGAAAATAAATCTCTTGCTCAACAGATTTGCCCCACTGTAACTTCAGGGTTCATCTCATTGTGACTTAGCAGTATAGGATCTGAATCTTTTCCCATCTATCCCACTGTGACCTCGAAATGTAGGATTTGTTTCTTCTTCAATCCATCACATTGCTATATAGGATCTGTATCAGCTTCTATCTATTGATCACTCCTCGGGTGACCCAACAAGATGTGTATGCATGAGACTCGTATAGATGCAGAATATCATTTTATTTCGAATGATTCCCCTTTTTACACTTGGGTTAACATTACCCATTTTTCGTCAAGATAGTATCACCAACTATTTTTAACAGAAAATCCAAGGAGATAGCCTCAATTTAGACTCTTCCTTAAACTTGGTGGGTTTTAAACAATAGTCCTATTTCAAGTTCTTGTCTTATTTGGGAGTTTCTAGAGTAATATGCGAAACTCATTTTATGAAAATATTATTAGCCCGTTAATCGTTATTTCAATGCAAAATGCCTGAAAAAGGTCATAACCATGGACATGAAGGAATTTGATTAGGAGCATAGCTCGAAACAAATAAGCTAAGCAAAGATAGCAATCGTAAGTAAGAAGGAAATTTATTGTGAACATATTTTGAAAAGAATAATATAATCACAAATAACAAATTTAAAATGGTAAAATGGAAACTAGGTGCCCTAGATATCACAGTCTAAGCTTCTCTGTTCCAAATTCTTGAGGGTCATTTTAAGTTCAATATGTGTTTAGGGGATCCGAAATACTTTGTCGATGCCCCAAGACATAGCATACTTCTTTATTGTTAATTCAAGCATAGCAAGACTACTGTATGCCCCCTTTTGATCAAAATTTGAGCCGCCCCTTTTGGGTTTTCAACTCGAATCCCCTTTGGTCTCAAAGTGCCTTTTGAGGGTTTTCACCTTGGCCACTCTTTTTCTTTCTTCTTTTTTGCTAGAAATTTCTATTTTTTCTTTTTTGATTGATTTTTTTGAATACTTTTTGACTGAATTCACCGGATTGGGCATGTCCTTGCCATCCATTTGGTCAATGTTTCCAGAACAAACTTTCTAACTACATAAGGTCCTTTCTAGTTTGGCCTCTAATTTTCTCCGAAATCCTTTTATATATGAATGATCTCCTTCAATATCTGGTCCCCCTTTGGAAATTTTCTAGGATGAACCTCGTTGTCGCAAACCCACATCATCTTACTGTAATGGATAGCTATTAACCTCTTCTCACAAATTTGATTGATCAGATCGGGATTGGATCCATTTTGCCTTATCCAACTTCAATTCTGATGAAACTCAGAAAAAGGAATTTCGAATTCAATGGGAGAAACCAATGAGGAATGTGTTGCCCCGATGACAGTCCTGGCCAATGTTTGTTAAGCATAGAGGGTAAATAGCAACTTTTATATGCCAATCTTTACAAGTATCGGTACTTTTTTGATCTTTTGCTTTTTTTTGGCTGCCTTTGCTGCGCTGATGTGGCACCTAATTTTTGAATAGATCGCAAACTTTTGACATTGTGCAGTTAAATATGATCTTTTCGATATTTTTTATTGGTATTCTTTCTTCTTCTTTTTTTATTCTGATGACTATCGACTTTGTAATATTGGTATATGAAGTGACTTTTGCCATCTTAGTGAAGTTACTGACATCTACAAAATGAATCAATGTTGGCTAGAAACTTTTGATGAGACTGGCTTGGTAACATCCATGCCCCAAATATAGGAAATCTTATTTATGCATTGAGCTAGGCTATGATCTTCATCTCATTTTTTGGCTCGCGATGTAGGATCTATTTTTCATCCATTATTAACAAATTAGAAGATATGTTACAATTTTTGTCATCTTCAAAGTCTTGAGATCCCTTAGACCACTATTTCACTCAAAAAGGGAGTCAGTAACAACGTCGCCCATGTCATTGATATCTGGGGACCTATTGTAAGTTCAAAAGAATATGGAAAGAATGAATGAACTTATGAATGAATATTTGTATGTATAATCATGAATAAAGGATGAAAGAATATTTGGATAGAAATCCAAAGTACGAAAGAATCTATAATCAAAAAGATGCATTTCATTGAAATAAGGATTCTGAACACAAGCCTATTTCACAAAATGACTCTTATCACTTCTAGGCTGAAAGCAATAAGTATGTTTTGAATATTACTCTAGATTAGCCTTAAAAATACGTGTCTCTTCCACAATCCTATTGTTCAAAACACTCTCAAGTATATAAAGGTCGATGCTTGGAAAACTTTTATTCCTTGGTTCACTTTTTGGATATGCCATTGGTGTTCTGACTTCCCAATTTCTAGGCTTCTGATGACTTCTTTAAGGAATCGCAACTCTCTTGCCCCCTCATTCAAATATCACAAATTACTGCTCCGGTCGACTCATCGAACTTCAAAACCCCTATTTTAATAAGCCTCTCCACCAATTTCTTAAATGCAATGCAATTATCGATTGAATGACCCATTATCCCTGCGTAATACTCGCATTGAGCATTCGAACCATACCATTTGGGGTATGGGGGTTGTATTGGTTCCATGTAATGAGGAGCCACCATATGTGCATCGAATAGGCTTTGATACAACTCTCTATATGTCATTGGAATTGGTGTAAATTGGGGTTGCTTTACACTGGATTATTGTCTTGGTGAGCTCAGATGATCAGTAGTCACAGCCCTCGGTTGACCTACAGTGACTAATTTAGGACGCTTGCTCAAGCTGTTCACTTCATTTTCCCTATTTCTCGGGGCTGATCTTTTGGCACTTTCTCTCTCATCTATCCTTCCACTCTTTATAGCATTCTCAATCATTTCTCGAGTTATTATGATGTCTGAGAAACTCTTCGTGGCACTCCCCAACATATGATTGATAAATGGGGCTTTCAAGGTGTTGATGAAGAGCATAGTGGTTTCTTTCTCCAAAAGAGGTGGCTAGACCTGTATGGCAACTTCTCTCCACCTTTGTGCATACTGTTTAAAACTTTCATTCATCATTTTATCTATGTTTTGAAGAGTAATTTTGTCGGGAGTCATGTCTATTACGTGACCGTACTGCTTCATAAATGCCTGTGCTAAATCCCTCCAAGAACCAATTTCAGTACGGCTCAACTAATTGTACCATTTAGACGCTGCTCCCTCCAAGCTGTCCTGGAAGCAATGAATTAGCAGTTGGTCATTGTTAACGTACCCAGTCATTCTCCGACAAAACATAGTTATGTGAGCTTCTAGGCAAGTAGTCTCATTGTATTTTTCAAATTCTGGCACCTTGAATTTGTGGGGAAGTATTAAATCTGGCACCAAACTCAGATCTTTAGTGTCAATTCCATGTTTCCTATCAACATTTTCCATGGCCCTAAACTTGTTTTCCAACCATTTGTATCGCTCCTCTAACTATTTTGGCAATTCAGCCCTTGTCCTTTCTTTCTCTACTGCCTCATCAAAGTCAAGAATAGCATCATTAATCGGATGATCTTCTAAGTTAGAACCCAATCCTGCTTGGAAGTTTGGCGATGTCTAAATACCCTCTTGAAGTGGTTGATGTTTAATTGTGACGGATGTCCTTCGTGGATGTACTTCAGGATGTGTCGGGGTAAAACCCAGAGGATGTAGTCGTTCCTCACTATTTCCACCAGTGTTAACCATAGGGGTTTTTCCTTTGTCTATTCTTCCTGCCAGTAGTTAAGTCAATTGAGTCATCATGTTCTTTTGTGATTCCATTATCCGATCCATCATATCCTACTGGATTTTAACAAGTTGTTCCTGCATTTGCAGCTGAAGTTTTTTATGCATCTCCTTTTGGAGTTGTTCAAGCTTTTCTATTCTTTAATCCATATCCTTCATCTTGGTTCGGGTACCGTGGGGATGTTTGGTTATACCGGTGCCCAGGTTAATGCTGAAATAATTTCAACCAATCAGGGTCCTCTCATGAAATCTAATGCATGTGATGTAATGCTATGTCAATGCATGAAATGAATGTAAAGAGATGTCAATTCTAACTCAATTTCTTTTAGGAAACTTTACTAGAGGACAAAGCTCTTTACATGAAATGGACTACAAATATACGAACATTCATACTGTCTTCCGTTTTATCAAGAAATTTGTTCTCCATGCCGAACTCCCTAATTTAGCAATTGAACCCAAACCAACATCTCTCTCTAATATGAAAATGCATGCTAAGTAACAAGGATAAAAAAAAATCAGTACAATAGAAACAAAATTCAAAGCATGTAAAACATTCAAGCACCTATTAGGTGACCACTAGGGTTTATCACAACATTATCTGGGGTAAGCTCTTAGGGTCTTTTACATGCGGTTTGAGTTCTAAAGTTGAGGGTACCTGAACCAGCAGATTGCTCAAGCCTCACCCATTATAGGCTCATATGGATCGAGTTCAGTTCAGGGGAATACATTTCCCTATGGCTACACAGAGATGAAAATCTCACGAAGACATAGGTACGGATGTATTCAAAAGTGATTCACTATCCTGCACAGAGGTGAAAACCTCACGAAGGAGTAGTTTCTCACTCCCACTTAAGGGCGTGACCAAGCGGTCATGCAATATGATGTAGAAGTATTTTACAATACTTGAACCATAACAATCAAATGAGATGAAGCAAGCGAATGCAAATAAAAGGATCGTAATTTTTTCAAATCAAAATTTCAATTTTTGACAAAAGGAAAAAAATTAATCAATTTCACGGCTTGACTTTCTTTATTCCCCAGTGGAGTTGCCAAGCTGTCGAAACCATTTTTTTAAATCGGGTTTTAGAAAAATGGGGATCGACTTTAAAAATATGAAAATGGTAAAACACCCCAAACCCGGCCCACAAGCCCTGACCGGATCTGGCATGCTTCTAGGAAAAACCATTCGAATCTTATTTTCAACTTTGCTACAAAATTTTTCGTGTTTTTGAAAATAGTTGATTTGGGTTGGGCTCGAATTTTAAAACCCGAGTTGATTAGGTGCTAAAAAATTTAATATTTATACTTAAGAAAAATGGACTTTAACTTTGAATTAATAAAATCGAGTCATACTTAGATAATTAAATATGCATGCATAACAGTTCAAACCAAGGCCTTATTACATCAAATCAAAACCCAAATTAAATCCAAATTACTTAAAATAAAACAAGTCCAAAATAAAATAAAACATATTCAGAGATGAGCATGGCCACCCTTGAGCTTTTGCCGACCTGGTCCATCACTGAGTGTCACCTGAAAAGTAATCCCACAACGGGGTGAGTCAAACAGACTCAATGTGTACAACCAACACAGAACTCAATTAACTCAGGCATGTCAAATCATACATAGTAACATATATATATAATTAATGATGCAAACCCAAACCCAAGCCTATATAACCATTTGCTACACATCACCCGTACCAACCATCACACCGTGGGGACTACTAAGTCAACCCTCCATCCGCTACACACCATCGAAGGCGATCCACCGCAATGACGTGTTCATCGCCCTTATAAAATTCGTGGCATAGCCACCAGATAATTATTTTGTGACATGAGTCACCACATTCATATATTGTGACATAAGTCACCACATTCGGATATTGTGACATAAGTCACCACATTCGAGATATTGGGGTATTAAACCACCAATTCACTTCCCTTTACATATCACCCATATGCCCCATGTCAAACATATCATGCAATAACATGCTTTATTTCACATTCTTATCACTATTAACATATGTGCCATAATAGATCATAACCTACTCATAGTAGGAGTGGGTAAACATACCTGAGTATTTCGTTCGTACCATTGCATGGTACTTTTAGCCACTTCACACATATTTTTGTTAACACATATATTAACGCATAACCATAAATTAATTGAAGCTTAGTGTGGGGGTACACACCTGATATACTTATCGCTTTATTGAAATCCTGAAATCCCTATCTAAGGTTTAGATCTTTTAGTTCCTATATTCGGCCAACACTAGGTATATTAATAAAACCCATTCGGCTATAACCAAATCCCGAGAGATTTTGCAACAAAAACTTACCTTGTTGCCGATTGGATTAAAAATCAAATCCCGAAACTTTGCTATGTTCCTTCTTGTAATCGGCCAAGCACTAGATCACTTCACAGGTTAGTTTTCAGTTTTTGAACAAGTACGAAATAGATCTAATCACTAGCTAGGCCTTGGCCGAATGTGTATGTGCACTTACCTTACGATGCTTAAATCCCGAAAGTATCCATTGTCTTAAGTATCTGTCAAAATCCCTATAAACACATGTTAGATCAATTTCTAACATTTAATCACAAGTAAATAGCCCTTGGCCGAATATCCAATATGACTCACCTTAGCTCTTTAAAATCCCGAACGATCCTTCTACTTGTAGTCGACAGCACCTAACTCCCGAAGCCTCCTTCCAAGTTTCGGCCAAGGTCAATAATAGGAATTAGTTCCTAAATTTTCGACAAGCTTAAAAGAAAAGGAATGGAAACCGAATGACAATTGGTCTTTACCCTTATTACAGGAATTCGACTGCTCCTTATTGAACCCACCAAGGTATTCGGCTACAAGCTAGGTGTTTGATCAATCAAGTTTCGGCTTTTGGTATTTTGATTAACAATCGGCTATTGCTAGAAAAGGCTTACCTTCGGCTTTTGGAGAGTTGTGAAAAGAAAAAGAAAGTTGATGATGGAGAGTCGGCTAGAGAAAGAGTTGAAAGAAAGAATTTGAGAGAAGGAAGGAGAGATGATAAGAATTTCAGCAAGCACTAAAAGATGAATGTCTTTTGTTCCAATTAAAATTCGGCACTTATGCCTCCCTTTCATGACCGATTTTTACCAACCAAGGAGTCCCTTGGCCGGCCACTATATCCATTTGCTTCTCCTCCTTTATCTTTTATCTATTCTAAAAAAAAGTAATTATCATAAAGAGTTTTATCACATCTAAAGCTCCTCCCTCAGTCTCCCAATGCTGTCCACATCTACTCCTCTTTGCCAAAAAATAAAATCTTTTATTTGTTTTCCTTGTGACTCGAACCTAGGCCCATTTGCACCTACTTGTGGCGTCACTTACAGAGGCTTTAAGTGGCGCCTTGTAGCCACTATACCAAGCCCAACTTCATGTCACAATTCCTCTACTATTTCTCTTAAGGCCACCCTACTTAGCTTCCTCTTTTAGAATTAGAATCTAATATTTTCTAAGGCACTCCCCTATTTTCTAAAGGTCACAAAATTTATACAACACATTTTTAATCACCCAAGGCATGCTATTTCATATTATTTAGTAGTAATGCATAAGCCATAGTCCGGGATATTACAGTTCTACCCTTTTAAAATAATTTCGACCTCGAAATTACCTGGCTAAAATAGGTGAGGGTATTGCTGTCGCATTGCTTCTTCCGGTTCCCACGAAGCTTCCTCCGATCCATGATTTTGCCATAACACTTTCACTAAAGGGACTGACTTCCTCCGAAGCACCTTCACATCTCGTTCCAGAATCTGAATCGGCTCTTCCTCATAAGACAGATCTGGTCTCAGCTCCACCTCTTCAACCAGAGCTACATGAGATGGATCCGATCGATATCGTCATAGCATGGAGACATGAAATACGTCGTGCATCTGCTTCAATTCTGGTGGCAACTCCAACTGGTATACCACTGGTCCAACTCGCTTCATTACTCGATAAGGCCCTATAAACCTTGGACTTAGCTTCCCTTTTTGACCAAATCTCATCACCTTCTTCCAAGGTGAAACTTTAAGGAACACTTGATCTCCCACATCAAATTCTATTTCCTTTCGTTTGAGATCCGCGTACGACTTCTGTCTATCAGATGCCTTCTTTAATCGAGCTTTAATTACACAAACCTTCTCTTCAGATTCAGCCACAATTTTTGGACCCAAAATTTAACGTTACCCTAGTTCCGTCCAACACGTAGGAGTGCGACACTTCTGACCATACAGCGCTTCATACGGTGCCATCCGTATACTTGCCTGATAGCTGTTATTGTATGCAAATTCCGCTAGAGGCAAATATTCTTCCCAACTTCCTCTGAAGTCTATCACACAGCCTCTTAGCATGTCCTCCAACACTTGTATTACTCGCTCAGATTGACCGTCCGATTGTGGATGAAAGGCCGTACTGAAGTCCAATCTGGTGCCTAAAGCCTAATGTAGGGCTTTCCAAAATCGAGACGTGAACCTCGGATCCCTATCCGAGATAATTGACATCGGTACTCCATGCAACCTTACAATCTCCGCCACATACAACTTTGCTAACTTCTGTAGGGAGTAGTCAACCCAAGACCGAATAAAATCGCGGACTTTGTCACCGATCCACTATCACCCATACCGAGTCCTTCTTAGTAGGCGTGAGGGAAGCCCACTAACTAAGTCCATGGTAATTCTCTCCCATTTCCATCATGAATTTGTATTGGTCAAGCAATCCAAGACGAACTTGATGTTCAAATTTAACTTGTCGGCACGTTAGGTATTTCCTACAAATTCGGTAACTTCCTCTTAAGACCGAGCCACCAAAATTGTTCCTTAGATCTCTCAGACATTTTACTACCTCCGGATGCATAGCACAAGGGCTACTATACGATTCCTCAAGAATTCTTTGCCTAAGCTCCTCGTCCTTCGGCATACAGGCTTTTCCCTTGAAACACAATACTCCTTCATCGTTAATACCATAATTTTCCAACTCTCCATTCTGCACTTGTCTTAGCTAAGCATTCAGATCCTCATCCACCAACTGTCCCTCTTTCACCTCATTCAGCCATGTCGGCTTAACTTGCAACTCTGCCAGCAGACTTCCATCATCATACAAACTCAAATACGCAAACATCGCCCTTAGATCCAACACTACCTTCCGACTTAAGGCGTCCGCCACTACATTTGCCTTGCCCGGGTGATACTCTATTGAACAATCATAGTCCTTCAATAGTTCCACCCACCTTCATTGCCCTCTGATTCACTCTTTCTCGAGTCGTGAGATGCTTAAGGCTCTTGTGGTCTGTGTAGATTACTGATTTTTCTCCATAGAGATAGTGCCTCCACACTTTAAGAGCAAAGACCACTGCCACTAGTTCCAAATCATGCGTCGGATAGTTAACCTCATGTGGCCTTAGTTATCGAGACGCATAAGCAACTACCTTCCCATCTTGCATAAGGACACCTCCTAATCCTGTATGGGAAGCATCATAATACACCACAAAATCCTTCCCTGCCTCCGGTTGAATCAAAACTGGAGCTTCGGTCAAGACCCTTTTAAGCTTCTCAAAGCTCTCCTGTTGCTTATCTGTCCAAACGAAAGGTACTTCCTTTCTCAACAACTTTGTCAAAGGCACGGCTATCGACGAGAACCCTTCCACAAACCTTCTATAATAGCCTGTCAATCCTAAGAAACTCCAAACTTCCACCACAGACTTAGGGGGTTTCCAATCCAAAACTGCCTCAATCTTCCGATGATCCACCCTTATTCCTTCAGCAGATACCACATGTCCTAAAAACGTAACCTCCTTAAGCCAAAATTCACACTTGCTAAATTTGGCGTAGAGCTTCTTCTCCCTCAACACTTGCAACACAACTCGGAGATGCTCATCATGTTCTTCCTCAGACTTCGAATACACCAAAATATCGTCTATGAACACAACAACAAATCGATCTAGATAGGGTTGGAAAACCCAGTTCATCATGTCTATTAACGCGACTGGGGCATTCTTCAATCTAAACGGCATTACTACAAACTCAAAATGCCCATATCTTGTTCGAAAAGTCGTCTTATGGATATCCACTTCTTTCACCTTAAGCTGATGATATCCGAACCTCAGATCTATCTTTGAGAAAATCGCGGCCCCCTTAAGCTGATCGAAAAAGTCGTCAATCCTTGGCAAAGGGTACTCGTTCTTGATGGTTAGCTTATTCAACTGACGATAATCTATGCACATATGCATAGTTCTGCCCTTTTTCTTCACGAATAAGACCGGTGCTCCCCATGGAGACACACTGGGTCGGATGAACCCACGATCGAGCAATTCTTGGATCTGAGCCTTGAGCTCAACCAACTCCTTTGGTGCCATTCTGTATGGGGTAATTGACACAGGAGTTGTATCCAGGAGCAAATCGATTCTAAACTCTACCTCCCTGTCCGGGGGTGTTCTTGGTAATTCCTTTGAAAAGACATCCACAAACTCCCTTACAGTTCTAACTCCACTAACTCCCCCTTCGTTTGTATCCAAAGCACAAATGAAGGCCAAAAATGCCTTACACCCCTTCTGAATCATCTTATCCGCCTTTAATGCCGAAACTACGTTAGACAAGTAGTTCCTTCTTTCTCCTATCATAACCATCACCTCATCCTCTGGGGTTCTTAACTCCATTCGTTTGGCTACACAATCCAATACGGCCCGATGCTCCACTAGCCAATCCATGCTAAGTATAAGATCAAATTCTCGAAGGGTAATTCCATTAAGCCGGCAAGAAATACAGCTTCTTGAAGTTCCAAAGGTACTTTCTGAAACATCCTATTCACCACTACAATTTGGCCTAATGGGCTTACTATAGTCATCTCCCTATCAGATAATTCAGAGGCTATTCCTAGAGTTTCAACTACTCTACATGCAACATAAGAATGGGTCGAGCCCACATCGATCAAAGCAATATAAGGTTTGCCAAAAATAAGGAACGTACCGATTATGACGTTCGGTGCGTCTCTGTCTTCCCTCCGGTGAATCGCATAAACCAAACTCGGCTGTCTGGCCTCCGTGTTACCAACACCTCGGCCCGGTGTTCCTCATCCTCTACTAAAACCATTATCTCTGCCAGCTGACCCACGACCTCGCGGTGGCTACTGTCTTCCTCTTTCAGCTTGGTTAGAACCTTGACTTACTGGTCGTCTCCCTTCAGTTCTCATCGGGCAATCCTTAATCATGTGGTCCTTAGACCCACACTTAAAACATCCTCCCCTCTTTTTCCACCACTCCCCCAAGTGCTTTTTCCCGCACCGATCACAAGCACGACATCGCCTCCCAGGCGACTTGTCGACCTCGCGGCCCATAAACTCTAGGCCTTTTTTGCTCATTCCTAGATGGCCTTGATGATCTAAATCCTCTTTTCTGCCTATTCTGATCGGTGTTCTGCCTTACACAATCCTTAATTCCCTTGGCTACCTTAGCCTTCTCCACCAACACAGTAAACTCCCGCTCCTGTTGTGGAGCTATCAGTAACCTCAGATCGTCCCTTAGTTCGTCCTCAAATCGGACACACCGCTCATGCTCAGTAGACACTATCCCTCGAGCATAATGGCTCAGCCTTAGGAATTCAGCTTCGTACCCAGCTACGGACTTGTTCCATTAAACCAGCCCCAGAAATGCCTTTCTCTGTGCATCAATATAATGAGTGCCAACATACTTCTTCTGGTATACCGCCTTAGCATACTCCCAAGTGAGTTCCTCAGCTGTAGCACCATCCCGCACCGTGAGCCACCATTGATATGACTCATCGCGGAAAAGCGACACCAACCCTTTTAGCTTTTCCTCATCAGTTAAATCAAGCTCATCCATAATTCGCTCGGTCACTTTCAACCAATATTCAGCTGTACTGGGTGCCACACCAGATATACCACGGAACACCTCAGCTCCGTTGGCTCGAATTCACTCAGTTACCGACTTTCGAGCTCCCATGCCTCCACCCACTCCAGCCACCCTTTCCAAGACCCGCAGATCGCTTTCAGACATCAAGCGTCATCCCCCGTCGATCTTGATATTCCACATCGTAATTTGTGGTGGTGGTGGCATTTCATTCTCGATCCTTGACCCGATCTAATGGGTTCAGACACGGTCATCCGGCCTCTTCCATGGTTATGCATCAAACACCCTTCACACCCTACCACTAGAATGGACCGGATCCGTATGTTTCTAAAGTAAACCGATCTCAAAACTTTCGTTACTTAGAGAAAATTGTAGAGTTTTTAGAAAAACCATTATTTTGAGTTGGGCTTAGATTGAAAACCCATTTATTTAATCTTGTAAATCCAATTTAATGTAACATGTTCAAAATAGTTCTTAGCAAAATATTAAAAGGTAAAGAAAGAAGGAAAAAAAACAAAGAATAATCCATCGGGCCTTATGGCCTTATTACATCAAGTAGGCCCAAAAATAAAATTTAAAAGTATTGAAATTAAATAAAGTCCAAATTCAATAAATTCTTCAATTGATGCATGGCCTCCTCATGATCTACCTACCTAGTCACACACTTGCTCATCACCAAAAAATAATTCCCACAATGGGGTGAGTCAATGACTCAATGTGCACACAATACTATCATTCAATAAATCGGGCATTCATGTTCAAATCATCAATCCATATAATAATTATGATGCAACCCAAACCCAAAACCTATGCCATCCGCTACTCTCCACCCGTATTCAACCAACACACCGTAGGGACTACTAAGTCAACCCTCCATCCGCTACTCTCCACGTTGTGTCATTAGACACTATTGTAACCGGTTACCAAAATTTCGCAATGTGACCGTAGTCGACATATTTCGCAATGTGACCGTAGTCAACATTTTTAGTGGGTGAGACCAAGTCAACACTGCTTCTCCCCTTTCACATAAATCCAATGCCCAAAACATATATACATATATAGCATAATTTAATTTCATGTTCATATTCTTATATTCGCATGTTATTAAATAACATTTTTCACAATCCTATCAGAAGTAGGAAACGTACCTTGGTACTTTTTGCCACATGTGTGGTACATAGCCACATTCATATTATTTTTCATATCATATATTAAAATACTTAGCCATAATATATCGAAGAATAGTAAGGGTACACACCTTTTTCGCTTAATAGGTTCCTTGATATCTCGAGAATCCCGATCAAATTTTTAGATCCGTTAATCCTATATTCGCCCATCCATTAACACACATTAATAAACCCTTTTAAACAAAACCAAATCCTAGTAGGATTTGTAAAAAGCTTACCTTAGCCGATTGGGTATTTACACAAATCCAAAAACTTCGCTTTTCCTTTACTAATGGTTCTACCAACCTTAAAACTTCACAAAGGTTAGTTTTCGCTTTTGAAAATTAAGGAATTAATTTAGATGATCTCACCACCATTGGTCGAATGTTTAGAGGCTTACCTTATAGATTTCAAAATCCGAAAGTTCCTTTTGTCTTGAATATCTGTCGAAATTCCTAAAATTCACATGTTAGATCCGATCTAACTTTAATAAGTAAGAAGTTGGCCTTTGGCCGATTGTGCCTCACCTTAAATCCTTGATTTTGAAATCCCGAAACTCTCCCTTTTTCATTCGCCATGAGACATAGAAAAGGTTATTTCTTGTTCTTGATTAAAAGATTTTAGAAGAACAAAGTTAATTGTTCTTACCTTAGATCCTTGCTTTTTTGTAATTGATGATGGTAGAAATCTAAGGAATCATGGTGGATTCGGCCATGAACAAGAATGGAATTAGTACCTTGATTTTGGTAAAAAGAAAAGAATAGGAGTTGACTAATCCACGATCTTACCTCTTTTGATGTTGTGGATGATTCCTCTTCTCGCTTAGAATCAATAAGGATTGAATTTTGATAGTAGAAACGAGGAAGAAAATAGCAAAAGGGAGGATGGTTTCTTGCTTAGAGAATTCGCAATGAGAGGGGGAAGTGAGAGCAAAGTTTCTAAAAAGTTGATGAATGAGAGAAAGTCTCTTTTCTTCTTTTAATCGAATCATAGACCAAGAGTCCAAAACTTGGCCACTACTCCTTTACAAGTGATAATATTCCCATTTAATTATCACTTTATTAAATTAAAATAACCTTTAATCCATCCTTTAATTCCTTATTTATCTTGTAAAATAAATCCTCTATTTATCACTTTAATTTGACAAGTTTTAATGAAAATAAAACTCTCCCTTCCACACATGCATGTGCCGTCCATCCTAGCCTTGGAAAACAAAATTAAACTTTCAAAAAATGCTTTCCAAGTGACTCGAACTCATGCCATTTCCATAAACCTTAAGTGACACCTTCTGCACCACTTTTCCAAGCCCGATTTGTGTGTCAAAATTCACCATCTTTTTCTTTTAAGGCCCTCTTGCCCTTATCTCCTATTTTGGGCTTTGAATTTTGTCATTCCTACTTTATTTCTAAGTTTCCTAAAATTTTCACATGCTCAGAATTTGCCATTTTCCTTACATCCTCGTGTTTCCAAAATGTTTAGGTTTCCAAAATGTCTAAGTTTCCAAAATGTTCAAGTTTCCTAAATGTTCAAGTTTCCAAAATGTTCGTGTTTCAAAATGTCTAAGTTTCCAAAATGTCTAAGTTTCCAAAAATGTCTAGGTTTCCAAAATGTTCATTTCCATTTTCATTTTCATTTCCATTTCCATTTTCATTTCCATTTCCATTTTCATTTCCATTTCCATGCATTTCTAGATTTCCAAAAGTATCAAAATTTATTCATAGTACTTGAAACTTGTCATTTCGCACAATTAAACCGGAAATGCATAGGCCCTATTTAGGATGTTACGCTTCTACCCTTAAACAAAATTTCGTCCCAAATTTCCTAACTAAAATAGTTGAGGGTATTCTTTGCCTCATCGCTTCTCTTCGCTCCCACGAAGCTTCTTCTGCTTCCATGATTGCGCCATAGCACCTTGACTAGAGGAACTGCTTTCTTCGTAGTACTTTCACATCACGCTCCAAGATCCGAATTGGTTCCTCCTCGTATGATAAATCGCCTTAGTTCCACTTCTTCAACCGGCACCACATGGGATGGATCCGATCGATAGCGACGTAACATGGACACATGAAATACGTCATGCATTTGTTTGCAATTCGTGGCAACTCTAATTGGTATGCCATCGCCCAACTCGCTTCATTACTTGATAAGGCCCTATAAATCTTGGGCTTAGCTTTCTTTGCGCCAAACCTCATTACCTTCTTCCAAGGTGAGACTTTCAAGAACACTTGATCTCCCACTTCAAACTCTATTTCCTTTCGCTTAAGGTCTCACAGATGACTTTTGCCTATCGAGGCTTCCTTCAACCGCGTCTAATTAACTCAACCTTCTCTTGATTTACGCCACCAACTCGGACCCAAAACTCGGCTGTTCTCCTAACTCGGTCCAACAAGTAGGTGTTCTACACTTCCTTCCATACAATGCTTCAGATGGTGCCATCCGAATCTCGGCTTGATAGTCTTTGTTGTAGGCGAATTCAGCTAAAGGCAAGTAATCTTCCCAACTTCCTCAAGATCCATTACATGCCTCTCAACATATCTTCTAACACTTGTATAACTCGCTCGATCGCCTGTCGATTGTGGATGAAAAGTCAGAGTGAAGTCGAGCTTAGTGCCTAAAGCTCGATGAAGTGCTTTCCAAAATCGAGACGTAAACCTTGGGTCTCTGTCAGAGATGATCGACATTGGTACTCCATGTAACCTCACAATTTCCGCCACATACAACTTAGCCAACTTCTGAAGAGAATAATCCATTCTGACTGGGATAAAGTGTGCGGACTTGGTCAAACGGTCCACAATCACCCATACCGAGTCCTTCTTAGTAGGCGTAAGGGGAAGCCCACTAACGAAGTCCATGGTAATTCTTTCCCACTTCCATTGGGGAATTTCGATTGGTTGGAGCAATCCTGATGGAACTTGGTGTTCAGCCTTAACTTGCTGACATGTCAAACATTTCCCCACAAATTCAGTCACTTCTCGCTTCAGGTCCGACCACCAAAATTGTTCCCTTAGATCTCTATACAGCTTGATGCCTCCGGGATGCATGGCGTAGGGGCTACCATGCGCTTCCCGAAGAATCTTTTGTCTCAACTCCTTATTCTTCTAATACAAACTTTACCCTTATAGCACAATACTCCTTCATTATTGACATCATAATCCTCTAATCCCCCTTGCTGTACTTGTTGCAACTTAGTACTTAAATCATTATCACCAACCGTCCCTCCTTCACTTCCTTTAGCCATGTGGGCTCGACTTGTAACTCGCCAACAGGCTTCCATCACATATAGACTTAAGTGAGCGAACAAAGCCCGTGGGTCCGCTACAACCTTCCGACTTAGGGCATCGGCTACTACGTTCGCCTTGCGGATGATACTCTATTGAGCAATGAGTCCTTCAACAATTCCACCCACCTTCGTTGCCTCAAGTTCAACTCCTTCGAAGTTAATAAATACTTAAGGCTCTTGTGGTCTGTGTAGATAATCGACCTTTCTCCATAAAGGTAGTGCCTCCACACCTTAAGGGCGAAAACCACTGCTTGCTAGCTCTAAGTCATGAGTTGGGCGAGTTAAGCTCATGAGGCCTTAGTCAGCCGAGACGCATAAGCGACTACTTTACCATCTTGCATTAACACACGGCCTAACCACAGATGCGAAGCATCACAAGACACCACAAATTCCTTTCCCGCCTCCTTTGAATTAACACCGAGCCTCTGTCAAGACCTTCTTAAGCTTTTCAAAGCTCTCTTGCTTAGTAGTCCATTCAAAGGTACTTCCTTCCTTAGCAACTTGTTAAAGGCGCGGCTATTGACGAGAATCCTTCCACGAACCTTCAGTAATAGCCCAAGCCTAAGAAACTTGGATTTCAGCCACGGACCTAGGTGGCTTCCAATCCAACACTGCTTCGATCTTCCTAGGGTCCACTCTTATTCCCTCTCATGGATACCACATGCCCTAAGAATGCCACCTCCTAAGCCAAAATTCACACTTCTGAATTTGGCATAGAGCTTTTTCTCCTTAATACTTCCAACACGACTCGGAGATGCTCATCATGCTCCTCCTCCGACTTGAATACACCAAAATATCATCAATGAACACAACTACGAATCTATCCAAGTAGGGTTGGAAAATCCGATTCATCATGTCCATGAACGCTACCGGAGTGTTTGTCAACCCAAACGGCATCACCACAAACTCAAAGTGACCATACCTTGTCCTAAAAGCGGTCTTATGAATATCGGCCTCCTTCACCTTCAACTCGATGGTATCCCGACCAAATCAATCTTCAAAACATCATGTTCCTTCAAATGATCGAACAAGTCCTCGATCCTTGGCAAGGGATACTTGTTCTTAATGGTCGACTTATTTAGTCGACGGTGTCTATGCACATACGCATAGTTCCGTCCTTCTTCTTCTAAATAAGACCGTGCTCCCATGGAGACACACTGGCCGGATGAATCCACAGTCCAACAGCTTCTTGTATCCAGCCTTGAGCTCCACTAACTCCTTTGGTGCCATTCGGTATGGAGCGATTGACACAGGAGTCATCCCCCGTAGCAATTCAATCCCAAATTCCACCTCCCATGCGTCTGGGGTATTCCGTAACTCATCCGAAACACATCTACGAAGTCCTCACCGCCCTAACTCCATTAATGCCTTCCTCCTTTCCACCTATTGCACTTACGAAAGCTAGGTATGCTTTGCATCCTTTCTTAACCATTTTCTCACCTTGATGGCAGAGACTACATTGACGAGTAATTCCTCCTTTCTCCGATCATTACCACCACTTCATCCTCCGAGGTTCTTAGTTCCATACGTTTAGTCAGCACAATCCAACACGGCTCGGTGTTCCACCAACCAATCCATTCCAAGTATAAGCTCAAACTCTCCAAGTGTAACTCCATTAAGTCCGCCGAAAGTTCACCCTTGAATCTCTAGGGTACATTCCGAAGATCTTGTCTACCACTATAGTTTGGCCTAAAGGGCTTACTACAGTCATCAGCCTATCAGAGAGTTCAGAGTCTAGGCCTAGTGTTTTCACTACACTACTTGCAACATAAGAATGGGTCGAGCCCACATCAATCAAAGCAAAGTAGGGTTTGTCAAAAATAAAGAACGTACCGGTTATTACGTCCGGCGCGTCTCCATCTTCCCTTCTACGAACCGCATAAACCAAACCCGGTTGTCTTGCCTCAACATTAGTGTTACCTCTACTGTGTTCCACGGCCTCTGCACTGCACCACTACTGGCGGTTATTTGAACCACGACCCGTTGAGGTCATTGTCCGCCTCTACCGGCCTCGGCTAGCATTACGAACTACTGGTCGGCTTTTCGTCCGGTTGTTTGGGGCAATCCCTAAACATATGATCCTTGGACCCACACCTATAGCATGCTCCTATCTTTTTCCAACACTCCCTAGATGCCTCTTCCCACAATACTCACACAGACGAATCGCTTACCGGTATCACTTGTTGATTCATGGCCCATCATCCCGAGGCCTCTTGTAACCCTTTCCCGACGACCCAAACCCTCTTTTGGTCTTATTCTTGTCCACGATCCGCTTAGTAGCATCCTTAATCCCCTCGGCCACTTTGGCCTTTTCTACCAAAAAAGAGAATTCCGCTCGATGTGGTGCTATTAATGATCTTAGGTCATTTCACCGTCCTCAAACGAACACAAATGCGTTCATGCTCATCGCCACTACCCTCGAGCATAGCGGCTCAATCTCGAAATTCCGCCTCATACTCTGCGACGGACTTACTCCTTGGACTAACCCTAGGAAAGCCTTCCTCTGCTCATCAGATACGGTTCCCACATACTTCTTCCGAAGGCCTCTTTAACAAATTCCCGGTCGATTTTCACTACGGTACCATCACGAACAATCAACCACCATTGGTACGCTTCATCGCAGAATAACGCCACCATTCCTTTCGGCTTTTCCTCCGAGTCAAATCAAGCTCATCCATGATGCGTTAGTTGTTTCTAACCAAGATCACCAGACTTTCGGTGCCACATTGGATACTCCTCGAAACATTTCGCTCCATTAGCTCGAGTCGTTCGTGTACCGACTTCGATTTCCTCCATTTCCTCCCCCGCACCGCCACCAATTCCAAAACTCGCATGAGCGACTGCGACATGCCTCTTCCCCGTCCGAGCCTCTGCTCAACATTAATAAATGGGGTGGTGGTGGCGGTGGCATCTCATTGTCGGACCCTTGTCCCGACCTAATGGGTTCCGACACGGTCATCCTTCCTCTTCCTCGGCCACGGCGACCACGTCCTCTAGAGCTCATTTTCTAGCGTCGGGATCGATTAAGAAATTTTATGGATTAGTTATTTGTTCCACTTATTTATCGGTGAAGGAGTTTTATGAGAAGGGATTTTAGAGGGTTCTTTCGTATCATACAACACACGCCTTTTCCATTCATCCATTCATCCATCAAACAAATATGAACTTCCGTTCATTCGGAGAAACGTTGTAGTTTTTGTTGTTTGTTGTTATTTTCCACTACCCGGGGTATTTTCAGTAACTTTGTCCTCTGTATGCGTTTTCGTAATTTTGTCAAAATAGGGTTCCTTGATGTTTTTGTCAAAAGTATTTTGAAAGTTTCAAAGTCTTGGGGTAATTTTGGAAAAATTTAAAATCCGGGGTATTTTGGTAAATTTTAAATAAATCGAGTAAATTTGTAAAATTTTATAAGTCAAGGATATTTCAAAGTTGTAAAACTTTGAGGTTCTTTCTGAAAGTTGGTTCTTCCAAAATGGGAATGTTGCAAAATTTTAGAAATCGGGTCATTTTGGTAATTGTGTAAGTTAGGGAAATTTTGTAATTTTTCCAAAATCAAGGTATTTTGATATTTCACGAATTAGGGTTTTGAATGTTTATGAAATCATGAAATTTTGGTAAAATTGTTGAGTAGTTAAACATTTTATAAGCCAAGGGCGTTTTGGTAATTTTACCCCTAAGGGCATTTTTGTAATTTTTCGCAAATCAGGAGTTTTTCAGAAAATGTTGTAAAAATAATTTTCTCAGATTTAAAAGAAAAGTTTTAAGGGTTTGAATAAAACTAGGGTTTGTTGTTTTGTTCTCTCTTTTTTTTAAAACATGGCTAGTTCCTTTCGGGTTTTAGTCATTATGTTTAGCCTATAACCGAGCCCTCTTGGTCGGGGTGAACAAAAGCTACGCACTGTGCGGGATTCGTGTGGAGAGGAGGTGAGTCACGGATCGCTTAAATACCAAGCTCCCAGAAACCATTCCTAGTCATGCGCTTGAGGTTGCCACACCACCGAGCCCTCCAGGTTAGGGTGAACTGGCTACGCACTGGTAGGATTCTCAAGAGGAGGTGAGTCACTAGGATCGCTTAAATACCAAGCTCTTCCGGATCCAATCCTAGACATGCGTACAAGGGTTACCACACCACTAGCTCGATGACTTAGCCATAGGTTGGTTTAGTACATTAAGTCTTATGTGTTTGTGTTTGAGTAGTCTAATCCTAGGGTTCAAGTTCTATCATTCTATTCTCGTTCCATGCCTATTCTACCCTTAAATAAATCACGAATCACACGTTTAGTTAGGGGTACTTACAGTGGATCATGGGTTGAGACTTAGGGCCATGCCGAAGCTTCTTAAAAGAAAAGCATTTGGGCTTGAATTCAAAACGTTTGGGCCTTAGCCCACAGCCGAGAGTTTAAAATGGGCTCGATATTAAATGAAACATTTCCACACCCTACCACGAGAATGGACCGGATCTCGTATGTTTCTAAAGTAAACCGATCTCAAAAACTTTCGTTACTTAGAGAAATTGTGAGTTTTAGAAAAACCATTATTTTGAGTTGGGCTTAGATTGAAAACCCATTTATTTAATCTTGTAAATCCAATTTAATGTAACATGTTCAAAATAGTTCTTAGCAAAATATTAAAAGGTAAAGAAAGAAGGAAAAAAAAACAAAGAATAATCCATTTGGGCCTTATGGCCTTATTACATCAAGTAGGCCCAAAATAAAATTTAAAAGTATTGAAATTAAATAAAGTCCAAATTCGAATAAATTCTTCAATTGATGCATGGCCTCCTCATGATCTACCTACCATCCACACCGCTCATCACCGAAAAATAATTCCCACAATGGGGTGAGTCAATGACTCAATGTGCACACAATACTATCATTCAATAAATCAGCATTCATGTTCAAATCATCAATCCATATAATAATTATGATGCAACCCAAACCCAAAACCTATGCCATCCGCTACTCTCCACCGCATTACCAACCAACACACCGTAGGACTACTAAGTCAACCCTCCATCCGCTACTCTCCACGTTGTGTCATTAGACACTATTGTAAACGGTTACCAAAATTTCGCAATGTGACCGTAGTCGACATATTTCGCAATGTGACCGTAGTCAACATTTTTCGTGGGTGAGACCAAGTCAACACTTGTTCTCCCCTTTCACATAAATCCAGAATGCCCAAAACATATATACATATATAGCATAATTTAATTTCATGTTCATATTCTTATATTAGCATGTTATTAAATAACATTTTCACAATCCTATCGAAGTAGGAAACGTGCCTTGGTACTTTTTGCCACATGTGTGGTACATAGCCACATTCATATTATTTTTCATATCATATATTAAAATACTTAGCCATAATATATCGAAGAATAGTAAGGGTACACACCTTTTCGCTTAATAGGTTCCTTGATATCTCGAGAATCCAGATCAAATTTTTAGATCTGTTAATCCCTATATTCGCCCATCCATTAACACACATTAATAAACCCTTTTAAACAAAACCAAATCCTAGTAGGATTTGTAAAAAGCTTACCTTAGCCGATTGGGTATTTACACAAATCCAAAACTTCGCTTTTCCTTTACTAATGGTTCTACCAACCTTAAAACTTCACAAAGGTTAGTTTTGACTTTTGAAAAATTAAGGAATTAATTTAGATGATCTCACCACCATTGGCGAATGTTTAGAGGCTTACCTTATAGATTTCCAAATCCGAAAGTTCCTTTTGTCTTGAATATCATCCGAAATTCCTAAAATTCACATGTTAGATCCGATCTAACTTTAATAAGTAAGAAGTTGGCCTTTGGCCGATTGTGCCTCACCTTAAATCCTTGATTTTGAAATCCGAAACTCTCCCTTTTCATTCGGCCATGAGACATAGAAAAGGTTATTTCCTTGTTCTTGATTAAAAGATTTTAGAAGAACAAAAGTTAATTGTTCTTACCTTAGATCCTTGCTTTTTTGTAATTGATGATGGTAGAAATCTAAGGAATCATGGTGGATTGACCATGAACAAGAATGGAATTAGTACCTTGATTTTGGTAAAAGAAAAGAATAGGAGTTGACTAATCCACAGATCTTACCTCTTTTGATGTTGTGGATGATTCCTCTTCTGCTTAGAATCAATAAGGATTGAATTTTGATAGTAGAAACGAGGAAGAAAATAGCAAAAGGGAGGATGGTTTCTTGCTTAGGAGAATTCGGCAATGAGAGGGGGGAAGTGAGAGCAAAGTTTGACAAAGTTGATGAATGAGAGAAAGTCTCTTTTTCTTCTTTTAATGAATCTGCTAGACCAAGAGTCCAAAACTTGGCCACTACTCCTTTACAAGTGATAATATTCCCATTTAATTATCACTTTATTAAATTAAAATAACCTTTAATCCATCCTTTAATTCCTTATTTATCTTGTAAAATAAATCCTCTATTTATCACTTTAATTTGACAAGTTTTAATGAAAATAAAACTCTCCCTTCCACACATGCATGTGCCGTCCATCCTAGCCTTGGAAAACAAAATTAAACTTTCAAAAAAATGCTTTCCAAGTGACTCGAACTCATGCCATTTCCATAAACCTTAAGTGACACCTTCAGACCACTTTTCCAAGCCCGATTTGTGTGTCAAAATTCACCATCTTTTTCTTTTAAGGCCCTCTTGCCCTTATCTCCTATTTTGGGCTTTGAATTTTGTCATTCCGGCCTTATTTCTAAGTTTCCTAAAATTTTCGCGCGGCTCTGTAACTTGCCATTTTTCCTTACATCCTCAGGTTTCCAAAATGTTTAGGTTTCCAAAATGTCTAAGTTTCCAAAATGTTCAAGTTTCCTAAATGTTCAAGTTTCCAAAATGTTCGGGTTTCAAAATGTCTAAGTTTCCAAAATGTCTAAGTTTCCAAAAATGTCTAGGTTTCCAAAAATGTTCATTTCCATTTTCATTTTCATTTCCATTTCCATTTTCATTTCCATTTCCATTTTCATTTCCATTTCCATGCATTTCTAGATTTCCAAAAGTATCAAAATTTATTCATAGTACTTGAAACTTGTCATTTCGCACAATTAAACCTGAAATGCATAGGCCCTATTTAGGATGTTACATGCACATTGCGACTACGTCCCTTAGAATTCATACTTCCGCTTTGCGTTTATCTGATTAAAGAGTTTTATGAATTAGTTTGGTTCCACCGATTTATCACGAGCAGTTTATGTTTAATAGTTCTAGGAAGTAATTCTTTCGTTTCATACACATCTGATCTCACATCATTCATTTAGTCACACACATGAACTTGCGTCCATTACGGAGAAATGTTGTAGATGTCGTTGTTTGTTGTTTTCCACTACCCAAGGGTATTTAGTAATTTTGTCCTCTGAGGTATTTTGGTAATTTTTCAAATTAGGGTATTTGAAAATGTTGCAAAATAGAGTTTTTGATATTTTACAAAAATTAAAATCCTTGTTGGAAAAATTTCAAGGGTGAAATGATAATTTTATACACTAGGGGTATTTTTGTAATTTTACAAGCCAGGGTCATTTCAGTAATTTTTTGCAAAATATGGTTCCTGGTGACTTTTCAAAATGAGGGTATTTTTAAAGATTTCTAATTTGAGGGTACTTCGGTAATTTTCCTTACTGAGGGTATTTTGGTCATTTGTACAGGTTAGGGGTAATTTGGTCATTTTGCAAATTAGGGGTAATTTCTTAAATTTTCCAAATCAAGGTGTCTTATTATAAAGTAGGGTGTTTGGATATTTGTATGGTAAGAGAATCTTGATAAAAACTGTGGTAGTATGGAAATTTTATAAACCAATGGCATTTTAGTAATTTTTCCAATCAGGGGTATTTGAGTAAATCGAGATTATTTTAGAAAAAAAATTTAAAAATAGTTTTCCTATACATTAGAGGGGTAATTTGGTGATTTAAAGACTTAGGGTTTTTATAAAAGTATGGCTAGTCCCTTTCGGGTTTTAGTTATTGGGTTTAGCCTGTGGCTGAGTCCTCTTGGTTAGGGTGAACCGTCACTACGCACCAGGTGGGATTCGAGTGGAGAGTAGGTGAGTCACTAGGACTGCTTAAATACCAAGCTCCCACCGAAACCAATCCTAGACATGCGCACAATGGTTGCCACACCCTAGCTCGGCGACTTAGTCACAGGTTTGTTTAGTTAGGCATTAAAGTTTTATGTAATTGTTGGGGTAAACTAGTCTTATAGTTCAAGTACTTATCATACTAAGCTACGTTCCATTTTTACCCTTCTGCAAATCATACAATAATTCACACAATAGATAGGGGTACTTACCTGGTGGACTTCGGGCTGGAGACTCAGGTGCCATGCCAGAAAATGCGCTCAATTTCTTATAAAACTCAATTTCAAAAGAAAGAATTATTTTGGGCCCAAAAAGCCCTCAAGGCCGAGTTTTGAACTGGGCTCTGATACCAAAATGAAACACCCCAAACCCGACCCACAAGCCCTGACCAGATCTGGCATGCTTATAGGAAAAACCATTCGAATCTTATTTGCAACTTTGCTAAAAAATTTTCATGTTTTTGAAAACAATTGATTTGGGTTGGGCTCGAATTTTAAAACCCATGTTGATTAGGTGCTAAAACATTTAATATTTATACTTAAGAAAAATGGACTTTAACTTTGAATTAATAAAATCGAATCATACTTAGATAATTAAATATGCATGCATAACAGTTCAAACCAAGGCCTTATTACATCAAATCAAAACCCAAATTAAATCCAAAATACTTAACATAAAACAAGTCCAAAATAAAATAAAACATATTCAGAGATGAGCATGGCCACCCTTGAGCTCCTCCCGACCCGATCCATCACTGAGTGTCACCTGAAAAGTAATCCCACAACGGGGTGAGTCAAACAGACTCAATGTGTACAACCAACACAGAACTCAATTAACTCAGGCATGTCAAATCAAACATAGTAACATATATATAATTAATGATGCAAACCCGAACCCAAGCCTCTATAACCATCTGCTACACATCACCCGTACCAACCATCACACCGTGGGGACTACTAAGTCAACCCTCCATCTGCTATACACCATCGAATGCAGTCGCTGCAGTCGACGTGCTCATCGCCCTTATAAAATTCGTGGCATAGCCACCAGATAATTATTTTGTGACATGAGTCACCATATTCATATATTGTGACATAAGTCACCACATTCGGATATTGTGACATAAGTCACCACATTCAGATATTGGGGTATTAAACCACCAATTCACTTCCCCTTTACATATCACCCATATGCCCCATGTCAAACATATCATGCAATAACATGCTTTATTTCACATTCTTATCACTATTAACATATGTGCCATAATAGATCATAACCTACTCATAGTAGGGTGGGTAAACATACACAGTATTTCGTTCGTACCATTGCATGGTACTTTTAGCCACTTCACACATATTTTTGTTAACAAATATATTAACGCATAACCATAAATTAATTGCGACTTAGTGTGGGGTACACACGATATACTTATCGCTTTATTGAAATCCCGAAATCCCGATCTAAGGTTTAGATCTTTTAGTTCCTATATTCGGCCAACACTAGGTATATTAATAAAACCCATTCGGCTATAACCAAATCTTGAGAGATTATTGTAACCAAAACTTACCTTGTTGTCGATTGGATTAAAAATCAAATCCCGAAACTTTTCTATGTTCCTTCTTGTAATCGGCCAAGCACTAGATCACTTCGCAGGTTAGTTTTCAGTTTTTGAACAAGTACGAAATAGATCTAATCACTAGCTGGGCCTTGGTCGAATGTGTATGTGCACTTACCTTACGATGCTCAAATCCCGAAAGTATCCCTTGTCTTAAGTATCTATCGAAATCCCCATAGACACATGTTAGATCAATTTCTAACATTTAATCACAAGTAAATAGCCCTTGGCCGAATATCCAATATGACTCACCTTAGCTCTTTAAAATCCCGAAAGATCCTTCTACTTGTAGTCAACAGCACCTAACTCCCGAAGCCTCTTTCCAAGTTTCGGCCAAGGTCAATAATAGGAATTAGTTCCTAAATTTTCGACAAGCTTAAAAGAAAAGAATGGAAACCGAATGACAATTGGTCCTTACCCTTATTACAGGAATTCGACTGCTCCTTGTTGAACCCACCAAGGTATTCAGCTACAAGCTAGGTGTTTGATCAATCAAGTTTCGGCTTTTGGTGTTTTGATTAACAATCGGCTATTGCTAGAAAAGGCTTACCTTCGACTTTTGAAGAGTTGTAAAAGGAAAAAGAAAGTTGATGACGGAGATTCGGCTAGAGAAAGAGTTGAAAGAAAGAATTTGAGAGAAGGAAGGAGAGATGATAAGAATTTCGGCAAGCACTAAAAGATGAATGTCTTTTGTTCCAATTAAAATTCGGCACTTATGCCTCCATTTCATGACCGATTTTTACCAACCAATGAGTCCCTTGGCCGGCCACTATATCCATTTGCTTCTCCTCCTTTATCTTTTATCTATTCTAAAAAAAAGTAATTATCACAAAGAGTTTTATCACATCTAAAGCTCCTCCCTCAGTCTCCCAATGTCGTCCACCTCTACTCCTCATTGCCAAAAAATAAAATCTTTTATTTGTTTTCCTTTTGACTCGAACCTAGGCCCATTTGCACCTACTTGTGGCGTCACTTACAGAGGCTTTAAGTGGCGCCTTGTAGCCACTTTACCAAGCCCAACTTCATGTCACAATTCCTCTACTATTTCTCTTAAGGCCACCCTACTTAGCTTCCTCTTTTAGAATTAGAATCTAATATTTTCTAAGGCACTCCCCTATTTTCTAAAGGTCACAAAATTCATACAACACATTCTTAATCACACAAGGCATGCTATTTCATATTATTTAGTAGTAATGCATAAGCCATAGTCCGGGATATTACAAATGGAGTCGCCACCGATATTTTATTTGAGGTGTGATCGGATCACCTTAAGATGGATTATTTTAATAAAACATTTTGATTTATTAAAACAATAATTTTGGTCTACAAAATCCAGAAAACGGGTTCGAGAGTCAGTTACGCACGAGGAAGGGTTAGCACCCTTAATACGCCCAAAATTGGTACCTAATTGATTATTTAATGTCTTGACGTCGAAAATTTGAAAAGATCTTAAAATACGATCCCTTTTGCTTAATATATATTTGGACAGAATCATATTGGATGCCAAAGCTTCTTATTTCAAAGAAATAAAATTCCGTACTTAGTAAGTTAGGGCACCACATCTTATATTCTCAAAATTAGGTTAATCCTTCGACATTCAATACTCTTACATTTAAAAATAAGAAGGATATTCAATTATTTAGGTCAAATGAAAAATCGCAACCCAGTAAGTTAGGGCACTATTTCTCAAAATTCCCGAATACGGAATATTGCCTTTGTTCTTTTGAAATTCTTATCTCGAGATGATAAAATATCACACCCAGAAAGTTAGGTGCAATATCTCAACTTCCCGAGAATAAGTTTTTATTTGAAATATTATGCATTTTGATTTAAAAGAGAAAAGGATACTCGGTTGCTAGGTTTTAACGAGGAGAATCGAAACTCAGTAAGTTAGAGCACGATTTTCCCGAAACCTATAAACACGAGCATTGCCTTATTTTTTTTAAAAAAAAAAAACTTTGAGTAAAAATGATTTTAAAACCAAAATGACATTAAAACACTACATTTTTCATAAGATACAATGGAATACTAATATACAAAGCGAGGTATTAATCCATACATCAAATATTACAACGATGAATCATAAATAATTAATGGCTACTAATTAACAAATTATAATCCATGCAATAGCAATAATCATATAACACAATTTCGATATTAGCAATTGAAGAAAATGGAGCAAGATAATATATAAAAGAGAAAATTACTATATACATCAATTTTAAAGGAATAATTTATATGTAAAAAGGAACAAACTATATAAGCGAAAGTTTAAAACTAATTAAAAGTCAATGAAATAATTGAAAATAATAATTTATCAAAACAGATTTTGAAAATAAATGATGAATAAATTTATTGACTAAAAAAATACCTAATTGAAATTAAAATAAATTTAATAGGATATATTAAAAAAATTAAGCAGAATTAAGGACTAAGTTACAATACGCATGAATAATCAAGGGCCGAACCCGTAAATATTAAAAAATCAAAACGGAGCACATCAACGGGACTAGATTAAAAAGCGCACAGTATTTAAGAGTATAAATTAAAGAACGAAAGAAATAAAATTAGGACTCAATCGATTGATATCGCAAAATGTAGGGACCAAGCGCATAAATATTCCCTCTCCGTAAAAACGCTCGGATCTGAGGGTGTCAGGTCGGACTGAATCAGGTCACCCTATACTGCGTCGTTTTGAGGCTATTGAGATAAACCCCAAACGACGCCGTTTCTTTAATAAGGAATAATCCCCTTCAAACTGAATTAAAAAAATCAAATCAACCATTTCCCTTTTTTCTAAAACAAACAAAATGAAAACCCTAGTCCTATTCCCATTCTCCTTTTAGCCGAATCCAAAGGTCGCACCGTCCGATCACCATTTCCATCGGTGTATGGTGGCATATAGTGACCCTCCTACCTTCACTTGGAACGAAACCTAAGGAATCGCCAGTTTCGGCTTCGAAACCCCAATCTCATGCTTCAATTTTGACGAAGGAGATGAGGACTCCGACGATAGTAATAACTATAAGTATTCTTCTCTTTATTTCCTCACACGCAATCAACTCGAAATGAAAAGAAAAGAAACTAAATCGTCAGTCAAAATAAAATAAAAAATTT
Source organism: Gossypium rotundifolium (assembly GCA_025506655.1). Taxonomy (NCBI): domain Eukaryota; kingdom Viridiplantae; phylum Streptophyta; class Magnoliopsida; order Malvales; family Malvaceae; genus Gossypium; species Gossypium rotundifolium. The sequence goes on from CP106728.1 coordinate 29,013,546, forward strand.
GTAAGAAGCTCGAAATCGGCAATCACCTTGAAGTCTGAACTATTCTCTGTTTTTTGTATTTCGTTCTATATTCGTAAATTGTAAAAACATCCCTCTTACAATGTTTTCTGTTCGACTTTTTATGGCCGAAAATGAAGAAAAAAATGAAAAAATACAATATTCTCCCTAGTATTTCTCTTCTGCATTGTCTTTGTATTGTTGCTTTGTCATTTGGCCTTTTTGCGTACAACGATCGTCAGAGGCGGGCGTGGCGGCAGACTGAGTCATTGCGTATTTGGAGGCTTCGTGTGGGCTCTGGCGCAAAAATTCTAGAAAGTTCCTCTAGGGTTTTTTGTTTGTCGAAATTCAGGCTCTTCTGATTGGGTCATTTGGGCTGATTGGGGCATTAGGCTAGTGCAGGTATTGGGCCGTGCCCAGTTTAGGTCTATTTAAAAATAATTGGGCTGACATCTTTGGGTTTTGTGTAATGGACATTGGACACTTTAATCTTTGGTATTTTATTTAAATATTTTGGTACGTTTTAATTTGATCTTATTATTTTTTGGTTTTAAAATGGTTTTGACGGGCCCATGAAAATTGGGCCTACTACAATGGTCTTATACGGGATTACCTCTTATGTATCGTTGCCATATCCCGGATATGGTCTTATACGAGATTTCAACTTGGTGTCGAGCCCATGTCTCGGACATGGTCTTATACGGGACCTTATCTATTTAATATCTTAATGATGTCATTTCTCTAATCAATATGGCCTATTAAGACTTCAACATCCCATTCATTAACAAAATGACAAGCATTTCTCAACATGCTAATAAAAATGTTGTTTAAATCACATACAACTTACCTCGATTTCGAAATGAGCTAACTCGTCGGTTTAGTCCAAGACTTTGTTCTTTCCCCGATCAAGGCGGGTCCTCGGTTCTTCTTTCTCTATAATATAAATTTAGCTCATTTTAATCATTATATTAATAAAAGCCTTTCAAAAATCATATTTAGGCAAAATTACTATTTTGCCCCTAGACCTTGGGCAACATGACCATTTTGCCCTTAGGCTCAAAAATTAATTCTAATCACATTTCTACCTTCAACAAGCCTAGGTGAACATTTAATACTCTTATAGCTATCATCAAAACTCATTATTTCACATAATTACTACAAATTTGTAACCTTATTATTAAGGTCCAAATTAGGTGTTTCCAAGACAACACCTTTCACAAGAGTTGTTCATCTAACAATTAAGACTCAACTTCTTCCATAAAAACGCAGAAAATAACTAAGATAGTTCTCATGGTAGAACTCTAAACTTTTCACAATATTGCACAATAGTCCTCTCAATTGAAAGCTTAAGATTTGGGGGTCTCAAAAGTACAATTATTTTCAAGAAAAGTTCACTAGGATACTTACTTGAATGGATGAGAGCTTACTGAAATTTTTGAAGCTTTCTACCCCTTATTTGCTGCTAATTTTTGGTGGAAGATGATAGGAGAAAAGATGATAAATTATTCTCTCCTTATTCTAATATTAAACTAGTCAAATTTTGCCACCAACTTTACTAACTTTTACCAAATATGTCCATCTTTGTCTCCCTATAAGTGTATGGTTGGCCAAGCACATGACATGGGCTAATTGCCTTCTAAAAACCTCAATTTAAAGATTTATAGCTATTTGGAACCTTTAGAAATAAAAATGGAACTTTTGCACTTTATGTGATTTAGTCTTTTTTCACGATTGAACACAAAACCGCTAAAATTAAAGCACCAAAATTGTCATGCATATGTGCTATCATGTTTTAACTCATAATATAACATGAAAATAAATTCTCAAGTCTCAGATTAGTGATCTCGAGATCACTATTCTGAACAGCTCCCAAATCGGGCTGTTACACACACCATAACTTCACATGCGGATACTTTTCGCTGTTAAGCACAAATCTCGGAGATACCCCTTCACCTAAGCATTATTTGTGTGCATTAACTTTACGTAACACTTGTATGCTTTGCATGGACTATTCATGGACCCTTTCCTTGTGTTAGCTTTCGATCCACATATCGCTTCGTAAAGCCACAGTTTCATATCCACGGTATTGCTCCATTCAGCTGGTATTTCATATATCCAATCAAACCTTCGCATATCCTCATTAATTCAAATACTTATGTATTCTCACGCAAGACTGGGGCATTCACCAATCGCAGTTTACATTTGTATACCCTATCGAAGGTAAATTTCATATCATATCATAATATTCATAAATTTTTCCCATCACATTTCAACAATTTCCACCATTTCCCCCTTTCACCATTTCGGATACGAAGCTTGTACGCCAAAGAAGAGTATCAATTTACAATCATTCATGCATACGTTGTTATTATCATTTTAGTTCGTTAACACAGACATGCACTACTGATTTTAAATAAACTTACTTACCTGGAAGGCAACATTATCATGAAATTAAGGATTTAACAAGAACACAAGTGAAAGGAACTCATCGAAGATTACCAAGAAAAGCTTTGTCTAATCTACGGGGTTCTTTTCCTTTTGCACTTGGGTCTTCTCCTATTTATTTAACTAATTAAAATTAAACACTCTATTAAGTACAAGAACAATTGAACTTTAATGTAAAAACAAGGATAAAATACACCCAAACGTTAACCAGAAAGAAGTTTCCTTCCTTTCCACCTCCAGTAAAAACTTATATAAATGGTTCTTACAACCCTACCATTCCTTGATATTAAACTAAAGAAGGACTGAAGAATTTACTAGCAATTGGCTTGAAAAAGTTGATTACTAATCAAGATGAAAGTCGGTACCTTCTTCACACAGCGAAGAACATACTATGTATGAAAAAGGCACTAGTTTTGTTCTAAAAGAACAAGGATGAATAGAGAAATGGATAATAAAGTCCTTCCCTATTAAGATTTTATCCTATTTATGTAGTAATTTCCTCGTAATTCCACTATAATAGGTTGCCTAAACATTTTACATGTACACATGGTTCCACTAATTAGACACAATTAATGAGGCTCTACAAGTGTAATATAAAATGACAAATTTCCTACATAGGACTTGACATGCTTCCTGTATATGTCCTACTGATTGCGGATTCTAAAATAACAAACCTATTCGCCACAATTAAACACGCCAATGGTGGGTTCACAACGGAAAAGCTCGCCAAATGCAGAATAGGGATCCATAAGATGGTGGAACCTAGTGGAACATTCCTCAAGAGAAACTTCGCCAAATGAAACAACTCAATTCTCGCGAATTTGACTAGCTCATATGCGAGTCATCGCTAACCTCACTTGGTCAACCAACCAAAACATGCACTAGAAAAACTTAGGGTGTGATAGGTATTTATATAAGTGATGAGTCATTAAACTAATTAAAATCATGACAAAGGTAAGCACACCTATCGAATAGTAGTGTAGCTATGGTGAGTCAGGAATATCATTTCCAGAAGGACTAACAATACTAGTAATTACTATCTTTTTATTATCTAGCCGATAAATTGAAGGAATTGTTTTTAATCTTAAAATTAACTAAACTAATTACTAAGAACGCAACAGAGAGCGAATTGGGAAAATATTTGAAGAAAACCAATGGGATAGACAATACCCAGGAAAGAATCTACCTAGACTTCATTTATTATTCTGAATCTGAATTAAACGATTTATTCACTTGTGCCTTGATCCATAGAAATCCCTAAATTATGTTATTATCTCTTTCATGAGTAAGAACAACTGACTCTAGGTTGATTAATTGAAATCTCTCTCTAATTAAAACCCCTATTGTCGCATTAACTCAATTTATGGATTCCCCTATTAGATTTTACTTTAATCTGGTAGATTTATGTTGTCCTATTTCTAGGATTGCATGCAACTCCACTCAATTATGCCAGATCGACTCTTAAACAGGGACTTTTTCTCCACTAAAATAAGCACGTCACACTTTAATTAATGTTCTGAAAATATTAAAGCAAGAAATAAGCATGCATAATTGAGAACAAGAATCAAGTATTTATCATGTAATTCAGAAAATCAAATAATAAGATCCATCATAGGTTTCATCTTCCCTAGGTATCTAGGGAATTCAGTTCATAATCTGGGATGGAAACATCTCAAAATTAGAATAACAACAAGACATAAGAAACCCAATAAAACTTCGAAGAAAATTCGAATGGAGATCTTTAATCTTGAAGAAGATCTACTTCTGAGTTGATTCCAACGACGTTCTTCGAGTAATTTCTTTGTTCTTCTCTTTTCCTCTTTTTAGTCCTCTTCTAATATATATTTATAAACTTTAGAATGCTCAGAAACCCTAAAAATTGGGTTTTTTGAGTAAAATAGAAGCAGGGTTTGAAATCGACACGAGCTAGCATATGGGCGTGTGGCCAGCCTGTGTGGCTCACACGGGCGTGTGCCCAGCCTGTGTGAAAATGCCCAGGCCGTGTGGTTCCTGAAAACAGCTCTTTTTGTCCAATTTTGGCCCGCTTTCACTCCATTCACTTCCCTATGCTCACTTAAGTATAAAAACATAAATTTAAAGGATTAGGAGCATCAAATTCACTAATTCACATAATAAATCATCCAAAAGCATGCCAAGCATGGGATTAAAACATGTTACATTTATGGTTTATCAATAAACTAGCTAATTACATCAAAATAAAACTCTCAATATAATAGAACTCTAATTAATCTAAACAAGTAGTTTTAGTAGAACTAAGCTTTCTTTTGACTAAGAAAAATAAAACTCCTAAACAACTATGAATACTTAAAAATATCTTAAAATTTATAATAAATAAATAATAAAATAGTAAAACCTAATAGATACAATATTGAGCTTATATACAATAAAAATTAGGACTTAAACTCGAACCCGATATGATTTAAACTCAAATTATCTTAGTAATTTTTCGTAATAATCCCTTCCAAAAATTTTGTTCACACAATCTTTAGTAAAATTTCATAACTTGAGATCTCAATTTTGATTCAAAGTGCATTTCAAGGATAAGAGATAGCTCTTCAAACGCTATGCAAACATCTCAGCCCCAAAAATTTGTCGCAAGTCAATTGATCTTCCAAACTTGAAAATTGGATGTTTGGTTGAACTGACTTTAATAAATTTTCCCCCATCCGTGCATGTACAATATGCTTTACATGTTATCATTTTGTTTTTAAAAATTAAATCATTTCCAGCCATTTAAAAATAGTTAGATCTCACTCTTTTTTTATATATATATTATTGATGCATGAGATTCTCGAACAACAAGAATATCGGTAACATTGGGATACAAGTAGTAAGACAATAATAGCAACAAGCACATGGTACGCTCATGGGAGACATGTCATAGGTAACATCAGAACAATAATGGCAACAATGAGCATGGGCATCACTAGTGCGGACAACATCCAGGTACGAAAATATCTTTAAGATTGTTGGCAAATATTGCACCAAGTTAATGAACCAAGAGTACGAGTTAAATAGTTTGAGGCAAGTTGGCAATTTTTCTTAAGGATATTTTATCGTGTAACATATCCCTTAAGATTCAAAAGCTCTTTTGTTATAAAATGAGAACTAGAATCAACAATAAATCACAATAGAAATTACTCAACAAACTCACAAGATGGAGAGGATGAGCGAGGTGTATTTCAAAAACCCTACCCCAAACACTACGAATCGGATTTGGTTTGCTACGGAGAAAAAAAACCTTTTGAAATCTTTTAAAATCGGTTTAAGTTTTTGGTAAAAGATAGCGTTTTGTTAAAAACAGTTGAGGTGTACAATTCCCATACTTGGGTTTGTTTTGAAAATATTTGTTAAGTCAAGTTATTATGCATATTTTATATGTACCCGATGGTACTTGAAAACCCTTTTTGATTACTTTGGAAAAACATGTGAATTCATTCTCATAATCATAAAGTTTGAAACGAATATTCAAGCATATCACAGTAATAAAATAATTTTTAGGAGGCCGTATTACAACCCAATTAAAATCAACCAAAAATAAAGAAAAATGTAAAGAACCAAAATTCAAAGTCTAATAAATTTAAAATTTCACTGCATGGCCACCTCAAGTCCCTCGGCTCCATATCCATGAACTATGTGTCACTGAAAAAAATAAAGGAGAAGGTGAGTCACCAAGACTCGAGATGTAACCTTTCCCGGGTAAATACCACATCATACACACTATATAACAAATTAATCATGCATTAAGACATGTACCCAACCTAGCCAACCAAGCGCCTGTCTACCCCATTGTGGTACCAAACCACTTTGGTGGTGCTTTGGTGACGTATAGTCACAGATGTGATACCAAATCACTGGAGGTGCCAAACCTCTAGTGTCCGAAGACACAAATCGGTTGATGGGGCCAACCCATCGTGTGATACCAAATCGCTGGCGTCAATCCCATATCTCAAAGTGGGGCTAACCCACGGTGGTGCTAAGCCACAGGGATGAGACGCTATGAGGTGCCAAACCTCTGGAGGTACCAAACCTCTGGTGACCGTAGTCACAGTGTGTTACCAAAACACTGGTGTCCGTCGACACAATTTAACTGACCCCTCCACTCATTAGCCCATATCAATCAGTTATAAACAGAGTTTAAGTCAACATACATTTATTACATGTATCAAATAAGCCATGCTTCCCAAAAGCATTATTAACAATCACATATTGACAGAGACTTACCGAGATCCTCGCTTGTACCATTAAGGTACTAAATCCGTTTCTACATAAATCAGATTTACATACAACATGTACTTAATACAGTTTATTAATTGTTATAAGTGTGTATGTACACACCTGTCACCCACGAGAAGTCTAAATCCCGAAAAGAGAAGTCGGCCTCCCTAGATCTCTCTGCACCTATATTCGGCCAACCTTAGGATTAGTATTATGGCCTATTCGGCCAACCCAAAATAATCTAAAGGGTCATTTGTAATCCTGGTTCTTACCTTTTCCCTCTTTTGGCTACTAACCACGGCACTCGATACCAATCTGCTTTACCAAATAATCAGTCAAAAGACAGTGTTAATCCCTTTCAGCCTTGAATCACTTAAAAGGATATTCTATTAACAATAGGCCCTTACCACCACTTACCAAAGTTGACTGTCAGAGAATGGCCTCGGTTGCTTGCTCCACAAATCCCGGGAATCCTATCATCAATTGATTTCACAAGAGTGTTAACATTCCTTGCTTACAAAAACTGAGATCGGCCCTTACCCCTTGTAGAAATCGACAAAGACACAAGAAGAGAAGGAAAATGGCATTCGGCCAAGATTACTTACCCACCTTATGAACCGATTGAAGGAGAGTTTAGAGGAGGTTATCCTTGTTTGCTATTCGGCCAAGACTTGAAATATGGAGAGGGGAAATTTGGCTATGGTCTAGGGGTAGGTTCGATTATCAAAGAAAAGAGGAGAAAAGAGATCAAAATTGGGGATTCGATAATGAAAGGAGTAGAGGGGTTTGACAACACAAAATAGAAGAGAAAGAGGTTAATGGAATTTTCGATTTTGGGAGAATGAGAATCAAAGATGGGAGGGTGGAGAATTTGACCACTTGCAAAGATGGGAAAAAAAGAAAACAAGTGCTAGGTGGATGCTTTTATAGGCATTGGCACCCCCTTCAAGCTTGCAGTCCACTCCTATTAACCAAGGAGTTCAAATTCGATCATCACCTTATTTTACTCCAAGCCACTCATTTAATTTAATTCAAACTAATTTGAATTAATCCCCCCTTAATCAAATAATAATCTAACCAATATCTTCTTTATCTTCTATTATCCTTAGAGTTAATAAAAAAAAATGCTCATATTATCCTTTTTATTCCAAGAATTTAAATTGAGTAATTCTTTCTCTCTCTTGCTATCCAAAATAAGAAACAAAAAGGGAATTTCATGACTCGAACCAAGGCTCTCCCTTGTTCCTTGATGGCGTCACTTGCAGCACTTAAGTGGCCTCACTATTGCCACTTTTCCAAGGCCCTTTCTGTGTCAAATACTCCACGTTTATTCTTGTAACCCCTAACTACTAAGGCTATCCACCTTTAAAGCTTATAAATAATATTTTCTACTAAACCAAGCCTACTCAAGACCTCCAACTAAGCCTTATTATACCAATCAATAACACAGCAATTCAATTTAAGAAAATCATTTAATTACAAATAGCCTCAGTTTTAGGATGTTACAGTTCTACCCCCTTAAAAGAATTTCGTCCACGAAATTACCTGGTTAGAAAAGGTGGGGGTATTGCTGTCGTATCACATCCTCGGGTTCCCACGTAGCTTCCTCTTGCACCATGGTTCCGCCATAGCACTTTCACTAAGGGCACTGACTTCCTACGCAGAACCTTCACATCCCTGTCCAAGATCTGAACCGATTCTTCCTCGAAGGATAAGTCCGAGTTGACCTCAATTTCTACCACAGGCACCACGTGTGATGGATCTGACCGATATCGCCTAAGCATCGACGCGTGGAAAATGTCATGAATCGACTTCACTTTCTGCCGGCTCTCCAATGATAAGCTACCGGTCCTACTCGCTTCAACACCGCGTATGGGCCAATGAACCTTGGGCTTAGCTTCCCTTTTCTTCCAAATCGCAATACCTTTTTCCAGGCCGACACCTTCAGAAAGACCTTATCTCCTACAGCATACTCCATTTCTTTACGTTTAAGATCAGCATAAGATTTTTGCCTGTCTGATGCCTCCTTAAGACGAGACTGAATCACTTTGACTTTATCCTCAGTTTCTGCTACCAATTCTGGACCCAGAACTTGTCGTTCACCCAACTCTGTCCAACACGTCGGAGTACGACATTTTTGTCCATACTGTGCTTCATATGGAGCCATCTGAATACTCGCTTGATAACTATTGTTATAAGCGAATTCCGCTAGTGGTAGATACTCCTCCCAACTACCACTGAAATCCAAGACGTATCCTCTTAACATGTCCTCTAAGATCTGTATGACCCTTTCTGACTGTCCGTCCGACTGTGGATGGAAAGCTGTACTGAAATCCAATCGTGTACCCAAAGCTTGATTCAACGCTTTCCAAAACCTCGACGTGAACCTTGGATCCCTATCTGAAATAATTGATCTTGATGCGCCATGCAATCGACTATCTCACCACATACAACCTTGCTAGCTTACGGAGGAGTAATCCATTCTCACCGTGCAAGTGAGTGATTTAGTCAGGCGGTCCACAATTACCCAAACTGCATCCTTCTTGCTGGGCGTAAGGGGTAGCCCGCTGACGAAATCCATAGTGATCCGCTCCCACTTCCATTGAGGAATCTTTACTGGTTGAAGTAACCCTGATGGCAACTGATGTTCAGCCTTAACCTGCTGACATGTCAGACACCTTCCTACGAACTCAGTCACCTCACGCTTCAACCCGGGCCACCAGAATTATTCCCGTAAATCTCTATACATCTTGCTTCCTCCCGGATGCATAGCGTATGGGCTGCTATGTGCATCTTGGAGAATTCTTCGCCTCAGCTCTACATCCCTCGGCATACAGGGCCGTCCTTGAAAACATAACACACCATCATCACTCAAACTATACCCTTCCAAACCACCATTTTGCACTTGCACCCTCGTAGCACTTTCGGTCCTTCGCCTACTAGTCGCTTATCCTTAATTTCCTCGATCCAAGTTGGCTTAACTTGAAGCTCTACCAAAAGGCTTCCATCGTCATATAGACTCAAACGAGCGAACATCGCTCTTAAGTCTGTCACGACCTTCTGGCTCAACGCGTCAGCCACCACGTTAGCCTTACTCGGATGATACTCGATGGAACAGTCATAGTCCTTTAACAGTTCAATCCATCGGCGCTGCCTTAAGTTCAAGTCTTTCTGGGTCAAGAGATACCTTAGACTCTTGTGATCCGTGTAGATTATCGACTTCTCCCCATAAAGGTAATGTCTCCATATTTTCAAGGCGAAGACTACTGCTGCTAACTCTAAGTCGTGAGTTGGGTAGTTAACCTCATGCGGTCTTAATCGGCGGACGATAGGCTACTACCTTCCTTCCTCAGATCAACACACATCCCAACCCGTATGGGATGCATCACAATAAACCGTGAACAACCTTCCCGCCTCAGTCACATGCGAACAGAGCTTCCGTGGAATCTTCCTCAGCTTGTCAAAACTCTCTTGCTACTTTTTCGACCAAACAAATGGTACTCCCTTCCTTAATAACTTAGTTAATGGGGCTGCAATTAATGAGAATCCTTCCACAAACCTTCGATAGTACCCTGCTAGACCCAAAAAACTTTGAATCTCTGCCACCGACTTAGGCGGTTTCCAATCCAACACCGCTTCAATCTTGCGGGGATCCACTCTAATCCCTTCCGCTGACACCACGTGACCTAAGAAAGCCACCTCCCTTAGCCAAAATTCGCACTTACTGAATTTGGCATATAATTATTTCTCCCTCAGTACTTGCAGAACTATTCGCAAATGCTTGTCATGCTCCTCCTCCGTCTTGGAATAAACCAATATTTCGTCTATGAACACCACGACAAATTGATCCAAGTACTATTGGAATACTCTATTCATTAAGTCCATGAACACCGCCGGTGCGTTGGTCAACCCAAATGGCATCACTAGAAACTCGTAATGCCCATACCGAGTTCGAAATGCCGTCTTGTGAACATCAACTTCCTTCACCTTTAATTGATGATAACCCGACTTAAGGTCAATCTTCGAAAATACCGACGCACCCTTCAGTTGGTCAAACAAGTCATCGATCCGAGGCAACGGATACTTGTTTTTTATCGTTAACTTGTTTAACTGATAGTAGTCGATGCACATCCGCATAGAACCGTCCTTTTTCTTGACAAACAACACAGGTGCTTCCCACGGAGATATACTAGGTCGAATAAACCCTCTATCCAAGAGCTCCTGAATTTGAGCCTTGACCCACCAATTCCTTTGGTGCCATTCGATCTGATGCTATAGATACGGTCTTTGTTCGGTAGTAAATCTATACCGAATTTGACTTCCCGATCCGAGGCAAACCGGAAAGTTCCTCTGGAATACATCATTGAATTCCCTCTTGTTCGGACCTTTTCAACCACGACTCCTTAGCCTCCAAGGCACAAATTGAACTATAAATGCCTCACACCCTTCCTAACCATCTTTTCACCTTCAAGGCCGACACCACATTAGACAAGTAATTTCTTTGATTAACGATCATGACCACTTCATCCCCTTGACCATCTTAAGAACCATGCGCTTAGCGGCAAGAATTCAACCTCGCTTTGGTACTTAACCAACCAGTCCATCCAGGATCAAATCGAACTCCCCAAGCGGCGGTTCCATCGGATCGACCATAAACACGACCCTTGGAGTTCTAGGGTACATCCCTATAAAGCTTGTTTACAACTACGAGAATGGCCTAAAGGGCTAATTACGGTCATCTCCCTAGCAGCAATCTCAGAGTCTAGGTTCAAAGTCTCTACCACACTACTCGCTACGTATGAATGCGTTGAACCCACATCAATTAATGCAACATAAGAAAGACCGAAAATTAGAAATGTACCGATTATGACATCCGGTGCGTCACCCTCCTCGCGATGCCTCACCGCATAAACTAAGCCAGGCTGCCTTGCCTCTGTATTGCCTGTGCCTCTGCCCTGAGTTCCGCGACCACGATTAGCACCATTTCCCCCTCTACCATTACCACGACCTCTCTGTGGTCCCATACTTCTATCCTGAGTACGGTTCTGCCCCTCTGGCTGATTCTTAGCTAGTTTTCGGGGACAATCCCTTACGCGGTGATCCAAAGACCCACATTCAAAGCAACCCCTCTCACCGGTCCAGCAACCTCCCCAATGGGTTTTTCCATAGCGGTTACATTGAGCCGGTCTCTGATTAGTAGTCATGGGCCTTGCTAACTTGGCCCACTCTGCCTAGCTTTTTTCCGATCATTACCACCTGACCCAGATGGCCCAAAACCTCTCTTCTGCTTGAGCCTATCATAGTTTTGCCTCACAGTTGCCTTGATACCCTCGGCTACCTTAGCCTTTTCCACTAGAGATGAAAACTCACGAACTGCTTTGCTGCAATCAATCAGCGACCTCAAATCATCTCTCACCCAGTCCTCAAAGTGGACTCACGCTCATGTTCCGTAGCCATAATGCCTCTCGCATATCTACTCAACCTTAGGAATTTCGCCTCATAATCCGACACAGACTTAGTTCCTTGTACCAACCCCAGAAAAGCATTTCTCTGCACGTCAGTGTAGCTGGTACCCACATACTTTTTCTGGAAAGCAATTCTAAAGTACTCCCATGTAAGATCCTCTGCCGTGGCGCCATCTCAGATCGTGAGCCACCACTAATATGCTTCATCCTTCAGAAGCGACACGGCTCCTTTCAACTTCTCCTCATTAGTCAGGTCAAGATCATCCATGATCCTTTCCGTTGATTCTAGCCAGTATTCTGCTGCACTGGGTGCCACTCCAGACACACCTCGGAACACTTCAGCTCCGTTAGACCGAATTCTCTCGGGAACCAATTTTTGAGCCCCTAAATTTCCACTAGCCCCAGCCACCAACTCCAAGACTCGCAATATAGCTTGCGATACTGCCTCACCTCCCGTCTGATCTTGCTCCTCAGCTCCAAAAGTTGAGGGTGGTGGTGGCGGTGGTATCTCATTTTCAGAACCCTGTCCTGACCTAACGGGTTCAGATACGGTCATTCTTCCCCTACCACGTCCACGTCGGCCACGTCCTCTAGAACTCATTCTATCTAACGCGCTTTTAATCTGATTAAGAAAAAATTTTATGGATTAGCAATTTGTTCCGCTTGATTATCCTCGAAGAATTTTATGAAAAGTTTAATAAGGATTCTTTCGATCAAACAATGTTTTAAGTCTTCTATCCTAGTTCACACAAAAGGCCACATTCATTCCCTAATACTTTCCATACCTATTCACTCCTCGGACATTTCTTTATGTTTCTAACCCAGGGGTATTTTTGTCATTTCCCTACAGGGGTATTTTTGTAATAGAATCCAAGAGATTTCAAACTTTAATAAAGCAGGTCACTTTGAAATTCCCAAAACTGGAGGGTATTACTGAAAATTTGTAAAATTTATTGATATGGCATCATTTTGAAAACCAGGGGTATTTCAGTAATTTGTCAATCAGTGGTAATTTTGTAATTTTTAAACAAATCTGAGGTTTTTAACAGTTATAAAACTCTGAGGGTTCCTTTTGCGAGTTTCCCCTTCTTAAAACGATGATGTTGCAAAAATTTTAAATTCGAGGTCATTATGGTAATTTTACAAGTTGAGGGCATTTTCGAAATTTTCCAAAACAAAAGTATTTTATTGCTGATTTGCAAAGTATAGTGTTTGGATATTCCTCAAAATTTTTGGGCAAAACCATTGAATTAATATTTTATGAGTCAAGGGCATTTTAGTAATTTCACCCATAAGGGCATTTCTGTAATTTTCACAAATCAACTTTTTCGGAAAAACATTGTAAAAATAGTTGTTCTCATGTTTGAAAGAGTGATTTTAAAAGTTTTGAAGAAACTAGGGTTTTGTTGTTTTCTTCTTTTTCAAAAACATGGTTAGTTCCCTTTCGGGTTTTAGTCGTTATGTTTAGCCTATGACCGAGCCCTCTTGGTCAGGGTGAACCAAAACTACGCACCAGGCAGGATTCGAGTGGAGAGGAGGTGAGTCACGCGGATCGCTTAAATACCAAGCTCCCACCGAACCTTTCTAGACATGCGCATGAGGTTGCCACACCACCGAGCCTCTCGAGTTAGGGTGAGCCGAAGCTACGCACTGGGTGGGATACTGCGAAGAGGTGGTGAGTCACTCGAGCCTTAAATACCAAGCTCTTGGGATCCAATCCTAGACATGCGTCTGGGGTTACCACACCTAGCTCGGTGACTTGGTCATAGGTTGGTTTAGTTCTTTAAGTCTTATGTCTCGTTTGTGTGTTGGAGTAATCTAATCCTAGGGTCAGATTCCTATAAGTCTATTCTACGTTCCATGCTTCCTACCCTTCTACAGAAAATAATTCACAAAGAAGTTTAGAGGTACTTACCTGGGTGGATAGGTGCCGGAGACTCGGTGCCATGCTATTCAAAACCCCAAAATAACTCAAAGAGGCCTACCAAATCATTTTTGGGCCTTGGGCCCCCACAGCCGAGCTTTGAATTGGGCTCTGATACCAATTTGTAACAGCCCAAACCCGGCCCAAACGCTTCGACCGGATTTGGTTTGCTACGGAGAAAAAAAACCTTTTGAAATCTTTTAAAACCGGTTTAAGTTTTTGGTAAAAGATAGCATTTTGTTAAAAACAGTTGAGGTGTACAATTCCCATACTTGGGTTTGTTTTGAAAATATTTGTTAAGTCAAGTTATTATGCATATTTTATATGCACCCGATGGTACTTGAAAACCCTTTTTGATTACTTTGGAAAAACATGTGAATTCATTCTCATAATCATAAAGTTTGAAACGAATATTCAAGCATATCACAGTAATAAAATAATTTTTAGGAGGCCTTATTACAACCCAATTAAAATCAACCAAAAATAAAGAAAAATGTAAAGAACCAAAATTCAAAGTCTAATAAATTTAAAATTTCATTGCATGGCCACCTCAAGTCCCTCCGGCTCCATATCCGCGAACTATGTGTCACCTGAAAAAAATAAAGGAGAATGTGAGTCACCAAGACTCAGTATGTAACCTTTCCCCCGGGTAAATACCACATCATACACACTATATAACAAATTAATCATGCATTAAGACATGTACCCAACCTAGCCAACCAAACGCCTCTGTCTACCCCATTGTGGTACCAAACCACTGGTGGTGCCAAACCACTGGTGACGTATAGTCACAGATGTGATACCAAATCACTAGAGGTGCCAAACCTCTGGTGTCCGAAGACACAAATCGGTTGATGGGGCCAACCCATCGTGTGATACCAAATCGCTGGCGTCAATCCCATATCTCAAAGTGGGGCTAACCCACGGTGGTGCTAAGCCACAAGGATGAGACGCTATGAGGTGCCAAACCTCTGGAGGTACCAAACCTCTGGTGACCGTAGTCACAGTGTGTTACCAAAACACTGGTGTCCGTCGACACAATTTAACTGCCCCCTCCACTCATCAGCCCATATCAATCAGTTATAAACAGAGTTTAAGTCAACATACATTTATTACATGTATCAAATAAGCCATGCTTCCCAAAAGCATTATTAACAATCACATATTGACAGAGACTTACCGAGATCCTTGCTTGTACCATTAAGGTACTAAATCCTTTTCTACATAAATCAGATTTACATACAACATGTACTTAATACAGTTTATTAATTGTTATAAGTGTGTATGTACACACACACACCCACGGAAGTCTAAATCCGAAAGAGAAGTCGGCCTCCTAGATCTCTCTCTGACCTATATTCGCCAACCTTAGGATTAGTATTATGGCCTATTCGCCAACCCAAAATAATCTAAAGGGTCATTTGTAATCCGGTTCTTACCTTTTCCTCTTTGGCTACTAACCACGGCACTTTCGATACCGATCGCTTTACCAAATAATCGGTCAAAAGACGGTGTTAATCCTTTCACCTTGAATCACTTAAAAGGATATTCTATTAACAATAGGCCCTTACCACCACTTACCAAAGTTGACTGTCAGAGAATGGCCTCGGTTGCTTGCTCCACAAATCCAGGAATCCTATCATCAATTGATTTCACAAGAGTGTTAACATTCCTTGCTTACAAAAGCGAGATCGGCCTTACCCTTGTAGAAATCGACAAAGACACAAGAAGAGAAGGAAAATGGCATTCGCCAAGATTACTTACCCACCTTATGAACCGATTGAAGGAGAGTTTAGAGGAGGTTATCCTTGTTTACTATTCAGCCAAGACTTGAAATATGGAGAGGGGGAAATTCGGCTATGGTTTAGGGGGTAGGTTCGATTATCAAAGAAAAAGAGGAGAAAAAGAGATCAAAAATTGGGGATTCGGTAATGAAAGGAGTAGAGGGGGTTTCGGTAACACAAAATAGAAGAAAAGAGGTTAATGGAATTTTCGATTTTGGGAGAATGAGAATCAAAGATGGGAGGTGGAGAATTTGACCACTTGCAAAGATGGGAAAAAAAGAAAACAAGTGCTAGGTGGATGCTTTTATAGGCATTCGGCACCCCTTCAAGCTTGTCGTCACTCCAATTAACCAAGGAGTTCAAATTCGGTCATCACCTTATTTTACTCCAAGCCACTCATTTAATTTAATTCAAACTAATTTGAATTAATCCCCCCTTAATCAAATAATAATCCAACCAATATCTTCTTTATCTTCTATTATCCTTAGAATTAATAAAAAAAATGCTCATATTATCCTTTTTATTCCAAGAATTTAAATTGAGTAATTCTTTCTCTCTCTTGCTGTCCAAAATAAGAAACAAAAAGGGAATTTCATGACTCGAACCAAGGCTCTCCCTTGTTCCTTGATGGCGTCACTTGCAGCACTTAAGTGGCCTCACTATTGCCACTTTTCCAAGGCCCTTTCTGTGTCAAATACTCCACATTTATTCTTGTAACCCCTAACTACTAAGGCTATCCACCTTTAAAGCTTATAAATAATATTTTCTACTAAACCGAGCCTACTCAAGACCTCCAACTAAGCCTTATTATACCACAATCAATAACACAGTAATTCAATTTAAGAAAATCATTTAATTACAAATAGCCTCAGTTTTAGGATGTTACAAGGAGTAGAATGAAAGAGTCCTTTTAAGGGTTATTTAGTATGAAAGTGAACCATGGGACATATAGGACTTTTACTAGATGAAAATAGGGAAGGTAAGAGGAATTTACTTAGCCAAAAGTAGTTTAGAAAAGCTTCAACAAATCTAGACTTGGCTAAATATAGCTTCAATCCATTAAACTATTTTTAGTGAGGCTAAATATAGATATTACTAGTTAAATGATTTAATTTTCTTGGACTCTCAAAAAATTCAATAAAAAAAGTCCAAAAATAAAAAGACTCAAACGTCACGATATATCACATGGAGGGAAATCCATCGATTTAAACTACACTGGTCATTTGGGCCCAATTCTCATGCGTGTGAGTCCACCTCCAACTTGGTTTTTACTATCCCAATAAAGTATAATGACTTATATCCACGGGTAACTTTTCATCACTTAGTCTATATACCCTAAGCCTAAACTACTAAGTGCCCTTCTTGCAACAACAAGGAGTTCATTCAGCTTCTCGCTTCTAGAGCCTATCTTCTTTAGTATAAACTGAGCTACTGTCAACCTTTAACAGCCTCACTGAGTTTGGCTTCTTTTTTATTCAACATGGATTCCTTTTCCCTAAGGTTTTCTATTAGCCTTTAGTTATCTTGCTTCACCATTGAATTTTCATTAGTTAGTCACACATTGATTTTACAAACATGATCCCACTTGTCAAGCATGGTATTGTTAGTATTTGTGAAAAATATTGTAGATTTAATATCAATATCATTGTTTTCAAAATCAGTTGATCATTAGTTGCCTCTTGGGAAGTGAATGCAACATAATTACTCAAGTGCTCATCATCCTTATCCTTTTTGCTGGCTAAGTCATCATCACTTTATGTTATATATAGAGACTTCTTCTTCTTCTTTTGTCTATTGTCACACTCAACTTGTATATGACTATAACTCTCACATTCTTGACATTGTATGCCTGTCTTCTTCTCTTTAAGGTTCTTTTCATTGGCTATAACTTTCTCTTTTACTTTTTTTGAAACATTGCCTCTTTGAAATCCTTTGTTTTTTTATTGAAGTTCTTAGTAAAAAGGGCTAACTACTTCTGTAATCCTCAAGGATAGTTTATCCTCAGTTGCAGCTAAAAAAATAACTTGTATAGAATTCTTTTTCGGTCTTGTGTTTCCCCATCTTAGTTTCTTCTAAATTAATCTCAAACATTTGCAGAGTCCTAATCAACTCATCAATCCTCATTGTATTGATGTCTTTAGCCTGATTTATGGTAGTCACATTTACGAAGAAATGCTCGAGTAAAGATTTTGCTACTTTGTGGACCCACTTTACATTGGACTACTCCTCACCAAGAGCAAATGCTTGGTTAGATATGTCACATGACTTAGCATAAAAAATAGAAAAATATTTAGCTTCTAACATTCTTAAATTTTCAAACATAGATGTTAACATTTGGAGTTTGAATTACTTCACTGTAGAAATTCTTTCATAAGCAATCTCAAAGATGATCCATGGTTTTCAAGTAGTAGTGCACTTAAAGATTCTTCTAAATTCTTGAGGATCCACATTGTTAAAGATGGAATTTGGAACCTTTGAGTTAAAGTTGGCTGCCTTATCCTCCTTAGTAGTCCAGGTGGTCTATGGCTAAGGCATCCTCACACCATTTATATCAGTAGTTGGTGGATCTCAACTAGTAAGCATTACCCTCCACACATTCTCATCTATGAACTTAATAAACACCCTCATGTAGGCTTTCCAATAGGCATAGTTGGAGCCATCGAGCATAGGCAATCAGGATATCAAGCTTTCTTCCATGTCTTGGTGATTCAATAATAATATCTTCTTCACCAAATTTGTTTAGTGTTTGGCTCTAATTTTAATTGTTAGTGTTTAGTTTCCGATTTGGTTGTATTGTAAGTTATAATTAAGGAAACAATTGATACTGAAAAAATAAATTAGAGAATATATTAATTGGTTATGCAGTTCAAAACTTCTTCATATGTCTATGGGGCCCTTGTCCAGAGATTAATCTACTATAATTCAACAATACAATAGATTATTTAAGCTCAATTCAACTTGTTATGTTTCACCCTATACAATTTTGTAGATCCAACTCTACCACTAAATCTTTCCCATATGAATGCTTGGATCAAATTGATAAAACTGTCGAAACCATTTTTTTGAAAATGGAAATCGACTTTGGTTTTGAAAACGAAGATAAAAATGAGAGTCGCCATCGATCTTTGTTAGGTGTGATCAAATCACCTTTGTTTTAATAAAATGTTTTGGTTTATTAAAATGACATTTTTGGTCTATGAAATTCGAGAAAACGGGTTTGGGAGTTGATTACGTGTGAGGAAGGATTAGCACCCTCGTCACGCCCAAAAACGGTACCAAATTGATTAATTAGTGTCTTAGTGTCGAAAGTTGAAAACCGAGAACGGATTTAAAATACGATCCTTTTTATTAGTGTTCATTTTTTTAAAAGGCATAAATTGAATTGAAACGAGCTTCAAGGACCGACTCGTCTTGAGATAGCGAAATATCGCATCCCGTAAGTTAGGATACGACATTTGAATCCACGTGAACAAGTTTGCCTTTAAATTTTCGAGACTTAATATTTTGAAATGTAAAAGGATACTTAGCTATTGCGATTTAACAAGAAAACCGAAACCCCGTAAGTTAGGGCACGATTTCTTGAATTCCCGAAACGCGAAATATTGCCTTTGTTTTTGAATATTTTTATTTTAAAACGATAGCGGGTATAATATTTGAATGGCAGGCATTATTATTAGGAGTAAAATACGAAACATAAGTTAGAAAAATACATTGGGGTTTAATCACGATACGATGGCACGGTATTAATGATCAAGGAGCAACAATTCATGAGCACAAAATTGTACAATGAATGACAATAATATGACAATACAAATAAATGAATCATGGTACATGTAATAGCAATAATCTCACATTATACAAGAACTAGTATTAATATTAGCAAACTAATGAATTAAAAGTCAAATTTAAAAGAGTCATCAAACGAGTTTACACAAATAAAATATAAAGCGCATTAAAATACATAAAAAAATGAATATTTTGAAAGAAAGAAAATTTAAAATCATCAATATACAATAAATTTTACGTAGAAAACAAAAATTAAAACAAAGTATAGAAAAGTTTAACATAAAAAAAAGATGTTATATTTAATAGTAATATACACATACAATTTTGAAATTATATATATAAATGGTGTTATATGATACAATTTGAAATAAAATTTATAAACAACAAAGATTTAATAAAATTTATATACGTTAATAATGCATGCAAAATATTTAAAATCCATATAAGATTCTAAACAAATAATATATATATATATATAATAAAATATTTAAAAGAATATAAGGAATTTTAATTACAATATCCAAAAAATGGCTAAGTGTATAAAAATGATTTAAAGAATATACCAAAAAGTATATATGTGTATATATATATATATATATATATATAAAGCATAAAATAATAATGTGAAGAAAACGAAAATAAATAATAAATCAATTAAAATAAAATAATATATAGAAAATTTTGAAATAAATAATTTATAAAAAGAATCTTAAAATAAATAACACATTTATAAATTTTTTTTAAAAAAAAGTAGTATATAAAAGCTTAAAATAAATAATAATAATAATAATAATATGATTTTTAAAGAAAACAAATAAATAAATAAACTTATTAAACAAATCAAGGACTATATTGAAATCAGAATAAAAGTCAGGGGGTAAAATTACAATAAATTTAAAAAAAAGGCCAACAAGAACACAACGTTGTGCGCATAAACTCACGGGGACCAAATGGGTAAATAACCCAGCCCCTGATGCGCAGCGTTTCGGTGGAGGACTAAATCGGAACAGAAGGAAATATGCCAGGGCAAATTTAAAAAAATAAAAGTCTGAATTAAAAATTGAAAAATACAGAGGGGTCTAGTGCGCAAATAGACCATGCACCGAAAATACACGGATCATCTTAGGGTATGGGTCAGATTCAGGTCAGGTCACCTTAAACGGCGCCGTTTTGGCGCTGGTGACCTTGGTGCGAAACGGCACCATTTTGTGTCCCCTTAAAAACCCAATTTTTTTTCTTTTCTTCATTTGCAGACCCCCTCCCCTTTCAAAAAAAAAAAAACTTCATCCTCTCCCTACACTTTTCGTGCCCAATGGTTGGGCTTCGACCGACCGCTCGTCGCACCACCACGCCACCACCACATCAGTGGCCAGCGATGCTCAAGGCCAGGTTTTAGCCCCCTTTCGAAGCCCCAAAATGCAAGAAGAAAAAAAACCCCCTCCTCTCTGCCTTCGATTTGGCCTCGACAACGGAGAGGAGATTCTGGCAACACAACGGTGAGAGTTTCGGTAAGACTCCCTTTTTTATTTTATTTCCTTTTTTAATTTTTGTTTTGAAAAGTTTTAAAATAAAAAAGAAACAGTAAATAATAATAATAATAATAACAAAAATCGAAAATCACCTAGAATCTTCGTTCCTTTTTTATTTCTTGTTCTGATCGTAAAAAAAGAAGAAGAAATACAAATGGGTTTGTTTCTTTTTTATAACCGAGTGATAGATTCGGTTTTTGTCTGCTTCTTTTTTTTTTGTTCTTTGTCATTTTCCTCTTTGTCTTGGTTGCATGTAGTCTCTTCGCGTGTTGTTTTGGTTTTGTAGGTGGTGCCAGTGGCGTGGAGGTGTGACGATGGCGGGGCGGAGGCTGACATGGCAATGGTCAGAAGTTAGGAGCGGCACACCTAGGGGGCTAGGGTTTCTTGGAAGAGTTTAGGATAGTGGGCTTGTGGTTTAATTAATTTGGGCCAAAATTTGGGTTGGTTTTTTTGGATTATTTTGTAATTGGGTTTAGGGGTAGATTGGGCTGAATTGCTAATTTCTGACAGGCCGAAATTTGGGTTGTGGTTTCTTGGAAGAGTTTAGGATAGTGGACTTGTGGTTTAATTAATTTGGGCTGAAATTTGGGTTGGTTTGTTTAGGTTATTTTGTAATTGGGTTTAGGGATAGATTGAGCTAAGTTGCTGGTTTCTGACAGGCCTAGGTTAAAATTGGGTTATACAAAAATAATTTATTTACAACATAAAAATACATAAATGTTCCTCATAAGGATAACTCTTTAATTTGCATGCATAGTAAATGAGTCTTTAATATATAGACATTTTTAAACTTGTGAAACTAGGTTAGTATGATTGCATTAAACCATTCGATTTTCGTCCTAATTAAGCCACTTGTTAATTTATGAAATAAAAAAAATACCGATTAAACTTCTTCTAACCCCAAATCTCTCTAAATAAGGCAAACAAATCATATTAGAATTCTTCAAATTATCGTTGTTTGATTAAATTCACTCATCAATAATGATCACAAAAATTACTACTCAATATCCTTTGAAAGTTTCCAAAAATAATCATAATCTAATCAAAATATACTAACAAATTAGGCAAGTTGCAACTAACCCTATTACAAAATGAGTTATAACTAATGGTACAATTTTTAGCAATAATATATATATATATATATATATATACACACTTTAAGAAAGAAGTAAAATATGATACTTGTATATATCTTTATCAAAACAAAATTTTAATTCTATGTCTTTGAAATACTCACCATATAAATACTATATTCATCTTATTTGGACTTAAGTGTGAGTCCTAAACATTAGTAGGTGTTTAATATTAACAAGTTAATATTTTTTTCAACATTTCATATAATTAAAGAGTTTCTAAAAGATTTTATATTTATATTTATATCTAAGTATGCCTCAAACACTACACCAAAATAGACTTTTAGCGGCATTTTTTTTTTTTTACTTTTAGTGGCATTTTTAAGCGCCACTAATAGTATTCTTGACTTTTGAAAGCGCCAAAAAAAAAGCCATAAAAGTTAGCGGCATTTATTGTGAAAAAACGCCGCTAAAGATGGGGACTTTTAGCGGCGTTTTTTTTAAAAAAACCCCGCTAAAGGTGGGAACTTTTAGCGGCGCTTCTCACAAAAGTGCCGCTAAAGATGGGGACTTTTAGCGGCGTTTATTAAAAAGGCGCCGTTAAAGGTGGGGACTTTTAGCGGCGCCACTAAAGGTGGAGACTTTTAGCTGTGCTTTTTTAAAAAATGCTGCTAAAGGTGGGGATTTTTAGCGGCGCTTGTTTAGAAAACGCAGCTAAAGGTGGAGACTTTTAGCGACGCTTTTTTAAAAAAAAGGCCACTAAAGGTGGACTTTTTGCGTGCTTTTTTAAAAAATGCCGTTAATTTGCACAGATTTGCAATGCTCTTTTTTTTCTTATATCCTACACTCCCTGCATTAAAACCAACCAAAAACAGCAACAATTGCATATAATTTCAACCCAAGACAACAAATAAAACATTTAAATCTCACCAAAAGCATTAAATCTAAACGATACTTCAAATTTAATAAAATATATATGATATACATTAATAAATGAAGTATAATGCAAACAATTCTTACAATAATGTTAATTGTAACAATATTAAAAATCATCTTACAACAAGAAAAGAAATGTCTAAGATGGCGGCCTCTGTGACTGCTGGAACAACTTCATCATAGTCTGAAGCTGTTGCTGGAGTTCTTCATACTTTTTGTTTTGCTCTGCCTCCCTCGCCTCCCTCGCTGCTACCTCCGCTCGAAGTTGAGCAGTATGCTCTGCCTCCCTCGCTGCTGCCTCCGCTCTAAGCTGAGAAATTTGTTCAGCTGTGCTCGGTTCCATCTGAGATATTTGGTCTTTTAGTCTCTGAACTTTAGCACGAGATTGACTCCCAGAAGGCATGTATTGCTGGGAGCCGGATCCAAAATATTGGGTCGGGGTAACACCAGATCCTTGACATCGAACCCAACCATACCTTTTAATACCCAAAACATTAGTGATAATTCTGTTATAAATATACTCAAGATTAACAGAAGTATCAATCAAAGCGATCGTACCTTCGGGACCCAAACATCGAGAATAATTACATTATCAATCTCCTCGAGATTAATAGAACTATCAGACGAAGCAACCGCTTCATACTCCGCCTTCTTCTCCTTTAGTTTATCCTAATAAATCAATTAAAGAGTTAGAAACGAAATATATAATAAAAAGGAATGTAACATAACTTAAAATTATAAATTTAAAACTAAAAACGATGAATTAAACTATTGTAATTAAACATTATAAATATTTATAATAAATCAAATTTTATTAAGTAAATATACCAAAATTTTTGCAGCTTCAGATGTCATCGGATATCCATCCTTCTTCCTATGCGTAATGTCAAAAAGCTAAAGGCGTCCAACTTTTTGACTAGACGAAGCTTCCTACATTATAGTAGAAAAAATATAATTTAATAGTATAAAGTCATTATATATGAAAGAAATAATAAATTATAATACCTCGGCCTCAGCTACACGAGCAAAACTTCGGAACTCCGCTGTAATGCGTGAACTTTTATTTTTGTCTGCTGCTTGTTCCAACTCGCTCACAGTCCTACATAATGGAATTTGAATTATGTATATAATAAATATTATAAACTGAAAAATTTATAAGACTTTAAAAGTACGTAATACCTCTCCTTTCTTTGAATTCCAGAATCTAATTTGATCTTCCCATTGGTACCTCAACATTCCCGGTGAAACATTGCTTAATTTTTCGTCGAGGCTTATTTCTTTCTTAAAATATTGTTTTTTCAGCGTGCTTTTATTGTCTCTCCATTTTTTACCCAAAGTCTTCTTAACATAGTCATCGGAGACCTATAAAGCAAATCTCTCCTGAACAAAAATAGTTTAAAAAGTTAATATAAATGAAAGTTAAATCAAAGTATTATAAATTACATTCACGTTTTGTTACCTTACTATTATCCAGAGCCTAATTTTTGTTGGCAGCAGGCATGTGATGCCATGATTCGTAATTAATGGGCAACATATTGGCATTTCGTGCTAAAATGCCCAAATAGCCTGCTAACAGTCGAACTTCAGATCCAATAGGCTGGCCATGATTGTTTCTCCTTACTTTAACATGCTCGACAGGCTCTAAGTCGTATAAATCTTTAAGCAAAGTCGTCCCAGACCTTTGCGCGTCCCACCACCTTCAATTTGAAAAATGATATATTATTATATTAAAATTAAAAATGAATCAATAATAAAATTCAACATGCATAAAAATAAACTTAACATTACTTTGAAATTCTGCAGCTCGTCATCTATGTCCTAAGAGAGTAGAAGATCCAACAACTGTTGGCTCTACGATTTGCTTCTTCCGAATTTGGAGTATTGTGGACAATATTTAAATCTCGTAATCGTCTTCTAGGCATTTTCCGCAATACACATGAAATAGTTCAAAGTTTTAGTAACAAATAACAATAATAATAGTACATTTAAAATAGTTAAATTATATAACATGACCAACATTAATATTATAATATTACATATAAATAATAAATCGTAAAATCTTACTAAATCATATTTCGTAAATATCTTCGTCCACATCCTGACGAACCCATTGAAATTGTTGACTAGTACTAGGGATATTTTCATTTAAGTTTTGTTCTGGAAAAGGCAAAGTTTCTGATCTTTCGACTATGTCATCTCTACTTCCACTGCCAATGTCGAACAAGTCTCTAGGGGTGTTTCGAAGTACAACGTACCAACCCTCATCAGGTGGATCTTCGGAGTAAAAAACTTGTTTAACTTGAGAAGAAAACACATACGGCTCGTCCATTAGTTGTTCTCCTGTGTGAATCAATCGAGAGAAATTCACCATTGTAAAGTCATATTGATCATTTTTAATAAAAGCGAGCCGTATTCACATCAGCCCAATCACCTCGAAATAAGACAACTTTGAATTTGCCGTAATAATCCAACTCAATGATGTCAGTAATAAGTCTGTAATACTCTAGATTCCCCTCTACAAGATTACTGTCCCTAGCACTAGCATAACTTGTAATTGAAGAATTAACCACAATTCCACAATTTTGGGTTTTCTTCAATCTCTCGCGATACCTTGTATGAAATCTGTATCCGTTGATGAGGAAGGCACTATATCTTTTCACTATTCTGTTTGGACCTTGTGAAGGCCATTTAACTTCGTCATTTACTTCATTCTACTCCAAACCTATGGAATTGAAAGTAAATCGAGTAATTATGAATGTTTTGAGAAAACATTATTACTTGTCAATGAAAACTTAAATTGCATACCATTTGGCTTAACCATTGATGGAATGATTCTGCGAACAACTTATTAATTTCTCGTTGATTTAATCTTCAGGATCGTGAACGAGCTCTTAATATTTGTTTGTACTCACTACGATCAAAAAAATTTTACTTTGTTAGAAGATAAACAAATTATAATTGATGAGTATTTATCAAATTCTAGAACTTGCTTCCAAAATGGTTCCATTGAATCGTGATGAAAAAGAATGTATCGATGTGCTTGGACCCACGATCTATCGTCTAATTCTACAATTTCGACTTTGCCGATCGTTTCTCCGGAACTTTGAAATAAATAAGTTTCGGCCAACTTATGATCTGTGAGCCTAGCATTTCTAGTTGGCCTATTTATTCTTGTTTCAACATCTTCCAAATACCTCGAACAGAAAGTCATACATTCCTCTACCAAGTAGCCCTCGGTAATTGATCCTTCCGGATAGCGCTTATTGCGACAGTATGACTTCAATTTGGATAGGAACCTAAACACGATATACAACATTATCAAAAGTTGCAACTAAAGGCATTGAGGTGAATGAAGAAATATTTTGCAAATAAAGTAAGACTTTTCAATGGGATACATCCATCGATAGAAAACGGGTCCACCAAGTATTGCTTCACGCGGGAGATGAATTAACAAGTGCACCATAATAGTGAAGAAGGAAGGCGGGAAGATCTTCTCCAGATTGCATAAATTCAATGCGGCTCGATCTTGTAGTCTTTCAAGTTCTTGAACATTCAAAACTTTACCCCAAATGCCTTTCATTATATTTGACAGTTCAATTACAGAAGCCGTCACCTTTTTCGACATACAACATCGCATAACAACTAGTAGTAAGTCTTGCATCAAGATGTGATAGTCATGCGATTTTAAGCCATATAGTCTTCGATCCTTAAGACTTACACATCGCGATATATTTGATGCATACGCATCTGGGACCTTTATGTCCTTCAACACCATACAGAACACTTCTTTCTCCGTCTTCGACATTGAAAAAATAACAAGTGGCAACCGATATTTCATATTCGGAAGTGCTTGGGGATGAAGCTTACGCCGAATTCCCATGTGGACTAAATCAAGTTGACTCTGAAGATTATCTTTCGATTTTCCATCGACATTCAAAATAGTCCCAATGATGTTCTCGCAGACATTTTTCTCAATGTGCATGACATCAAGATTATAGCGTAAAATTTGATGCTCCTAATAAGGCAACTCAAAAAAATGCTTTTTTTTTTCCACAAGTCCGCCTCATTAGGATCATCCTCTTCATCAGATTCATCATCAGATTCATCCCTAGATCTTCTATTTCTTTGCGGGTTGGCCGGTTGATTCATCTTCCCATAAATGAAATTCATATCTTTCAACATTAAGAATATTTTGGATCCACCGGTCTGCGAAGGAGCTTCTCTGAACTCTTCAGTACCTTCAAACTAAGCACTCTGAAATGTAAATCTATGATTTTCCAGTAACCACCGACGATGCCCCATGTAAGAAAACTTCTTCCCATTATATAACCATTGCGAACATGTCTGCGCAGCACAACACGGACAAGCATAACATCCCCTGGTACTCCAACCAGATAAATTAGCATAAGCCGGTAAGTCGTTAATAGTCCACATCAAAGCCGCACGTAAATTAAAGTTCTCTTTTCTCATTGCATCGTATGTTTGAACACCACAGACATGACAGCACTGTTGGTTTATCCTCTGTATTTTTATTAATCCAACGGGATTGACCGCAGACATGACAGCACTGTTGGTTTATCCGATCGCCCCAATACAATATGCAGTCATTTGGGCAACTATGAATTTTGTTGTAGCCAAGGCCCAAATCCCTAATCAGTTTCTTCATGTCTTTGGAAGATTGAGGGATTTTCGCAAATAGGAACATTTCTTGCAGAAACTCTAACAGCATTGTCAATGAGTTTTAGGTCCATCCTCCCAAACATTTCAAGTGAAAAAGATGAATACAGAATGTCAGCTTGGAAAATTTTGATCCCTCATACAGTTCTTCATTCATTTCACCAAGTAACGTGTAGAACCTCGCCGCTTCTTCATTTGGCTGTTCATCAGGTACACTTCTTCCCCCTTCGGTGAAAGTATTTCCACCATAATTATATTCATCGGTTGCACCCAAGTCGTGTGAAATGACCAAACCATCATCACAAGCATATTAAAGCATCTCGCAACATGCCTTCCATGTTATCATCTCTAACATTCTGATTGTAAGCACTATGAGGATAACCCAGATTCATCGATGAAGATGCTTCACTAGATGTACACTCTCCATGAAAAATCCATTTTTTTGTACCCCCGGACAAAACCATCAACAACTAGATATTCGTAGACAACTTCACGATAATGCCAATTTATATTGCAACACTTCTTACACTGGCAAAGAATCATATTCTCTTGGCTTGCATTTTGAAATCTGAAATTCGAAAAAGTTTCTACTCCATTTCGATAGCAGTTCTTACCCTTGAGAATTTCATCCAACTTCTATCCATTTCGTAGTTGTTGAAGTCTAAAGTTGACAATAAATTACATGGCTAAATTGTTAATTTATAATTTATGTAAGTAATGATATGATCATATATATAACTGAGTACTATGTAAGTTATGTAAATTATGTAAGTTATGAAGTTTGGTCTTAAAATTATGTAAGTTATGAAATTTGATCTTAAACTTATGTAAGTTATGAAATTTGATCTTAAAATTAAGTAAGTTATGTATTCTTTAAGATTCATCATATGTGGCATTGTTACACCTAGAGAGGATCCATTATATCTAACAGTGAGATATAAGGC
Organism: Gossypium rotundifolium; assembly: GCA_025506655.1. Taxonomy (NCBI): domain Eukaryota; kingdom Viridiplantae; phylum Streptophyta; class Magnoliopsida; order Malvales; family Malvaceae; genus Gossypium; species Gossypium rotundifolium. The sequence continues at coordinate 29,042,345 of CP106728.1, forward strand.
AACCCGTCGAGTTTCAAATTTATATACTTTGAATTTTTTTATCTATACAAGTATTATGTAAGTTATGTATTATGTAAGTTATGTAAGTTACGTATTATGTAAGTTAAATAATTTGATGAAAGCTATGTAAGTTATGTTATAATAACTTATTTAAATTTTAAATTACATAAATTACTAAAAAATTTAATATAATAAGAGATTCATGCAATGTTATTATTGTGTTTTAAATATAAAAGTTAATTGTTAAAATATATTATAATTTTTTATATTTTAAATTTAATTCTTATACTTTTGATCGTTAAATTAAAGTTTATAACATATTTTAACAATTTATTTTATATTTTAACATATTATATGTGTGGAGTTTTGAGTTTTTTTCTTAAGTCCTTAAAATTGGTAATTCATTTCGTTTTGAATTACATTGGGATTTGTACTTTTTAATCTAATGGTATTGTAAATGTTTTTACATAGGGGTTCAATATGTTTTAAGTTATACAAAATGTCCGTTAGTACTTAAATTTCAATTTTGTCCTTTGGTAACTTTGAAATTGATGTAGCATTTATAATTAATAATATTTTTTCCAAAATTTTATGTAAAAATTATGAATTTTAATTCAAGTTTAAAATAAATATGAATAAATGATTGTCTTATTATCGATCTGAATATGAAAAATCAATTATTTATATTCATTGTGGATGTATTTTCTTTTAGTAAGTATATATTTCAAATTTTTTATAAAATACTAGGTTTAATATTATTATATTAATAATTTATGTAATTTAAATAAGAGAAATTTAAGTATATATTCATTGTGTTTTTAAATTACTTCTTTAAAAAATTATTTTTTATAATAAAACATATTTAAATAATGGTCAATATTATTATCTGATAACAAAATATTATTACCATTTTATATCATTTTATATCATCTTATATGCATGATTTTAGTCATTAACAATTAACTTTTATATTTTGTTTATGTTATTTTTATATCGTCAAGACCTTTAATTTTAAAAAATAATACACGGGACCTTGTAAAAAATCTAAGCGGCAAGATTAGATAGCAATTTGGAGGTTGTTCAAACACTATTAATAATAAACAACAATATTAAACAACAATTTAGACAGAAATTCTTTAAAATTCATCATACGTGGCATTGTTACACTTGGGGAGGATCCGTTATATCTTATAGTGAGATATAAGGCAACCCGTTAGGTTTCCAGCCTATATACTTTGAATCTTTTTTTTTTTGACAGCAATAGAACAAACAGCATATATACCAACCAAGCAGGATAATAAACCGAAATTTAGACAGCAGTTTGGACAAATTCATCATGATATAACTATTACTAATCTGAATTTTAAACTAAAAATGTACCTTAATAATTTCAAGAAGATGATCTACTCCACTCTCACAAAGAAACAGGGGCTGCAGTTAGAAATACAAAAGATTAATAATCTTGAGTAACAATTGGATAACTAATGTTTTTCTATCAAATGAATATAAATCAGCAAAATGAATATAAATAAGAATAATACTGATTTCATACCTGTTAAGTTATTACTAGCAAATCCAATCCGATAGTTGCAGGAGCAATAGGAAGTAGTAACTGAAATACAAACAACACATGAATTAACAAATACTATTGATTAATTACAAAATGCTAATTAAAATTTGGAGTTTGGACCAATGCCTATCCTTGTTTTATTAATAATATTTTGAAACTAGTCGTGTTATTGATCATGAATATCGTATTATTGCCAGTCTAATAGTGTTAAAAGAAAATATATAAATTTAAATATAAGTAACCAAATTCAAAAAAGAAATGCAAGTTTACTACACCATAATGCGAATGCCGTCAGACTAATAGTACAACCATCTAGTCTAGGATCAATTCAGCCTGTAATAACTTAAAATCATATGTTTCTAGTTTAGACTAATGGTAGGTCAACTATAGCTAGGTGGACAGTTTGTACTAGGCTGTTGTTTGTTTACAATTTCACTTCAATATCGTTAACATGAGAGATTTATTCTTGGAAGAAGCAAACCGACAATGCACTCATGATGATGAATCTAAGATAACAATATAGTAAAATGAAATTTATATTTACATCCTTGAGAAGTGCATAACATGAATAGATACAGATAGATTTACTTTTACTGTGATGTTCATTCAACCAAAATATAATAAAAACCAGTATCCAACGATACCAATGATAAGTGCTAATGAATCTTATATTGCAGAAAAAAGGGGAAAAAATCAATAACCTTGATTAACAAGCCTGGTACATAGAGGCAGAACTTTGGTAAAAGGTACCAACTTATGTTTCTCTGCCTTAGATTGTAAGTTAACATTGATGATAACAATGATAAAGTAAAACCATATCTAGATAAAATATCTGCCAATAATTTAGCTATTAACATTTTATAATTAAATCGAGTTCAAATTAATCAGACTAAATTTTAAAATCAAATTAAAATTATCTTAGTTTAATGCTTTGGGACTATAAAGTGAAAATAGTTGTACATAGTAAAGCATATTAGAAAGTGCAATGTGATTGTGATTTCATTGAATAGTAAAAGCATATTAAGAACATGGAAACAAAAATGATAAGAATCACTCCAAGACTTACCAATCCAATGTTTTACTTTGAGCCTCAATCAAATCTTCTATCTACCCCACAAAGAGCTCTATAAATCAAAAGAAGAGGCATTAGACCTGTTTCTATCGAGGTAAGTTATATAAATTCATCAATAGATACAACATCAATGTTGTAACTAACAATTTAGGAGGAAAGTATGATGTTACAACTAATTTAGGAGGAAAGTATAATTGTATCACCTACTTAGACTAATTTTCAAGTTTCATAAAATATAATTACCGAATTCAATCAATCTTCGTAAAATAAAGAGAGAAAATTACAACAATTTAAACACCTCAATTAACAACATATTTAGACCTCAATTACAGCAATAAAACATCTCAATTTCTAGCAAATAAACTATTTAAATTACGATTACACGACAGGATTCAACAGTTTACAAAAGAGCGATAATAACACCAAAATGTATTTTGGTTGAGAATCTAGAAATTCTTTAAGTCATTGGACAACTCCGTAAAACATAATCAAAACCGGATGATATTATATATTAGCTCAATAAATGTTGAGTAGAAATGAGTAAAGAAAAAGGGTATGTGAAAGAACAAATGAAAAAGAATAGGTCTTATTGAACAATGGAGTGTAACCAAGATTTCAAACGATGGGAAACTCCCATAAATACCTCTACAGTCCTATAGGTATCTCAGTCCTTAATCGTTTGACGCAGTTGAGTTTACATATGATGAAGAATCTTTCTAATGGTATACCACTGTAGCACTTTAACACTTCAATTCACAGCAGTTAAATACTTCAATTGCAACAGTTTAAAACTTCAATTTACAGCATTTAAATTGAGCAGCAAAAAAGGGATATATATATATATTCACAAATTGGAAAAATGAACAGGATGAAATACCTCTAAAATTAGATGTTCGAATGAGCTCAAGCTGAGTATCGACCTCTAAAATTTGCAAGTTAACTGCAAATAAAAATTGTCAATTAAACTTACCACTGCAGCACTTTAACACTTCAATTCACGGCAGTTAAATACTTCAATTGCAACAGTTTAAAACTTCAATTTACAGTATTTAAATTGAGCAGCAAAAAAGGGATATATATTCACAAATTGGAAAAATGAACAGGATGAAATACCTCTAAAATTAGATGTTCAAACGAGCTCAAGTTAAGTATCGGCCTCTAAACTTTGCAAGTTAACTGTAAATAAAAATTGTCAATTAAATATTCAGATAAAAACATCAACAGAAAATTTTCTACCTCCAAATTATTAAATAGAAACAGAAATAGATTGAACAAAGTTTCAGATAAAAATATCAATAGAAAAATTTCTACCTCGAAATTATTAAGCGAAATGAGCGAAATAGATTGAACAAAATTTGAGATAAAAACATCAATGAAATTTTAAGAGCTTCTGTCTACCTCGAAATTATTAAAGAAATAGATTGTACAAAATTATTCAATGAAATTATTCAGATAAAACATCAATGAAATGAAATAGATTGTAGAAATATTTCTACCTCGAAATTATTAAAGAAGAGATTCGTGTCTCAAAACTTACCTCAAATAGATTAAACCACAAGATTTATTAAGAGCTTCTTCTTCATCTTCTTCTCTTGATGAGAAATGCTTTTTCAACGTCGAAATGAACAAGAACAAAGGTGTTTTGTTTTTTTTTCCGAATAAAAGATGACAAACGAGAAGGGGATTCAAGAAAAAAGAAAATAAAGGTGCAGCTTTCCTTTTACTGTAAAAAAAAAAGGAAGAGACTAGAAATCAAAGCAAAAGAAACGAATTTAGGAAAGTAATTAGATTGGGAAGTATTTACGCACTTAAATCAAGAAGGATTTGGGGATTGGGAGGAAAGCGAAGGGATTAGGGATTAGGGATTTGGAAATTAGAAAATGGGGAAACGAGAATAGTCTTAAGCAATTAAAATGGATGGAAAAGAACAACGCCGTTTCAAGAGAAAATTTAACCCTATTATGGCGCTTTCAATAAACGCCACTAAAAAATTCCAAAAAAAACGCAATGTTTTTCTTCCATTTTGTGGCGTTTTGGGCTAAAACGCCAATAATAACATGGATCATTTTTGCGGCTTTTTTTAGAAAACGCCGGTTTTTTAGAAAACGCCGGTAATACATACTTTTTGCGGCGTTTGTCATAAAACGCCACTAACGATACTAACTGTGCCACAAAAACGACGTCGTTTTTTATTAAATATGAAGACATTACTATAAGTCGGCATGTAGCGGCGTGTTTTATAAAAGCGTCGTTTTTGTTTTGAGATAAAAATATTTTGTGGCGTTTTTATAAAAAACGCCACGAAAGGCTGACTTATCGCGGCGTTTGTTATAAAAACGCCTCTATAAGTCGGCCTTTGGAGTCGTTTTTTATAAAGGCGCCGCTAAATTTTTCCAATTTTTATATTGTAATAAAAACGTCGTTTTTGTTTTGAGATAAAAATATTTTGTATGCGTTTTGTAATAACGCCGCTAAAACTTACTTATAGCGGCGTTTTGTAACAAACGCCACTATAAGTCACCTTTAGCGCGTTTTATAAACACGCCACTAACTTTTCTAATTTTATATTGTAATAAAAGCACGTTGTTTTTGTTTTGAGATAAAAATATTTGTGGTATTTTTGTAATAAACGCCGCTAAAGGCTTACTTATAGTGGCGTTTTTGTGACAAACGCCGCTATTGTTTAATCTTTTGCGGCGTTTTCATGTTAGCGCCGCTAATGTCTAAATTTGGCGGCGTTTTATATAAAAACGCCACTAAAAACGCCGCTATAAGTCAGTTTTGCTATAGTGAAATATAAACATTAAACATTGATACTAAATAAAAAAAAATACAAGCAACATAGATATATGTATATATTATTAACATTTTATTAATTTATTAATTTCTATTGTTATATGTATTGTATGTGCTTTTACACATTTAATATTTAATTAATTTTTAATATTATATTTTTAATTTTAGTATTTAACAATTTAATGTAAAAATATTTTTATTTGAATTATTTAATACAATTAAAATGTATTAACTAATCACTTTAAATATTATAATTTTCAAATTTGATTTATGAACCCCGGTGAGTGTTCACCTTCTCTAGAAATAGCTCGAGTTCAAATTTCATTATACAAAAATAAGTTTCAAATATTATAATAAAAATTTTCAAATCATAATTAATGCATTTTAACATATTAAACTTACAGTATTGTTTTACTTGATGCAAAGTAGCATTATTTAAAATAAAAGTTAAATTAATTCTAATATTAATTAAGTGATAATTAATATATTTATGATTCTATTCTAGTAATAACCTTATTTTAACTCATTAAAATTGTCATAACTTGTTTTAAAACAAAATTAGCACAACTTTCATTTTTTCCATCACAATTATCACAATAATGTTCATATATATTATGCTTAGAGTCCATTCAAGTAATAACTCTAGTTTAACATTTATATATAACTTTTTTAATCAATAATTGTTAATTAAATTATAATTATTTTGAAATGTATGATCATCACATCAATTTTTTATTTTTAAATATGAATTAATAATGTAATTAAATTCAAAAGTTATAATATAAACGTAAAGCTAAGAGGCTCCCTTTGGTTAAGAACTCGGTTAATCCTAAAGTGGCGAAAGGGTGATAATTTGTTGCTATGGAGACGGGAGAGCCATATACCCTCAGTTGAACTCCTTTCTTTTTAAGCAGCCCACGTCATGAAGAAAGAAAGCTTATAGGTGAAGAAAAAAATATGCCCACTTAAACCCTAAAAATGTATATAAAAAAACCAAAAGCTAAAGAGATGAGGGAATATATAAAAGAATAACAAGAGCGAATAATAAAAAAATAATCATAAACAAAAGCCATCACCTCCCTCATCCCCTATCTTTTCTTCTTCATCATCCTCTCTCTTTAATTCTCTTTTTCATTTGCTTTCTTGGGCTCTGGTATTCCCTTTGTGTGGATTCTCCACCTTATTTTTCCTAAAGAACCCATCCACTTTTATTAAAGAAAAAAAAAGAAAAGTTAGCAAAGAATTATTAACCATGGTTTTCTCATCTCATGTTCCAATCTATTTAGATCCTCCCAACATGCAACAGGTAAGGTTTTATTTTTCTTCATCTTTAATTGCTTTCCACAACTTCTGCACCCAAAATGATCTAAGGAAAAAATAAAGATAAATATTCTTAATTCCCTTTGTGATCTTTTCCTGAATATACTAAATATTTTGTTCTTTACAAATTATAAAGATTTAAGTTGGATTTTTATATATATATATATATATATATATATTTTTTTCTGCAGCAGCATCAACAAGGAAATGGCAGTGAAAACCCTCAGTTTTCACCTCTTCCTCCTCCACCTCCTCATGTTGGAGCTGGTGGTCCAGCCTCCATTAGGCCTAGTTCTATGGCTGATCGAGCCAGGCTAGCCAAGATTCCACAGCCAGAAGCTGCTCTGAAATGTCCACGTTGTGAATCCAGCAACACCAAATTTTGTTACTTCAATAACTATAGCCTCTCACAGCCACGTCACTTTTGCAAGACATGTCGACGGTATTGGACTAGAGGAGGTGCTCTTAGGAATGTTCCAGTAGGTGGAGGATGCCGAAAAAACAAGAAAAACAAAAGCAATAGCTCAGAGCCCCCAGCGGAGAAGCAAACTGGAAATTCAAACACAAAAAATAGTGTTGTTATTCCTCCTGAAATCACTGGTCATTTGCCCTTCATGACTTCTTTGCAAAATTTTTCTCAGTATGGTGTGGGAAATATAGGGTTAAACTTTGGTGGAATTCAAGGGGAAACAAGTGGCGCTAGTAGGCAAGCTGATATGGGGTTTCAGATAGGAACTAACTCGGGCATGAGCAGTGCTAGTATTTTATCATCGTCATCAGGAGGAGGAGGAGGAACTCACCAGCATCAACAGTTCCCTTTCTTTGATCCAAGTAATGGTTTATATGCATTTCAAAGTGAAGGTATGGAAGGATCATCATCCATGGTGGGAGAAAGCCAGCTTCTTCGTTCCATGAGTCCATGCTCTAGGGCTTCTCATCTAGCTCCAGTGAAAATGGAAAACAACCATCAAGGGCTAAATATATCAAGACCACAGTTAGGTGTTTCGGAGACTAATCAGTACTGGGGAGGAAATAGTTGGACAAATATATCAGGTCTCAACTCTTCTGGTAGTCCTAATCATCTCTTATAGCTAGTTTCAATCCTCCTTGACTTACAGCAGCATAAGCTGATCTTCAAGTTTCAGCTGCATGCTTCCAGTTATATCACAAGATTCACAACAGCTTTAGTGACAGATAGTTGACATAAAGATGCAATGTTCCTTTGATCACCTTTTACTCGCTCACAAGTTCCAACATCAAAAGATTCAAATTACTAAATAATGGAAGGTGAAATTGCAAGGTTCAGTCAGGAACATGTCTCATCATCATCATCATCTAAGGAAGGAAAACCTTAAGATTGGTAGAATTAATGTTGTGTCATATATAATATATATATTTCGGTTTTTCTTGATCTATGTGTTCCTTTTTCTGGTTGCATGGGCTTGTAATTTCTTTTGTGTATGAAGTCATGGGATCTGTTAATTGACATGATGAGTTGATTTTCTTTTGTAATTTCTTTTATCCACCATCATTTCCAAAGTTACAAACACAATAATCTCTTACATGGTGTGTCTAAAGCATGTTTATGAAGTTAAAAATCGAAGTTTTTATGTAGTATATATCTTATATTTGTTGATCTCTCTTTCTTTTCCTTTCTTTTATATATACATGTACGTGCGAAAGCTTGAACCAAAGCTACTAGTCTCTCAACGTTAACTAATTAAAGTAGGTGAATTTCCTTAAAATTTTAGTTTCTTTTCTTCATTAGCAGGACATGCATGCATAATATATCAAGTTTGTGCACCAGACAAACCGAGCATTTCTTTGTCTTTTTACAGTAAATTTAATGATTTTGTAATTATATGCATCATTGTGGGATATTATTTATAAATTTTGCTAATATACGATCTTTTAATATAATATATCTTTACTACATACATGTTAAATAAAAGAAAAATAATAGGAAGGTTGTTGTAAGTTGGAATCAAAGGTTGAAGTTTAATGGGCTGAAACTCGTCAAAATATTGAATAGAACAAAATTTACATTAATTGTTATTGGTTTAGGATGCAAATAGTTCGTAAAGATTGGTATGGTCATATTCACCTTATTCTTAACTTCCGGATATTTTTTTTTTACCTAAATAATATAAAAAAATTGATTAATTATGAAAAAAGTTATGAAAAATAAATTAATTATGAAAATAGGTATTTATTAAAATGTTATGATAGTGCCGCCTCACATATTCAAGGACCTAATTTATAAATTTTTTGTTTTGATTGGCAGCTGAAAAAAAAACTTTAATTAAAGGTGCCGCCTAATAGTATGGCAGCACAAATTTTAAATAGGGTAAGTTGCTTCATAAACCTCTCTTATTTATTTATTTTTATTCTCCTTTAACACCAAAAATAGAGAGATCTTTTACCAATCAGCCCCAAAAAAATTTTTTACCAAAAAGTATTTTTATAAAAATTCGATTCAACTGAAAATAAATTTTATTTATTTTTCAAAAATAATTATAATTTTATTATCAATTTGATTTATAAATACAATATAAAATTATAATTCTAAAAGCTTTAGAAAAATCTTATTATGTATAAATTATAATTATTAGTTAAATTATAGTTTTTAAATATAATGTGAGTCGAAAGATGCTATTATCTATGAGTACTGTTAACTGTTATGTCAGACATAATTTGAACAAAAATTGACATTTAAAATAATAGTTGACTCTGACAATCGATAATGTGAGTTCAATTATGGCTTTATTTGAATTCTCAAGTCGACAAGTCGTTTAGCTTATCGGCTTCTTGGGCTTGGCTAAGCTTATTACAACTCCAACTTTAGAAGTTGATAATTTCAGAGATACTTTCTTTTTCTTTTTAATATGGGGTTAAATATTTGAGGGTTAAAGTTGCTATTACGCTAATTTCAAAAACTAAGACTTCATTTTTTTTTTGTTAGCCATTTAACGGCTAGTGGTTAAAAATGAAAAAAAATTGAATAATTGAGTGACCATTTTATAACTTTTCATAATTGAGTGACTAAAAAAACTTACTGATAGTTCAATGACTACCAGTGTAATTTTGCTCTATTAAATATCAAATAATAGTGAAATTCAAATATATCAAATAATAATGAAATTTTTTTTTTTTTGTAATGAAAGCAAAACCTATCAAATAATACTCAAATTTGATGTATATATATATATATATATATATATATATATATTTGTAATTTTCTTTAAAAGCTACTTGAATGAAAATGTGTAAGTGTTTGATGATAATGCGTCTATTTATAGTGCTAAATTTTAATTTTATAGTTATTTAATTATAATATTAATTAAGTGATAAATAATAGAAAATAAAAATGTAAAATAATATGAATATAAAGTCTATTTAAATATTGCTACAATTTTATTTAATTAAATTATTTCTCCAACTAATATTACTTCTTGTTAATATATTAAACTATTATTTTAAATGTCAATTTAGTAATATAATGAAGTGTATTATATTTTTCATAACTCTCCCTTATGTATATAATAAATTAATTTCTCTTTCAATTGATTAACATTAAGGTGACTCAAAATTAAATATTGAAAATTAAGTTTTAAATTTAAATTATAAAATCTATTTAATATGTTTAAAATTAAGTAATGTGTCCTTTCCAAAGAGTTGAGGGTGGTAACCGACCATGCTCAAATTATTTTTATCAACATGACAAAAAATACAAATTACCAATACTAAAAGTCGTTAAAAAATGTCAAATTATCGTTGCAAAAATTTTTGTGCAACAAAAGTCATTGCACATACCTCGATTATTAAAAGTATATGTAACAACTTTAAAATTGAAAATTCATTTTCAATTATTCATATTGGAATCATTTTCTTGTTACCAAATATAATACAATTTTTAACGACTTAATTTATTTGTCTAAATATATTTTAATAAAAAATGGTACAATATTTTTAACACAACCATAATATTTCAATTATCAAAATTATTACGTAAAGATAATATATTGATTGCAAAACAAATTTGCAACTATGTAAATTTAAATACTAAATATTTCACGTAACATTATTATAATAGTTGTCGAATATTTTTTTGTAATGATATTTTAATTATCAAAACTTATTTTAACAACTATAAAATTCAATTGTCAAATCATTTCCGTCATAGTATTGGTTGCACAATATTTAATTTTATATAAATGAAAACGGTAACAGTTGTATATCAAAGAAAGTATTTTTTTTAATTTCTTTTCTATTTTTATATTTTCGTTAAAGAAAATCACTTCATCCAATTAAACGCTATCACGTTTTAAAAAAACTAAAATTCCTTAAAAGATAAAATATTTCATAAAAATTGCAAAAAAAAACCATAAATTTCTTAAAATTCATAAGATTCTAAAATTTTCTAAAAACCTAAAAATCAAAACAAACGATTTTAATTTATTTTTCGAAGCATAATTATGATTTTTAAAATAATTTTATCGTTTTAAAAATAAATTATAGTTTTTAATAGTTTTCTAGGTTTTAAGATTTTCTTAACATTAATATCCTTTCAAATGTTTTCCGTTTAAAAATTCATTACAAAATTGCCGGCTATGTTATTAACGACACAGTCCGACGCTTTTCTATTTTTCACTTACTTTTGGGTACCTGGAAGTAAAAAAAAACAAAAAGAAAAAAGAAAGCCTTTTACCGGATTTCTTCCATAAAATTCCCGAAAACATATACACCGTCCCCGAAAGAAGTACTGTTATAACTATAAAACTCTTCAATACAAAATTTAATATATTAGAATTTATTATCAAGAACAAAATTAGATGTAAAAACATATTTGAATTTCTCGATTTCTTAACATCTTTGAATATAATGGTTTTAATTTTTAATTTAACACACAAGTAATAATTTAGAGGATGTGACTCTTTTTTCAGTTGTTTCTTTTGTAATATATCTACAACTTCTTTATTTTTCTTTATCAAACGTAATGCACTTAAATGTTTCAATGCATGTAATGATATTGACAGGTATAATAGTAATTGATTCAATCAAAACAAACTCACTTAAGACCTCAAATTTTAAACCAAAATAATTTGAAAGGTAAAGCTTATCTTAAGATATCATTACTCCATTAATATTTCATCTTTGGACAAAATATTAAGTTGTAAGTGATATATTGTTGTAGTAATCAAACACGGACAATAAGAATATACCAAATATATAATTTTATCAATTTATTACTCACATATAAAAGAATAATTGTGACAAGTTTATTATCATAGTTGAACATATAATTTTGTTAACTATTAACCTTTCTTTGGCTCAATCAATATTAATATAATTTAAGTTACATGTACATAACTTTTTATATTGTAAAACAAAAAAAATTACACATTAGATGTCACTTTGTCAACTTATTACTTGATTAAATTATTTAAAAATATATATAAACATACCAATATTAAAATTTAAAATTTCCTTAATAGTCAAAGGTTAAAACTGAAACTTTTAATTAAGCAAAAATTTCAAAATAATTCAAAATAAAGTTATCTCATTGTTGAATAAAAATGAAAATCTTAATCTTTGACTGATTTTAATATCTTAAACAAGCAATCATTGAAAATTTTACAATGAAATTTAAAACTAAATTTTATAGAACTAAACTTAAAACTAAATTTGTATTCGATATATATGAGTTTGCATCAAAATACCAAAAATTGAGTATATATCCTTATAAAAAAAATAACAACTTAGATAAATGCCAATTAAACTAATTTGACAAAAAAAATTATAACTTAATACATAAAAGTTATCAATACCCTTAACATCAATATAGACAAAAACTAATTTCATCATTATTAAATCATAAAACAAATAACCCTTGCCGGTTTACCTTACATATACCATATAAATCCAAAATTAAATATATGATTAAATTGATTAACATGAAAATCCTTTATTAAACCCCAATGATAAATGTCAATGAACAAATATTATCTCCCACAGTCAAGCCAAAAACAATTAAAACCATAAACATGCAATTATCAAAATTTTTACGATAAAATCAAATACTATATTTACCCTAAACCCGCAACAGTTAAAAGAAATCAAATGCTGCCAATGAAATTACGCACATTCAAAACCAAATAAAAAACATAGCAATTCATAATCATCTAACATCACTATAAATCAACTTTTAAAAAAAGAAAAATCTCCAAATGTGAATTTTGATCACTCCAACCATATTGTATATTTTATCAAATATATCCGCGACTCATAATGAAATCCAACATATTTATTGTAATAGTCCATTTTTTCCCGAACCCATACAATAAAAATAAAAATAAAAATAATGTCCAGTTTTTTTATTTTTACAGTCTATTTTATAAAATCAAAATAGACCCAAATACAAGCCCAATGCCCAAAGCCCGTTACAATCCAAACTTGATCTAGCCCAATTTCTAGCCCAACCTACACGGCCCAAAACAGTTTCAAAGAGTTTAGGGTTTCTAGAACCCTAGGTGCCGCATGCCTCAGCAGCTCTTCCCCTTTTGCGTCGCAAATCAGCCCCTCGTCCAGCCTCAATCCAAGCCCGAATGGCGCCCTGTCGAGATTTCCTCGTCTTTACCCATAAAAAGGGAGAGAAACAAGCAGCAAACAACAAAACAGAATTAATGTATTTCCTTTTTTTTTTTCAATTTTTCGGGTTATAAAAACCCCATAAATCTGTAAAACGAAGGGGGATACACGATTTTCTTTACAAGCAATATACACAATACAATATACAAAGAAATCAAAAGATAACAGGTCTCTTTTTATTTTTTAGTCTGTTTTTCTGAAATTTATATTATTATTTATTTTTAGTTTATATACATATATATATATATATATAGTTTAAAATATATAAAAAAAAGAAGGAAAAAAAGAGCTTACGCACGCAGTGGCCGGCGATGGTGGCGGACGGCAGAGGCAAGCGCCGGAAATCTCCCAGCAAGAGAGAATAGAAAGACTCTCTGATTTTTTTTGAAGAATGAATGAAAAATGATTTTTTAATTTTTTTTTAAACTTATATAGTAAATTCAAAACGACGTCGTTTTGGCTTAAGGCAATAAGCATCAAAACGGCGCCGTTTGGCTTTTACCCGTGACCCAACCCACACAGGGGGGAAGGATCTGCGTATTTTCCTATTTTGGTCTTATTGAGCAAATGACCCTCCCGCATTTTTCTATTTTTTAATTTCGTACAATTTCATTTTTTTATCTTTAATTTGGCCCTAAAATTTTAATTACTTTCCAATTTAGTCCCTCGGGTTCTTTAAAGGCTAAGATCAAAATGTCGTAGTTTTTAAATTTGGCCTAATTCTATTTTAACCCCTGTGATTTAACGCGCATTTTAATTTAGTCCTTTTATATCTGTTTTAATTGCTATTTAACCCATGTTTTCTTTGTTTTATTTTACTTTTATCCTTTTATTTTATTTTATTATTTTACATGGTATTTAATTATTTATCATATTAAATATTCTATATTATTTTCCTATATTTATTAATTTATTAATATTATGAAATTCATATATTTTTATATGTATTATTTTTACATGTATATTTAATTATTATTATATATTATTTTACTTGGTTTAATAATTTATATTTTATTTATTATATTATCTTTTAACTTGTATATTATATAGTATTATATTATATTATATTATATTATATATTATTTTTTAAAATTTTTGTTTGTATAAAGTTTATTATATATATATTAAATCATTTTAAAATCATCACATTCTTTTTATTCAATGTTTAAATATGTTATTCCTTTTTTCATTTAATTTTGTTATTTCGTGAAAATTTCAATTATTGTTATTTATTTTATATTACATGTTTATTTATTTATATTCTTTAGATCGCTTATTATTGTTTAGCCTAGTTCATTATATATTTATGTTGTATTATTCTTTTATTATTTATTGTTAGTATAATTTGTAATTAGGTAGAATTGCTATTAAATATGTAGGTTGTATACTCAAACCATTGTTTTATAAATTTTTTTTGATGCATTTTTAATAATTTAAAAAATACGGTGATATATGATATTTGGGGACTTTGAGAAGAATTGTGCCCTAACTTACTGAGTTTCGATTTTTCTCGTAAAACTTAAGGTATTAGATATCTCTTCTCTTTTAAAACCGAAACTTACAAATTTCAAATCAAAAAACCTATTCTTGGGAATTCAAAACGTGTATCCTAACTTACTAGATATGATGTTTTGTGTCTCAAGGTAGGAATTTTCTAAAATAAAGGCGTACCTAGTTTCAAAGCCGTGAGATGCTATATCCTAACTTACTGGGTATAGTGTTTTATTTCTTTGAGATAGGTAAGTCTAGGTTTTTCTTCAAATAAAAGGATCATTTTATTAAAAAAAAATTAGTTTCAACACTAAGACATGATTTTATCGATTAGGTACCAGTTTTTGGGCGTTATGAGGGTGCTAACCCTTCCTCATTTATAACCGACTCCCGAACTCATTTGTCTCGTTTTTAGTAGACCAAAATTAGCATTTTAAAATAAAACATTTTTTAAGGTGATCCAATCACACCTAAGTAAAAAGAGATTGGTGGCGACTCCCATTTTCATTTTTAAAAGTCGATCCCCATTTTTAAATCAATCTTAAAAATGGTTTCGACAGCTTGGCGACTCCACTGGGGACCAGTAAGAGAGTCAAGCCTGTAAAATCGATAATTTCATGTCCTTATGTCTGAATTTAAAAATCTGATTTTAAAAATTTTTTGATCCTTTTTATTGCATGCGGTTTTAATTTCATAAAACATCCATGCATTGCATTGCATGACCGTTGTGGTCGCACCCTTAAGTGGAAGTGAGAAGCTACTCTTTCTTGAGGTTTTCACCTCCGTGCATCACTTTCGGGATACATCCGTACCTATGTTTTCGTGAGATTTTTATCTCCATGCAGCCATAGGGAAATGTATTCCCTTGAACTGAACTTGGTGCGTATGAGCCTATAATGGGTGAGGATCGAGGAATCTGCTAGTTCAGCTATCTTAATTTTAGAGCCAAACCTCATGTAGAAAGCCCTAAAAGCTTACCCTAGGTAGAACTACACCTAACCCTAGCAATCATATTGCACGATCTTTGTGATCATACCTTTTAAGTGGGAGTAAGAAATTATGCCTTCGTGAGGTTTTCACCTCCGCATGGGCTAGTAGACTGCTTCCGGAAACATCTGTACTATGTCTTCGTGAGGTTTTCACCTCCGCATGACCCTAGGGAAATGTATTCCTCTGAATTGAACTCAATCCATATGAGCCTATAGTGGGTGAAGATTGAGGAATCTGCTGGTTCGGGTACCTCAGCTTTAGAGCTAAACCACATGTAGAAAACCTAAGGTCTTACCTTAGGAAGAACTATGCTAAACCCTAGTAGCCACCCAAATAGATGTTCTATGTTGTTTATTTCTCCTGTACTAACGTGTTTTCTTGTGTTTTGATTGCATTGCATTCAATATCATAGAAAAGAGGTGTTGATTCAAATTCAATTGCTAAATAGAAGAGTTGGTCATAAGAAAATAGATTTTTTGATAAAGTGGATTATAATACAGTTGTCCGAATATAATCCAAGTGAACACAACGAGAGAAGACTAATAGTCCTTGAAAGAATACAAGACCTTATTACCCAATAATTCAAGTTGACAAAGACTATTTGAGAATTACCACGTCTCGGCTTTCTTGAAGAGGCTAACAAGCATTATGGAAATAAGTGAACAGTGAGTCGCGGCCCAGATCAAGCAAAACGAGCTAGAGGAAGCATCTATTAAAAGTTTGCTAGATTTGACCTTTGTGAAGAAGGGGATTGATGTTTTCACTTGGACTATGAGGACAAAGCCGCATATGTAATCCGTTTTGTGTAAAGAAATTTATTTTCTAGTAAAGTTTTTCTAATGGAATTGAATTTAGAATCAATACCTCTTTCTTTGCATTTCATTCCTTTGCATTGCATTTTATGCATTTGCATTACATCACATCATATGCATTTGAGTTCATAGAGAGGGCCTAATTAGTTGAAATTATTACAGAAGAAAGGAGAAAGAAAGAGAGTGAGTTAACTTGGAAAACATGGAACAAAGATTGGAAAGATTAGAGCAAAGACAAATACAGATGCAAGAGCAATTGACCAAAATTCAAAAAGACATGCAGGAATTCCAAAAGAATGTGATTGGTCAGTTAAGTCATTTGCTAGTTGAAGGGCTTGAAAAAAGGAGTGGCACAATGGACAACAGTGTTGATAATAATGAGGACATCGTTTATTCCCTAATAGGTGTCCCGACTCAACCAGACATGCATTCGCATAGGGTATCGATCATTATTGGACCCCAATGTCTGATTGATTCTTCTACCCTATTGAACTTCCCGATAGGTTCAGGTGTTAACCCGAGCGATGATTAAGCCAAACCGGTTGTTTTAGTAGAAAGAAAGGAAAGAGGAGAATGGACCTCAAAGGCCCTGAAGAAGAAGGAAAAGAAAATGAATAGTATTGGTAGGTATAACAAGAGCCATTCAGAGCCGATTACAGTAAACCAGCCAAGGACGGTAGCAATCAGGTTTCCCCAAGGTAAAACTCTGAAAAGCTCCAATTTACGCCAATCCCGATGACGTATAAGGAGCTATATCAAAGTTTATGTAACATCCTAAAATTTGAGTATTGATATGATGCATGTTTTGGTGCTTAACTTGTGTATAATTAAATTTTGCATGTTTAGTATAGTCTTGAGAAGACTTGAGAACTATTCAGAATTAGAATAAATTTTAGTAAGGAGTATTTATTTGAAGTGGATCAAGTGACTTTGAGGTTTAAGTAGATTTAAGTGTCAAAAACTAGCATAAGATAAGCTAGTAGCAAGGTAGTGTTGGCGCATGTATGTTTGCTTGAGGGGAGAGGTTCGAATCTCCTAGCATGTAATTTGAAAGTTTTTATTTTTGCTTTTCCTTAGCATGTGTCGGTCATGGATAAGGATTATGATGAGTTGGATTAAATTTTTATGGCAAGAAGACCATGAGAAAAAGGCAACTGTTAACTTAAGGAAAAGAATCATATGGAAAAGGCATGTAGGGGGACATAAGGCTTAAAACAAGGGGAGATGTTTTGGAAAGTTTGGGGTGACTAAAGTTTGACCATTTGACTAATGTACTTGGACGGTTTAAGGGGCTAGGGGAGATAGCCGAAATTTTGTTGGCAATTGGTATGGTTTAGGTGTTGGTTTTAGTCATATTCTCATTTTTAGTGTAGCAACATATCTCTCTCCAAAACTCTTCTCCCTAGCCGAATGTGTCTTGTGTAATAGGTAAAATGTTGCTTTGGTTTTGGTCATTTCTTTTAGACCAAATTGTTATCATCTTCCATACTCCCCCAAGCTCTTTTCCTCATTGTGCCGAAACCATACCATCTTGAAAGGTCATATTCTTTTTCTTCCTTTTGGCCGGATATACACCAACCCCAAGACCCTTTCTTTGTTCATCTTCCATCCTTGGAAATCGACACATAAACATTCTCTCTTTATTCTTTTTTTTTCTCCTTTCTTTCTTCTTGTAAAGAACACTCAAACATCACTATTTTTCCAAAACCTTTCATCATGGCCGAATGTTGATGGTAAAATCTTTTGCCGAATCATTTTTCTTTTCTTTGTTTATCCATAGCCGAATCTTCTCTTATACATAAGTATTCTTTTCAATCTTTTCTTTTTCTTCTTTAAAGCCTTGGACAATAGTGTGATAGTGGAGGTCAAACTCAAGTGTTAAATGGCGTCAGAAATCGTTGGAATCGAATTAAGGTGTTAAGGTAAGGGATTATTAAGGATTTTCATATTACTTGACATATGGATATAAATGGTTTATTAATCGATTTCGTTTTAGGGGACGTTATAGCTCGATTGTCATATTGTGGAATGAGGATATTTGTGGTAAGTTAATCTCACTTTTAAAACTGTTAGTTGAGATTTCAATAATTTATCAGTCAGACTAATGATCTTTTGTCAATAGAGACAATCAAGATAGGGACAAAAAGGGCAGTAAATAGTGTTCGAAAGAGGGGTGGTTCCACTATTCCCCCTAAGTTTAAGAGAAGGACTGTTTGAGAATCGAGACTTTCCACCGGGTTGTGGACCTCATCCGTGAAAATCAATTATTCAAGTCGTCGTGCCCCGAACCATTGTTTACTCGTGGTTCGAACCTTTGATTGGAGAGAAATCGCAAATAGTGGTTGTTCGAGATTCTGAGGGTAAGATCTAGATCGCTTAACATTAGAATAGTTTTATATTAAATATTAGTGTTCTAATCCATCGTGATATGTGTTTAGATATCGTGACGCGAGCGGGAAAGTATAGTTCTCACCGTAATCAGGTGTGTAATCTCACACCGTATCTCATGGGTTAGATGACTATATCGTATAAATCGGTGGATGAAATCAAAAGTTAGTGAAATCGGGAAGAATAGTAAATTTATCATCTTAATGATAAAAGTTTTGAAATTGGTATTAAGATCATGAAAATTACGAAATTGCCTTAACGAGCTAATTCGATAAAAGTGATAAATGGGCCATATGTGATATTTGATAATTGGGCCATATGTGATATTTGATAATTGGGCCATATGTGATATTTGATAATTGGGCCATATATGATATTTGATAATTGGGCCATATGTGATATTTGATAATTGGGCCATATGTGACAATCGATAAATGGGCTATATGTGATATTTGATAATTGGGCCATATATGATAATTGATAAATGGGTTATATGTGATATGAGATTTCGTGGGCCAAAATGTGAAATGGGCCAAATTGTAATAACTTTTATAATGGGCCTTATGTTGGAATAATTATATGAATGGATTGTTATGCATATTATATACATGATTGCATGGGTTGGGCTATTGGACGAAGAGAAGTTCTGGTAGCTTTGCTACAATATTTTGGTGGCTCTACCACAATTCTAAAAAAATGGTAAATGCCATGTAAACTCTGTGAATCCGGTGGCTTGTCCACAAAATTTGAAATACGGCTTAATGCCTACTTCGGTGTGTTGGCGGGGTGGGTGACTAAAGCTCCCCACAGGTGTGCTGGTTGGTATGGGTGGTGTGTAGCGGATGGAAATTTAGGTTTGGTTTTGGGAATTGCATATCACTTGCATTTTTTTACATGCTAAATTATTATAATTGTAATGGGCTTAGGCCCAAATAAATGCTTAAATGGTTTTGGCCCAGTGGACTAAGTTAAGTGAGTTACACACTGAGTTCTAAGTAACTCACCCCAATTTTTTTTACCCCTCTTAGGTAATAATAATTGATGGAGACTTGGGTCAGAGATGACTTCGTGTGGAGGCTATACTACAAATGGTGGTTTATAAAACTTTAAGACTTCTTTAATAAATTTTATTAAGTAATATTTTTATGGCGATGTAATAAGGCCTCTTTAATTATGAATTTTATTATGTGGATGGATTTTATTATGTTTTAGTTTTCCTAAGTTGGATTGGTTTAGTTTTTATAAATGTTTTCTATAACTCTCGTATAATATAAAGATTTTTCTTAAATGTTACTGAAACTTATGAAAGTCTTTTAAAACTTTTCGATGAAATATTTCAACTAAATAAATCCAAAGTTTTAATCAATTACTACTCTATAGATCAAATGATAAACTCTTGTGTTTTTAATTATGGTTTTTAATGAACTTCGATTTTTCGATAAAGTCACTCTCTTAATCGTTTTGGAATTTGATTTCTACATTGTTAAATGATTTGAATGTACGTTTAATTTGTGTGGCATGCCGAAATCTGGGCTTAATGCATAGGCCGGGTTTGGGGTGTTATAGTTTATTTGACGCACATATGGTGTCTCCATTTTATCTGAAGCCGATACAGTCCCCATATCCTAAATGGTATGATTCGAACGCTCAATATGACTACCATGCGGGAATAATCGGTCGTTCAATCGAAAATTGTACTGCGTTTAAAAAGTTGGTCGAAAGGTTCGTTAAAATGGGAATTGTGAAATTGACGATTCACCAAAACCTGATCACTTTAACGAGGTAGTAAATGCGGTAATTGAAGGAGGAGACAAGAAAGTTGCGACTCCTTGAAGAAATCAAGAAATGAAGAGGGAATAAAGTTTCCAAGCCCTTGCGTACTTGGGAGTGTTTTGAATAATTGGACTATGGAAGAGATCCTTGTATTTTTAGAGTTGATCTAGAGTAATATTCAAAACATGCTTGTTGCCATAAGCCTAGAGGCAATAAGAACCCTTTTGTGAAATAGGCTTGTGTCCGAAATTGTATTTCAATAAAATGCATCTTTTAAGCAAATATTATTTTATTCTTTCCATTTCATACTGTACAAACAATTGTTCTTAGTTTTTTTTCTTTTATTTGGATTTTCTTTCAAATATTCTTTCATTCTTTATTCATTACCATACAAATAATCATCCTTAGAATTATTTTCTTTGGATTTTTTACCTTCGTACCTAGGTACCGAGATATCAATGACATGAACAATGTTGTTACTGACTCCCTTTTTGAATGAGATATGGGTTTAGGGGATCTAAAGAATTTGAAGATGATAGAGATTGTAATTTATCTTCTGATTTGTTAAGAATGATGACAAACAAACCTTACTCTACAAAGGGTCAGTGGATATTATGAGTCTAGAAAAGTGGTGAAGATTGTAGCCCAGCTCATCACAGAACTAATGTGAGACATAATTGAGTTATTTTCAAGAATTCAAAGATGTTTTCGCATGATCATATCTGGACATGTCTAGGCCAGTAATACACGGGATAAGCGTGAGGATCGGGCACTATTGGTCTACCATGGAAGGGGATTGCATCAGTCGTACCGCAAATACTGAATTAAAGAAGACGAGATTTATGTGACTCTTCTATTCTCTTCATGGACTTTTATATGTGGGGCATGGATGTCATGGGGACGATCTCGTCAAACGTTTCTAGTTGACATCGATTCACCGTCATGGTCGTCGTCTATTTCACTAAAAGGGTGAATGTTGCTTCATATGCCAATATTGCAAAGTCGACAGTCATAAAAAAAGGGATTAGATGCCAGTAAAGAATGTCATAAAGGATCACATTTAATAATGCATAATTGTACAAAGTCAAAGTTACAGTTTGTCCAAAGATCAGGCAGCATATCACAGTGCAGCAAAAGTTGCCAAAAGAAAAAATACAAAAAGAAAAACAACAAAAAAGGGTGATTAAGACTTGTAAGGATTGGCATAAGAAGTTACTATTTACCCTCTGTCTTATTGAACGCCGGCTAAAACCTTCGCTGGGGCAACATTTTACCCATTGGTTTATGGAATTGAATCGTTTTGCCAATTGAACCTAATTGAAGAAAAGGTTAAAAGCTATTTGTTACGGCCAGATGATGCGATCTTATGTTAAAGAAGTTCATCCTAGGAATTCCATGAAGAAACCTAATGTTGAAAGATTTTTCTTCTACAAAACGATTCCAGAGGAAAGCATATGCCAAACTGGGAAGGACTTATGTAGGACCTGTTCTAGAAGAGCATCAATATTGACCGAGATGGATGGCGAAGACTTGCCCAATCTGGTGAATTCAGGTCCAGACAAGAAATATTTGACTTGAAAGAGGAAAGACCAAGGTGAAAACTCATAAAGGGCACCTCGAAAAAAAAAGAAAGAAAAAGTAGAGGCCAAGGCGAAAACTGGGAAAAGGGCGCTTTGAGACCAAAGGGTCTTTGAGCCGAAAACTCGAAAAGGGCGGCTCAAATTTTGATCAAAAGTGGGGCATACAGTAGTCTTGCTACGTTTGAATTAAAAATAAGGAAGTATGTTATGCCTTGGGGCATCAGCAAAGTACTCCGGATCCCCTAAACACATATCGAGTTTAAAATGGTTCTCAAGAAGTTTGAACAGAGAAGCTCAAGCTGCGATATCTGGGGCACCTAGCTTCTATCTTACTCATTTTTGAATTTGTTATCTTTGATTGCTTTATTCTTTTCAAGATACACCCAAATCAATTTTCTTTTATTGCCTGGGAGATCTTTGATTAACTTATTTGTTTCGAGCCATGCTCCTGATTAATTTCTTTCTCGTCCATTTTTGTGACCTTTTCAAGCATTTTATATTGAAATAACGATTAATGGATTAATAACACTTTCATAAAAGAAGTTTTGCATATTACTCTGAAAACTTCTAAGTATTATAAGGAATCTGAAACGTGGCTATTGTTCAGAACTCACCAAGCCTAAGGGTTGGAAACATTGAAAAATGATCATCTCTTTGGATTCTTATTGGATAAGACAAATTCGTTGGTGATACCATATTAGCAAATGACAAACAAAGTCAATTCAAATGTAAAAGGGGATCATTGTTGGGAGACCCTGCATTCATATAAATTTCAGACATATACGTCTGGTCATTATACCCAGAGAATGGTGTAACAGATCGAATTGATTGAAAATGATACAATATTAGATGGAAGAAACCAAATGTTATTTCCCTAAAATTGCAGTGGGAGGTACCAAACTTCATGTCCCAAGGTTCAAGTGGAGGGGACTCAGAATTACCATGGGGCAAATTATTTGAGCAGAATATGGTTGATACTTCGTAAGGAACGAAGAGGAAACTTTGACGGATAAATGAGTGATGACACTTAAAATAGGAAGCATTCTCATAACATTTTGCATTCATATATCATTGCATGTTAAGAGCATTTGATACATTTCGATCAAGGCATCTTAATTATTAGACATAAGCATATACCCGTTCTATAGGTTATGTCCTCTAGAGGTGAAACACCCCAAACTCGGCCCACGAGCCTTGACTGGATCTGGTATGTTCCCCGGTGTAAACCGTTTCAAATTCTTTTGTTACTTAGGAAAAACTTGTGTGTTTTGAAAGAAAGATTGTTTTGGGTTGGGCTTGAGTTGAAAACAAGTTTATTTCATTATTAAAATTCTTTACTTTACGTGACAAAACGTTTAGGGCTTTGTTTTAAAATAAATTTACTTAATCTTTTAATAAATAAAAGTTTGTAAGCTTACTAAATAAAAGCAAAGTAAAGAAGTTCTACTATGGCCTTATTACATCAAATAATTCCCAAAAATAAAACCAAAGTACATAAAATAAAATAGTCCAAATAAAATGAATTTCTTGCTGAGCATGGCCATCCCTAAGCTCCTGCCGACCCGGTCCATTACTGTTTGTCACCTGAAAAAGGTTCCCACAACGGGGTGAGTCAACAGACTCAATGTGTAACCACAACACTAAGTCATAACAAATTCAGACATTTCAGAGCATACATAATTTTATATCATTAAATAATGCAACCTGAACCCAAACCTAGATAGCCATCCGCTACACGTCCCCCGTACCAATCTGCACACCGTGGGGACTACTAAGTCAACCCTCCATTCGCTACACACCATCGAAGGCAGTCGCTGCAGTCGACGTGCTCATCGCCCTTATGAAATTCGTGGTCTTAGGTCACCACATTCAGATATCGTGGTCTTAGGTCACACATTCAGATATCGTGGTCTTAGGTCACCACATTCAGATATCGTGGTCTTAGTTCACCACATTCAGATATCGTGGTCTTAGGTCACCACATTCACTTCCCCTTTTCATATAACCCATATGCCCCATATCATACATATCATGCATTAACATGCCAAATTCTTATTTCACATTCTTATAATGTCATATGTGTGTCGTAATGATATTTAACATAATCCTAGTAGGAGTAGGAAACGATTCGAGTACTTTGTACCATAACATGGTACCTTAGCCATATTCATATTCTTATACACATGCTTATATTAAACATTGCCATAAAACTTATTAAGAAATAGTGTGGGTACACACCGATTCGCTTTAGCAAGTTCACTCCAAATCTGAAAAGCTTGATCTAATGCCTTAGATCTTAAATCTCTACATTTGATCAATCACTTAATACTTAGTAAAGAGCCATTCGCCATAAAACCAAATCCAGAGGATTAGTACACTTAAATCCTTACCTTGCTGCCGATTGATGTCTAATCAAATGCCTAAAACTTTGTATCCTTCTTTCTTGAAATCGGCAATCACTAGATTACTTGAATAGATTAGTTTGACTTTTAAATATTAATGAAACACATCTATTTACTCAACATGGCCTTGGCGAATGCTATAGATACTTACCTTGTGGATTTTAAATCCGAAACTTCATTGAATAATTAGGAAACACGCGGCCTATGGTGTACCTTCGGGAAAAGAATTTCTCCTTCCTTGTAGTCGACACTTAGTAAATCCCGAAAGATCTCTTCAAAGTTTCGGCACACAAGATTATTAATAGGATTAATTAGTATCCTAATTTTGGTTAAAAGAAAAGAAATAGAATGACAATAATAGGATTTCTTACCCTCAATATTGGAATCGGCAAAGAGTTTGCAGGAGAGATCAATTCAAAAGAATGAACCTTCGACTTTAGGCTTTGTTGAACAATCGACTAAAGATTGCCTTGAGATTCGGCTACCCTTTTAGATGGTGATGGAGAAGTCGGCCACAAGATGAAAAGATGTAGAGAGAAAAGCTAAAAGAATTCGGCTAGGAGGCTAAAAGAAAAAGAAGAAATTCGGCAGAGAGAGAAGGGAAGGAAAAGGAAAAAGAATGAATACTGGCTTAATTCCTCCTTTGGCCGAAATTACTATGCTAGAGTCCCTTACTTGGCCATCACTTCCTTGTTTAAAGATTAATAGAAATAATCCTTTAATTATCTCTTTGAAAATAATCTAAAATAAATCATCATTTATCTTCCCCTTAGCCAAAATTTTAAGAGGATTTAAACTCCTCCCTTAGTGCCTTAATGTCGTCCATTACCTCTTCTCCATGGCGCAAAATAAAATCCTTTATTTGCTTCCCACGTTGCTCAAACCTAGGCCCATTTGCATAGCTTGTGGCGTCACTTACCTGGGCCTTAAGTGGTGCCTCCAAGCCACTTAAACAAGCCTATGTTTGTGTCAGATTTCTTCTATTAATTTTCTTAAGGCCACCTTGTTTTAGTTTCCTCTTTTAAACTTACCATTTCTAAAACATTTCCTTACATTTCCAAGTTTCCAAAAATGTTCACTTTCCTAAACATTTCCAAGTTTCCAAAAATGTTCACTTTCCTAAACATTTACTTAACATTTCCAAGTTTCCAAAAATGTTCATTTTCCTCTTTTAAACTTAACATTTCCAAGTTTCCAAAAATGTTCACTTTCCTCTTTTAAACTCAGTATTTCCTAGTTTCCAAAAATGTTCACCATACATTCATAATACATAAGACATGCCATTTCGTATAATTAAATAAAAAATGCATATGCCCATTTTCAGGATGTTACAAGAGGACAATGTAGAAAAGTAGAAGACGTTAGTCTGGCATCCCTGAGTTTGCGGGGAGCAGATTAAAAAAAAGCAGATTTGGCATTCCTGAAGTTGCAGGAAGCAGATCGAAGACATTAGTCTGGCAATCCCTGAAGTTGTAGGGAGCAGATTAAAATAGGATATTTGGCATTCCTGAGGTTGCAGGAAGCAGATTAAAGACATTAGTCTGGCAATCCCTGAAGTTGCAGGGAGCAGATTAAAATAGAAGATTTGGCATTCCTGAGGTTGCAGGAAGCAGATCGAAGACATTAGTTTGGCAATCCCTGAAGTTGCAGAGAGTGGATTAAAATAGCAGATTTGACATTCCTGAAGTTGCAGGAAGTAGATCGAAGACATTAGTCTGGCAATCCCTGAAGTTACAGGGAGCAGATTAAAATAGTAGATTTGGCATTCCTGAGGTTACAGGAAGCAGATCAAAGGCATTAGTCTGGCAATCCCTGAAGTTGCAGGGAGTATATTAAAATAGCAGATTTAACATTCCTGCAGTTGCAGGAAGCTGATCGAAGACATTAGTCTGGCAATCCCTGATGTTGCAGGGAGCAGATTAAAATAGTAGATTTGGCATTCCTGAGGTTGCAGGAAGCAGATCGAAGACATTAGTCTGGCAATCCCTAAAGTTGCAGGGAGTAGATTAAAATAGCAGATTTGGCATTCCTAAGGTTACAGGAAGCAGATCGAAGACATTAGTCTCGCAATCCCTGAAGTTGCAGGGAGCAGATTAAAATAACAGATTTGGCATTCTTGAAATTGCAAGAAGCAAATCAAAAACATCAATCTTGCCTCTTTGAGTTTGCATGGAGCAGATTAAAAGATAGTGGATATTGCCTCCCTGAAGTGGCAGTAGATCGAAGCCATCAGACTTATTGAAATCAAGATGAAGTTCCATTGAAGTTGCAGTGGAGTTGGAAGTCATTTGAAGAAGACGAGGACCAAGAAGTCAAGGCTTGGCCAAGACCGGGCAAAATTGGTCCTTTTATCTTTGCTCTATTCTCGTTTTACGACAATGAGCACAGAGGGGCAGCTGTAATAGCCCATTTTTACCCGGGCCTATACAATAAAAAGAAAAATAAAAAATGTCTAGTTTTTTTTTTTATTTTTACAATCCATTTTACAAAATCAAAACAGACCCAAATACAAGCCCAATGCCTGAAGCCCGTTATAACCCAAACTTGATCTAGCCCAATTTCTAGCCCAACCTACACGGCCCAAAACAGTTTCAAAGAGCTTAGGGTTTCTGGAACCCTAGGCGTCGCATGCCTCAGCAGCTCTTCCCCTTTTGTGCCGCAATTTTTTTTTCATTTTTTCGGGTTATAAAAACCCCATAAATCTGTAAAACGAAAGGGAATGCACGATTTTTCTTTACAAGCAATATACACAATACAATATACAAAGAAATCAAAAGATAACAAGTCTCTTTTTATTTTTTTAATCTGTTTTTTTGAATTTTTTTATTATTTATTTTTAGTTTATATATATATAATAGTTTAAAATATATAAAAAAAAGAAGAAAAAGAGCTTGATGGTATTATAACAACGATGACACGGCAGAGGGAAGCGCCGAAAATCTCCCAATAAGAGAGAATAGAAAGACTCTCTCTGATTTTTTTTGAAGAATGAATGAAAAATGATTTTTTTAAAATTTTTAACTTATATAGTAAATTCAAAACAACGTCGTTTTGGCTTAACACAATAAGCATCAAAACGGAGCCGTTTGGCTTTTACCCGTGACCTGACCTGCACAGGGGGGAAGGATCCGCGTGTTTTCCTATTTTGGTCTTATTGCGCAAATGACCCTCCCGCATTTTTCTATTTTTTCATTCTGTGCAATTTCATTTTTTTATTTTTAATTTGGCCCTAAAAGTTTAACTACTTTCCAATTTAATCCCTCAGGTTCTTTAAAGGCTAAGAACAAAACGTTGTAGCTTTTAAATTTGGCCTACTTTCCATTTTAACCCCTGTGATTTAACGCGCGCTTTAATTTAGTCCTTTTATATCTGTTTTAATTGCTATTTAACCCCTGTTTTCTTTGTTTTATTTTACTTTTATCCTTTTATTTTATTTTATTATTTTACATGGTATTTAATTATTTATCATATTAAATATTCTATATTATTTTCCTATATTTATTAATTTATAAATATTATGAAATTCATATATTTTTATATGTATTATTTTTACATGTATATTTAATTATTATTATATATTATTTTACTTGGTTTAATAATTTATATATTATTTATTATATTATATTTTAACTTGTATATTATATAGTATTATATTATATTATATTATATATTATTTTAAAATTTTTGTTTGTATAAAGTTTATTATATTATATAATCCATTTTATTTATATTATTTATTACATATAATTTTTATGATTAGTATATTATTTATTAAATTATATATATTTTAAAATTTTTATGTTATATAGTATTATGTTGTATTATGTATTTTACTTCTATTTTTTATTTTATTTATAAAGTATAATATTATATTATATAAGATATTTAATTTATGTTGTATTTATTATGTATGTAATTTTATGATTAATATTTTATATATATTTTATATAAAATTATGATATACTATTTATTAATTATTTTCTTTATTTATATATAGTTATTTACACATGTAGTAAATTATTAAAATTATATATAAGTATTTTTTTACTTTTAATTTTGTTATTATATATATATTAAATCATTTTAAAACCATCACATTCTTTTTATTCAATGTTTAAATATGTTATTCCTTTTTCATTTAATTTTGTTATTTCGTGAAAATTTCAATTATTGTTATTTATTTTATATTACATGTTTATTTGTTTATATTCTTTAGATCGCTTATTATTGTTTAGCATAGTTCATTATATATTTATGTTGTATTATTCTTTTATTATTTATTGTTAGTATAATTTGTAATTAGGTAGAATTGCTATTAAATATGTAGGTTGTATACTCAAACCATTGTTTTATAAATTTTTTATGCATTTTTAATAATTTAAAAAATACGGTGATATATGATATTTGAGGACTTTGAAAAGAATTGTGCCCTAACTTACTGAGTTTAAATTTTTCTTGTAGAACTTAAGGTATTAGATATCTCTTCTCTTTTAAAACCGAAACTTACAAATTTCAAATCAAAAAACCTATTCTTGAGAATTCAAAATGTTGTGTCCTAACTTACTCGGATATGATGTTTTGTGTCTCAAGGTAGGAATTTTTTAAAATAAAGGCGTACCTAGTTTCAAAGCCGTGAGATGCTATATCCTAACTTACTAGGTATAGTGTTTTATTTCTTTGAGATAGGTAAGTCTAGATTTTTCTTCAAATAAAAGGATCATTTTATAAAAAAAAAAAATTAGTTTCAACACTAGGACATGATTTTATCGATTAGGTACCAATTTTTGGGCATTATGA
This sequence comes from Gossypium rotundifolium, assembly GCA_025506655.1. Classification (NCBI taxonomy): domain Eukaryota; kingdom Viridiplantae; phylum Streptophyta; class Magnoliopsida; order Malvales; family Malvaceae; genus Gossypium; species Gossypium rotundifolium. The sequence goes on from CP106728.1 coordinate 29,071,984, forward strand.
GGGTGCTAACCATTCCTCATACGTAACCGACTCCCGAACTCATTTGTCTCATTTTTCGTAGACCAAAATTAGTATTTTAAAATAAAACGTTTTTTTAAGGTGATCCAATCACACATAAGTAAAAAGAGATTGGTGGCGACCCCCATTTTCGTTTTTAAAAGTCGATCCCCATTTTGAAATCAATCTTAAAAATGGTTTTTTGAACTCCAACCATATTGTATATTTTATCAAATAAATACGCGACTCATAATGAAATCCAACATATTTACCATTCAAAACTTTATCTTCAAGGGTGAAACTAGAAAATTCTTTTTGGGTCGGAATTAAATTGTATATTTTATAGTAAAAATGTAATTTTATCCTTTTAATAGTCTATATCTTTATAATTTTAAAAGACTAAATCAAATTTTATCATTTTGAGGGTCAAAGTATAATTTTACCATTACTAATTTCAATTTTTATAAACTATAAAGGGTCTTAAATGAAATTTTTCCATTTTACGAGGGCCAGCATATATTTTATGATAGTAAAAATATAATTTCACCATTTTAATAGTCTATATCTTTATAATTTTTAAAGGATTAAATCATATTTTATCATTTTTAGAATTGAAGTGTAATTTTATCATTACTAATTTAAAATTTTATAAATTATAAAAATATTGAATGAAAAATTTCTATTTTATGGGAGTCGAGGCCACTATCAGCCCCTAACTTCACTAATGTCTATATATACCATGAATGAACAAAATTTTTAAACAGAATATCCTTAAAAAAGGACACACATAAACCATAGAAAAAATCATAACTCAAAAATCCAACATTAATATTTAACATTAAGATTCTATCATAACATAAAATCCATAAAATTTAAACAACAAGTCATTCCAAAAAAAAAAAAATCTCAATAATTTAACATGTTGAGGTCGATACTATTTGTTAGATCGACAAGAAAATTTTAAATAAAAATTTAATAAATCAAAATTTGTCATGTCATATAGTCAAAAATAAAAGTAGATGCAAATTAAAAGTATACTAAATTCATCAATTTCTTGAAATTTTCAAAACTTATGGTTTTGATATTTTAAATTAGCTTGTGGGTAATTTAGAGACGATGACTCTCTTTTTCGACACTAAAGATGAAATGTTAAAAAGTTATATATGTATAATTTGGAGATAATAACCTTAATATATAACTTTTGCACATTAACTTTTAATTTCTAGTCAACCCATCATCAATTAAAAACTAGTTACTAGATTATCTACACATATTTGACTCATACTTTAATTAATAATTAAAGTTATAAAATGGTCACTGAACTATTCTGAAAAATCACTATACTATTTAAAAGTTTTTATTTAGGTCATTGGGCTGCTAAATTTTTTTAAAAAAAATATAGTTAGCGAACTCCAAATAACGATTCAACGATCGGTATAATGGATCAATACTAAATGCGGCATTGCAATTCAGTTATAAAATTAAGATTTCAACGTTATCAACCGATTAATAGGCAAATTAAAGGAATGCTTACCTTAGCCATTGCAGACCATTTCCGAGGCTCATCACTTGTTGGTTTGGGGAATAAAGTGTGCAACCCTTCTCCTGATACAAAAATCATTTAAAATTACTGTCAACAGAAAATAAATAGAAGTTTGGAAACCCGACTGAGCAAATTGTATCCTTATTTAAAAATACAATCACACCAAACCATTTTCGAAAACGACATACAGCATATAATCTATATCTCAAGGAAATAGTATATTTATAATACCAATGGCAACAAAGAGAAGCATTATACTAATGAAAAGTGCCACAGACCTCTGGAAACAAGGAACCAGCTTGAAGCTTGGCTATGTGGGCATTGCCACATACCTTTATTTTGTAAGTTCCAAAACAAACAGCAACCGACATATCCCCATTTAGTCATAAAATTATTGAAATTTAAGAGTTTTTTTTATAGAAAATATAATATCATCATTAAGTAATGGCGGTACAACTCATGAACCAATATTGTTTTTATCGAAATCATTTTTTTGTAAAAGGGATCAACTTTTGATTTTGAAAACGAAAATAAATATTGGAGTCGCCACCAATCTTTTTTGATGAGGTGGAATCGAATCACCTCAAAAAGTTGTTATTTTTAATAAACAGTTTAATTTATTAAAACAACGATTTTGGTCCACGAAATTCAGAAAGACGGGTTCGGGAGTCGGTTACTCACGAGGAAGGATTAGCACACTCGTAACACCCAAAATTGGTACCTAGTTGATTACTTCGTGTTTTTCAGTGCCGAGAATTAGAAATCTTGAAGAGATTTAAAATACGATCCTTTGCTAAATTATTGCTTAATTGAATTTATACAAAAAGGGGTTTATTTCACGTTAATCGAGAAGAATGATTACGTCACGTAAGTTAGGATACAATGCCTTAAATTCTCGAAATAAGAATAAACACCAAAAATTTATTTATTTTAAAAGATATTTGATTATCTCGGTTTTAGAAAGAACTCATATTCCGTAAGTTAGAACACGATTTTTTCTTAATTCTAGAGAATATTTAAAATTTGTGCTTTGAAAACGTTCGTTTATTCGGATTCATCGAGAAAATCGAAACCCCGTAAGTTAGGAAACAACTTTTCAAATTCCGAAATACGAAAGATTGCTGATTTGAAAAAAACGAAATTTTATGTATCGGGTAAAGATTAATGTAACACGATTTTGTAGTAAAATGTAAAAAATGAGTTACGGTGCTAATATGCATAATAGACTAATAATAAATGTGTTAATATAAATGACAATATAAAGGATGAAAATAAAATAAAATAAAATGAACAAGCCAATCATAAATAAAAAGAAAAATAATAAGTAAGCTTAAGAAATTTAAAATTTAAAAACTAATAATAAACAAACAAACAAATAACTATTATGTAAAACAATTTAAAAATAATAATATTAATGATAATGATAATAATATTAATAATTGTACGAATAATAAATAATCCAAAATTTTGAAAGTATATAAAAGATATAAATAGATGATAAATAATAAATAAAATGATAGAAGTAACTATAAAAAAATAAAATAAGTATATTTTAAAAATGATAATAAATAAAACATAGTAATAAAAGAAATGATAAAAAAAGTGTAATAAAAACAAATAATAACAAGTAAATAAACAAAAGGAATATAATAATAGTAATAATAATATGAAGTTAATTAATTTAATATTATAATAATAATAACAACAAAAGAAGGACTAAATTAAACTTTTAAATAAAATTTTGGGTAAAATTAGAAATAAAAAAAGGGTAAAGGACCAAGTTGAACGCACGAATAACAAGGAGGGATCAAAATGGGAAATAATCTACACCTTCCAAAACGCACAGCTTCAAGGTGGAGCAAATTAAAATTGAAATAAATTATAAGGTAAAAATTAGAAATAAAGAAAAACTTAATTGCAAAATGATTAAAAAGCGGAAGGGCCAAAAGCGAAAATAGTCCATTAATAAAAAACATGCGGATCTTCTGGACGGATCGGGTTAGCGTGCGAGTTGAGCATGAAACGACGCCATTTTGGCTTTTATTCTTTGGCCCAAAACGACGTCGTTTGGTCCTGCCTATATAAGCCACTTTTTTTTTTAAATTTTATTTTTTCTTTCCTTCTTCAAAAAAAAAAAAAATCCTCTCTCTTCTCTCTCCCTCTCCCCTGATCAACCTAGATTCCAACCAAGCTCTGGTCATCAGCAGCCGCGTCGACCGTCGGTGCTGTCGTATACGGTGGCCGAAACTCCAGAAAAAGAGGCTTTTTTATCCTTTCGGCTCCCTGAACCCCGATATGGGGGTATTTTTTGTCGAAACTCGGCCAAAATGGTAAAGCTCGAAGGAAACTCTCTGGCTTCCCTGTCTACATATTGGCAAAGGCAGTCCATCATCGGGGACGGCGTCCTCTTCCCCATTTGCGGCAGTGACGAATCGGTAAGTTTTTTTTATTTATTTTATGCCTTAAAAAAATAAAAGTAAAGCAATATAAAAAATAACCTCTTGGCGATTCCTGTTCTCTTTTTCGATTAATATCGTGTGTAAAAAATACAAATGTAACACCCCAAACCCGGCCCAAACACCACGACCGTATCTGGCATGTCACTAAGAAGATTTAGTAAAACATGTCGCATTTTTGGAAAATATTTGTCGAGTTTAAACATGTATTCTGAAAAACTTAACGATTTGATAGCTTATAAAATATATGAATTTTATATGATGCCTTAGCTTAATTAAGATGTAAAATCTAAATGTCTAATAATAATAAAAGCCCAAAATAAAACCAAAAATATATATATATATAAAGCTAGTGGCCCGTGGCCTTATTACAATGAAATTTAGAACCCACTAATTAAAAATAATAAAAATAAATAAACTAAGTAAAGTCTTTTGCTGAATCAAAATATTCTCTCACATGGCCACCTTGCGCTCCTCTCCAGCCCGTCCGATGCACTAGGTGCTACCTAAAAGATGTTAAATAAAAGGGTGAGTCGCGAGACTCAATGTGCAACCCTCGTGCACCATCAGATTTGGGCCTTAGTCCCACAGAACAGAATAACAGATTAATATATATAACAAAAATTATGCAAGCCCAACCCAAATCCTAGGTTTCCATCCGCTACACGCCACCCTTACCTGCCATTCACACCATTGGGGATTTTTACAATCAACCCATACCGCTACACGCCATTGATGGCAATCATGCTGCTCATTGTCAGATCATGGCAATAGCCACTACAACAGATCATGGCAAAAGCCACTACAACAGATCATGGCATAAGCCACTACAACAGATCAAGGCATAAGCCACTACAACAGATCATGGCAAAAGCCACTACAATAGATCATGGCACAAGCCACTACAACAGATCATGGCAAAAGCCACTACACAGAACACTTCCCCTTTCATCAAACCCAACCCCGTGCAATCACAGAAACTAGCATACATATTTATCACATCAAATCAACAGAACCATTCACTTTAGAATGACAGAGATCACTAACCTGGTGATTCACCTTTACCCTCTTGGGTTTCAACCATTATCCGGATTTCACATTTAATGAATTTAATGATTTATAACCATATTATAACAGGCAATCTAAATGGTGTGGAAGTGTTACACACCTGATAAATACATAGGACTACCCTCTACGTCGATACCCTCGCTAATCAGATCTACTGCCCTTTGTCTACAACCTTGCTCAAAAGCCGAAAGAACGCAAGGATAAGGCCTCTCCTATATTCGGCCAAGGTTAGTGCTTTACCCGATTTATACATTTAAATTAATGATCTCCTTACCTTAAAATCACGAAAGTAATTCGATCCGAAAAGCTCTTGAACTCGGTTTAGAAATATAAGCGATTGGACCCCCTTCAAATCTCGGAATACCGCAAATGAGAGAAAACACCCGATTAGTTAACCATATAGCCATTCGGCTAAGATCTCTAAAAGCCGAAAAAAGATTGAAATCTCACGGATCGACACTTACCTATACAAATGGTTTCGGCTACTCCTTGCAGGAAGATTCGGCAATCAAAACAGAGATCGAAGCATAGAAGATTAGAGATATAAGAATTTCAGCTTTTAAGAAAATCCCCAAAAACATGAACAAGAGGAAGATTTTGGCTATAAGAACAAACAAGAGTGTAGTTTCGGCTTTTAGTGAATGGGAGAAGAATAACAATGGAGATCAGAAGATTCAGCTAATAGGAAATTTCAAAGAAATAAGAAAGGGTAAAGAAGGTGGTGATTTTCTGGCTTTTGGAAGAGAAAAGATGAGAAAAGAAAAACAACTAAGATGGCCTTCAGATTTTTGGCACAAAGAAGGAAGAATAGAGTAGGGTTCAAATGCCGGAATTGATGAGCTATCCCCCCTTATTTATAGATATTTCGGCACCCCCTATGGCAATTAGAAACTGATTTCTTTACTTCTCTAGGTGATGGAATTTCGGCCAACTCTGCTCTTAGCAGATAGCTCCTAACTTTTCTCCTTTATCTAAATCTCTTCACACCTTCAAAAGACTCCTAGATAACACCACCTCTTTCTTCTATTATCAGCACAATATTATCATTAAATCTCTCCTAAAAATAAGCCTTAATGCCGTCCATTCCTCCTTGCTCTTTTAAGTTCCGAAATTGGCCCAAAGATATGGCCTCCTTGCGGCCAAACTTGGGCCTCTTTCAACTACTAGTGACGCCACCCTCTAGCTCCCTTGCAGCGTCACTTAATATTGGGCCACCAGCCCACTTTGGTGTTTTAAACACAGATGCTACCCTTTTAACCCTATGGTGCCCAAACAAAAACTTAATTAGGGCCTCAACCCAAACCTGAGCCCATTTTTGTGTCCTCTCTTTTCTTAATCTGCATACGAGGCCTCATGCCTGAGACTAGGGTCCACTAAGTAAGAAAATAATTTTTTCCTATGCTCTCCCCTAACTCTAAGGCTTCAAATAATCCCGATAATACCTTAATATTATTATTCTAAGTGCTACACATACATATTAACTCCCATGCACAGAAATTAAAAGTTTCGAGATTTTTGGGGTGTTACAACCCAATAGGCCCAAGTCTACTAGGCCCAAATTGGGGATGATACAATTCTACCCACCTTAAAGAAATTTCGTCCTCAGAATTTTCAACTAACTATCAATTGTACTACCCAAGTCTCATCACTACGCTCATTGCACTCTAATTTAAAAAATAAACACTCAATATACTACAGAGGGTACGCACCATTATTCGCATCTGGCGTCTTCGTCCCCTTGTACTCATTCTTTCGATCGACGCTTATCTGATTAAGAATTTTATGAATAATTAATTCCTCCCACTTATTAACCGCGAACAATCTTATGTAAAATCATTTCGATAGTAGTTCTTTCAATTTGAATTCTATCTACGTGTTTAGTTCTCAAGTCGATACTTCCTAGTCCTAGAGTTCACCTTCACCAACATTCAAAGACACATCAATCATAAAAACAGCCTTATAAACTTACATTCACCACCTAGGGGTATTTTTGTCGTTTTACTACCTAGGGGTATTTTCATAATTTTACCTATAGGGGTATTTTCATAATTTTTTTTTCAAAATAGTGTATCTTGGTGATGTTTCAAAATAAGGGTATTTTGGTAATTTCACAATCTGGGGGTATTTCGGTAATTTTGCAAATCAGGGGTATCTTGATAATTTTTTTTCAAACCAGGGGTATTTTGGTCATTTTACAAATCAGGGGAAATTTGGAAATTTTTGAAACTAGAGGTTATTTTAGTAATTTTACAAAATAGGGTGGCTGGTCCCTTTCGGGTTTTATTTATAAATTTTGGCCCGTCAACAAGTCCGCATGGCTAGGGTGAACAGTCACCACGCACTAGGTAAGATTCCAGCGAAGAGAAAGTGAGTCACTAGGACTGCTTAAATACCAAGCTCTCCCTGAATCTAATCCTAGACATGCGTATGCCTGTTGCCACACCTTAGCTCAGTGACTTATTCTCGGGTTTGTTTAATTAGTTTAAGTTTTATGGAAGTTGAAAAGTATGATGTAAACTAGGCCTAAAGTTCATCAAGTTCTATCTAAGATAGTCTACGTCCCTTAAAGCCCATCAAACCCACATACAGATATATATATCACACAGTGAGTTCAGAATACTTACCTGGCGGACTTGGGCCGGAGGCGCATGTGCCATGCCGAGAAAACAACCCTGTACTATTTATAAACATGCATGTTTCTAAAACCCATCTTTAGAAAATATTTTGAGCCCAAAAACCCTAAAGCCGAGTTTTTAACCGGGCTCTGATACCAATTTATAACATCCCAAACGCGGCCCAAACACCACGACCAGATCTGGCATGTCACTAAGAAGATTTAGTAAAACATGTCGCATTTTTGGAAAATATTTGTCGAGTTTAAACATGTATTTCAAAAACTTAACGTTTTGATAGCTTATAAAATATATGAATTTTATATGATGCCTTAGCTTAATTAAGATGTAAAATCTAAATGTCTAATAATAATAAAAGCTCAAAATAAAACCAAAAATATATATATAAAGCTAGTGGCTCGTGGCCTTATTACAATGAAATTTAGAACCCACTAATTAAAAATAATAAAAATAAATAAACTAAGTAAAGTCTTTTGCAATCAAAACATTTTCTCGCATGGCCACCTTGCGCTCCTCTCCAGCCCGGTCCGATGCACTAGGTGCTACCTGAAAGATGTTAAATAATAGGGTGAGTCGCGAGACTTAGTGTGCAACCCTCGTGCACTATCAGATTTTGGCCTTAGCCCCGTAGAACAGAATAACAGATTAATATATATATAACAAAAAATTATGCAAGCCCAACCCAAATCCTAGGTTTCCATCCACTACACGCCACCCTTACCTGCCATTCACACCATTGGGGATTTTTACAGTCAACCCACACCGCTACACGCCATTGATGGCAGTCATGCTGCTCATCGTCAGATCATGGCAATAGCCACTACAACAGATCATGGCAAAAACCACTACAACAGATCATGACATAAGCCACTACAATAGATCATGGCAAAAGCCACTACAACAGATCATGACAAAAGCCACTACAACAGATCATGGCAAAAGCCACTACATAGAACACTTCCCCTGTCATCAAACCTAATAGAACACTTCCCCTTTCATCAAACCTAACCCCGTGCAATCACAGAAACTAGCCTATATGTTTATCACATCAAATCAACAGAACCATTCACTTTAGAATGACAGAGACCACTAACCTGGTGATTCGCCTTTACCCTTTTCGGGTTTCAACCGTTATGCCTGGACTTCGACATTTAACAGAATTTAACAGATTTATAACCATATTATAATAGGAAATCTAAATGGTGTGGAAGTGTTACACATCTGATAAATACGTAGGACTACCCTCTACGTCGATACCCTCGCTAATCAGATCTACTGCCCTTTGTCTACAACCTTGCTCAAAAGCCAGAAGAATGCAAGGATAAGGCCTCTCCTATATTCGGCCAAGGTTAATGCTTTACCCGATTTATACATTTAAATTAATAGATCTCCTTACCTTAAAATCTCGAAAGTAATTTGATCCGAGTGCTACTAAACTCTGGCTTAGAAATCTAAGCGATTGGACCCCCTTCAAATCCCAGAATGCCGTAAATGAGAGAAAACACCCGATTAGTTAACCATATAGCCATTCGGCTAAGATCTCTAAAAGCCAGAAAAAGATTGAAATCTCATGAATCGACACTTACCTATAAAAAGGTTTCGGCTACTCCTTGCAAGAAGATTCAGCAATCACAACAGAAGATCGAAGCGTAGAAGATTAGAGATCTAAGAATTTTGGCTTTTAAGAAAATCTCGAAAAAGATGAACAAGAGGAAGATTTCGGCTATAAGAACAAACAAGAGTGTAGTTTCAGCTTTTAGTGAATGGGAGAAGAATAACAATGGAGATCAGAAGATTCGGCTAACAGGAAATTTCAAAGAAAGAAGAAAGGGTGAAGGAGGTGGTGATTTTCGCTTTTGGAAGAGAAAAGATTAGAAAAGAAAAACAACTAAGATGGCCTTCAATTTTTTGGCACAAAGAAGGAAGAATAGAGTAGGGTTCAAATGCCGGAATTGATGAGCTATCCCCCCTTATTTATAGAAATTTCGACACCCCCTATGGCAATTAGAAACTGATTTCTTTACTCCTCTAGGTGATGGAATTTCGGCCAACTCTGCTCTCAACAGATAGTTCCTAACTTTTCTCCTTTATCTAAATCACTTCACACCTTCAAAAGACTCCTAGATAACACCACCTCTTTCTTCTATTATCAACACAATATTATCATTAAATCCCTCCTAAAAATAATCCTTAATGTCGTCCATTCCTCCTTGCTCTTTTAAGTGCTGAAATTGGCCCAAAGACATGGGCTCCTTGCGGCCAAACTTGGGCCTCTTTCAACTGCTAGTGATGCCACCCTCTAGCTCTCTTGCAATGTCACTTAATATTGGGCCACCAGCCCACATTGTTGTTTTAAACACAGATGCTACCCTTTTAACCCTATGGTGCCCAAACAGAAAACTTAATTAGGGCCTCAACCCAAACCTGAGCCCATTTTTGTGTCCTCTCTTTTCTTAATCTGCTTACGAGGCCTCGTGCCTGAGACTAGCGTCCACTAAGTAAGAAAATAAATTTTTCCTATGCTCTCCCCTAACTCTAAGGCTTCAAATAATCCCGATAATACCTTAATATTATTATTCTAAGTGCTACACATACATATTAACTCCCATGCACAGAAATTAAAAGTTTCAGGATTTTTGGGGCGTTACAACCCAATAGGCCCAAATCTACTAGGCCCAAATTTGGGATGTTACAACAAATCTGTGCTTCGGCTTTTTATGGCCAAAAATATTACAAAGTTTATTATTTTCTTGTATTTCTCTGCTGCCATTATTCTTTTCTATTCTCTTTTGCTCTGTTTTGCAGGTTTAGGCAAGGTCAACGGAAAGGACCTTGCCAATTTCGGTGCAAGGCGGCCAGGCGCATCAGAGGGGCAGGTCTGGGGACGAGGTACGGGCGATGTCCCCGAGAAGGAGCGGCGTGGCTAAAAAAAAAAGCTAGGGTTTCTGCTTATTTTGGGTTTTGGGCTTAGGGTTTTTTTCAATTGGGTTGTTTTGGACTATAAATATTTTGGACTTTATTATATTTTGGATTTTTCTTTTTGTTTGGTTTTTTGTGTATCTAGGCCCGGGCGAATTGAGCCTGTTACAGTTCTTAGTAACATTACCGGCTCATGAATTACTCATCTTAGCTTTGAAACACAAAATCCAAGTTTCCATATACCCAAAAGAATAAATGCAATAATAATGAAGCAGAATAAGAATAATCATCAGTCTTTTGTTCTAAAGAGGAGTGGCAACACATTTAACTATCACAATAACAAAACAGACTTTTAGCGGCTTTTTTAGGCCTTTAGTGGCGTTTATAAGCGCCACTGATAGTATTTGCGGCGCTTTTAGAACCGCCACAAAAAACACCACTAAAACAAATGCCGCAAACTTTAGCAGCGTTTATGAGGAAAAACGCCGCTAAAGGTCATGACCTTTAGCGGCGCTTATCCCACAATGCCGCTAAATGTCATGACTTTTAGTGGCGCTTCTACCAAAAATGTGGCTAAATGTCATGACTTTTAAGGCAACCTTAAAAAAGGTTGGGAAAGACATAGTCAAGTCCAACCTTCGAAAAAGGTTGTTATAGACATGTTTAAGGAAACCTTAAAAAGGTTGGTATAGTTCTTGTCTAAGGGAACTTTTACAAATGGTTGGGATAGAGCCGTCTAAGGCAACCTTAAAAAAGTTGGTATAAACCTTGTCTAAGTCAACTTTTAAAAACGGTTGGGATAAATTCGTCTAAGGCAACCTTAAAAAGGTTGGGATAGACCTTGTCTAAGACAACCTATAAAAAAGGTTAGGATAGACCTATCTAAGGCAACCTTAAACAAGTTGGGATAGACCATGTCTAAAGCAACCTTTAAAAAAGATTGGGATATACCCGTCGAAGGCAACCTTAAAAAGGTTGGTATAGACCTTGTCTAAGACAACCTTTAAAAAAGGTTGGGATAGACCCATTTAAAGCAACCTTAAAAAGGTTGGGATAAATCTTGTCTAAGACAACCTTTAAAAAAGGTTAGGATAAACCCGTCTAAAGTAACCTTAAAAAGATTAGAATAGACATGTATAATGTAATTTTTTATTTCAATATTAATATATTTTATAAATATTTACAAAGTGAATAATGATAGGAATTGTGTTTTAAATACAACTAAAAACTATAAAATTAAAATTAAATTAAAATAAATATTAAATATTCACTACAAAAATCGATCCAACAATTAAAATACACTAACATTTAGCTGAAACGTATACTACTAACATTCAACTCAATGTACAAAAGTAAACAAATAAAAAACTACCTAAGATGATGGACATTGATATTGATCTACATAAAAGCTAATACATTTTGAAAAATGCAACTTCAATTCCAAAAAAAACTCTGTTGATCTCTTATTTCTAAGAAGGTAGCCCCAAGAAACTTCAATTCCTTTTGTTAAGTTTTTCCTTCTCATAATCCTATCCTGCAGCCTGCATTAAAGTAATAATAAGTTAGACATTGTAAGCCTGCAAGAAAGCCCAGTATGAAGATAAATGAATATAATTATATGAAGATAAATGAACGAACCTTGACACCTTTAAAGATAAATCAAAGTTCAGAACTTCAAATGCAGACCATTTGCAAATATCAAAAAACATTCAATAATGTTAACCAAGACCCTTCAAATAAGAGTGCAACAGCAAGACATTCAAAACTTGGCTAACCATTATAAAATAAATAGAGCAACATAGTAAGGTTCAAGGTGGTAATGGTTACTTTTCTAATTCTACAAGGAGTAATAATTAGAACAAACATGATAAGATCTATATTTTGCAGCCTGTAACATAATTTTTTTAAAAAAATTCTTGAAGATGGGTAACAAGCATGTGATTAGCAAGCTTGAGATACAGCTTTCTTGTATTATTTTGTGTTGAAAGTGGTTTTTGACAGTAAATAGATTTTGGAAAGTGAATGGTTTACTTCAGCTGAATTTATTGATGGGGAAATTTTTCAATATCTTGTGTGTGGAGTCGATTCCCTTCTATTAACTTGCTTAAACAGTTGGTATTGATTTCATGGATGGAGCTTGTAGCTAGGAGTAAAGGCTTGTACGGATAAGGAGAAAACTTAACCAATCGATTTCTAGATGATCTATAAATCCACTAGCACATGGCGATTCATCTTAGTTTCTTAAAGATGCCTGACATCATAGGCCAAGATTTCATTTGGATGCAAAAAAGAATATAAATTGCAAAAAGGTTTTACAAAGTTTAAATTTTTAACAAAATAAAAAGAAAAGGAAAAAGTTCTGAAAACAACCCTAAAATATTACCTTGATGTGACAATTATTTATATGATGATGATATTTATGGCAAACGATAGATATGCTTCCCAAAAGAAATGTGCTACATGCATTAATAGAAAAAATTAAGAAAACACAGCTGAACTAACATTGGTGAATACTTACCCTCTTGAGCACTGAAGATAAAATAGGGTATTAAATGATATGCAACTTGAACAATTCTGGGAAGATCCCAAGCACGCATTCAAACACGTCAAAGAAAATAAGTTTAACATTGTCAATGATGAAACATAAAGACTGTGAATTATGTGATAAGGATGATTAATCAAAAATAAGAACTCACAATTGAGTGAAATATGACAAGAAAGGAAATATTGTTTGTAATAAATGAAGGCACATGCATCAAATAATTTAGATTACCTTAACAAACAAATTTTTCAAAAAGAAATAAATAAAATAGTTACCATCTATGTAAGGACTTTTCATTTTCCCTAACTCAAACATGTGTATAGGGGTAAGATACTCAAAATATAAGGAGAAACTTTGAAAACATTGAACATATTCGTGTGGGACACTACATCTATCCGACAATCGCCACCGAGTTCGAGCAACATAGGTTACCATAGTTCAAAAACATAAGTTTTGAATAATAAATTGTTCACTTTTATTATTACAAGACATAGACAAGAAAGCCATTTTTCTTTACACATATTCTCTACAAGAATGGTTTTTGTTAGAAAAATAGGGCATGTATATACATGAGGAACCATGAGAATAACACATTCATATTTCGAGCCTAATAGCTAATTGAGTGCACATCAGTAAAAGATTCCATGTCCAACTTTATGCTGGACAATGGTCATGTTAACAATAACCATGGTCTGCAGCCATCAAGATGTTGTCCAATCAATCTTTCCAAAAGCGGATAGTACTTTCTCAGTATTTTATGGCTCTGTTGCATTTACCCTTCAATTTACCTTAACACAATGAATAACACTTCGACCTTCCAAACCACAGGAAAACTCACAGAGAATGGCATATACCATATGGTCTACATAAATGACATGTTGGTAAATAAAATTAAATATAACAAACATTCAAGTGATAACCTTTCTAATAACCGAAATGCTCTAATAGACTTACAACATGGTGTGCACAATTCCAGGTGATACAAACACAATGTTAACACTAGCTTCAACTGGTAGCCGTTTGTGGAGGACACTGCTAAACATGTCCTGCAAGCAAAGGCACCACTTTCATAAGCCATTATCGATGTAATATATTTTACTTTACGTCTTGCTTATATCCAACTTTTTATTTTTAGATGATTAGTTACTACAACAGGATGAAAAATCATGTATGTTGTAGAAAACGCCAGAGGTTGCATTGAGTTGAAAGACCAACTTACTTGTTAAACTAAGTGATCTCTCTCCATATTTAAATTTAGAAGAGAGAAAAAAATTGTAATTGTATTGTTGCCAAGGAGACATCCCAATTGTTAGCAATTGAAAATTTTAACTAGGAGGTCTCAAATTCAATAGAAGAAGAAATAAGAATCATTTACTACGACAATTAGGATAAATGAAACAGATTTTTGTGCATAGCGTGTCAAATTGTCAGTATGTAAAATGCAACCAAGCCACCTTACTAAGCTTGTGAAAAATCCAGCCCCCACCAAGTTCAGTCTCCATCATCTTTACAACCTTTTGCACCGACTAACACGACAATATTGCAAGAAAGAAATTCACAATCATCAAGTTACAATAAATTATAAAAGCGAAACCGTGTAATATTCTCAAAAACCCAAAATCTTAGCCTTATTCCTCTGAGCTAGAGGACCAGAATCCAAAACCAAAATGACTCGACTTCGTTCAACATTGGGCACATGAACAACCCTCTCATTTCTCCATCCCTGTAAAATGAAGCTAGAAGTCAAAAGATTCCGTGAAAATTACTATTCTTTCACTACATTTCAAAATTCTTCAAATACTCTATTAGCTTTGGATCAGAACAAACTTCTTTTTTTTGCTACTATTGTATTTATGTAAAAAGCAAAAGAACAATCTGAATCAGAAGGCATGTTAAAAAGCACAAAGCGAAAACATAGAAAGCTTCTTCATGTGTATATATATAGTATTAAGCAAATTAGAGATGTACCTTGAATTGTACCCCAAGAGTGAAATTCTTGTGAAAATGGAATGGTTCCTTTCATCAGCTTCATCCCCGAGAGAATACTTGACCCCACAAATTGAACAGGCATAGAGAAGAAAATCAGATTGACCTAACTCCAAATGAAACTGTGCATAACTTCTCTTCTTATTTAGATTTCTCCCATTCGAACCACATTCTTCCCTTGAAACCCTAGTCTTTGATATGGGTTTATCGAACTTGCCATCACCAGATTCTTTTTTCTCGTCATTCCTTAAGAAGTCCCAAAAGTAAATAAAATTAAAAAAAAACAAAACAAAACAAAAATCCAGACTTTTTGTAGAAAAGAAAATATCCATTAAAATTTGAAGGTCTACGCGTGTAGGTGTTAACAATGGTGTACTGACTATTCTCCCAGGTGGCTAATTCATCGTTTTCATCATCGCTGAAAATTGGAGGGGAATTTGAGCGCTCAACCGACAGAGAAGAAGAAGGAGGAGGCTTGAAGAAGGAATTTATTTTGGATTACCAAAATTAGTGAAACAAACTTGGAATTGTGGTTAAAGAAATTCATTGACGTGTGAGGATTTTAAGGGAGATGCAACCATAAGGCGACGGAGATGCAGTAAAGGGCTACCAATGGAGATGCAGCAGAGGGCTGCCGATGGAGATGCAGCACTTTGATACAGAGGATTGGGGGAAATTTTAGGGATTTGGGGGAAGGGAATTTGGGGAAAATAGAACAGGGAAAAAAAAAAAGAAAAGGATTTTGGGTGAAAATTGGGGATTTAGGGGAGGGGGTGAAAATAAAACGGCGTCGTATAGTAAAAAGTTTTTGTTTTAATTTTTTTTCATTTTTAACATATTTTTTTCATATTTTTTTTAAATTTTGAATATTTAAATTTTTAATAGAAATATGGACTAAAATATTAAATTTTAAATTTTAAATATTTTGAAGATTTTATAATTTTAAATTAACATATAAAACAAATAGTATCATGTTGGATTACAATGATCGGCAAAAGAGAAAGGTTACTTAAAATAATCATGAAAATATATAATATTAATATAGAATTTAATATATTTTGAATAATAAAATAAAAGTTAAAATTTATTATTAGTCATTGTATTATGCCATATTTAATTTCTATATTATAATTTGATCATTTTAGTTTATTTACTTTCTACATTTTAAAATTTTAGTATTGATCAAATACTAAAAGTTAAATTTGTTAAGTTAAATTATATTATTTTTGAAAACATATATTAATCTTATTTTTATATAATATGACAAAAAAATCATGTTATTTTAATTAATGAGTTTAATGGTAGACCAAAAAAAGTCTAAATTTCAAAAGTTTTAAAGAAGTATAAAATTCAAAACAATTGCCAAGAATTTTCACTAAATTTTTAACAATTTACAAAAAAATCGTTGTAGATTGTATATCATAATTTATTAACTTTTAGGAAATATCCGTCAAAAATACATTTCAATCCAAAAATATTGGGAAATCCTAAAACTATACATGAATTATGATTTAATGTACAATTGTATACATAAAATTTTAATTCGATCCAATTATTATAATTTATTAACACAATTATTGATATATCATCATTTTATGTTTACATAAAATGGCCAGTTACTGGTCTAACCGAATCAAAGCCATTCTTCAGACTAGTAACCCCGGTTAGCTCCCAATCCGACCAGCCAATATTGTCTGGTTCAAACATCATTGACCAACACTAAAATAGTAAATTGATTTCTAGAATGGTATCATTATCCAGCCTAACAATGAATGAGAAATCGAAAAACCTGGTCAAACCGAACTGATTAATTCTAATTAGATTAGTTCGATTTCTAACATGAGCATGAACATATGACATTCTAAGAACCCTACAAATAAGGGTGAAAAAGGCTTGATTAAAAATAGCTCAGTTCCGATTGATATCGGTTAACTGATTTACAAACCAAATCGTTCTTTAGTAGCATTGGCCTCTCGTCATTCACGTCTTCATTTGATCTACCCTAAACCCTAAACCTTAAAATTCTAAACCCTAAATTCTAAAACACTCACTCTAAACCATAAACCATAACCCTTAAATATTGGAAACCTAAACTCAAAACCATATCCCATAAACTACAAACCCTTAAACCTTTAACTCCAAACCTTAAACCTTAAATTAATTAGATAAAATTTTAATATTATATATTCTTTCAATATGTTAGGAAATTTAAATAACATTTTCAATTTACTAATTAATTTTGTTTCTCTAGAGATGCATGGGTTACCATTTTTTTAATTTTAATATATATAAAGTTTATCTATTATTTCTTAAATAATTTCAAATATAATTATAATTTTAATATATTCATATTAATATTATCCCTAAACCTTAAACCCTAAACCCATAATCACAAAATCCTAAAATCCTAAACCCCAAACTCATAAACACAAAACCTTAAAACCTTAAACAATAAACTATAATCCCTAAACCCTAAACTCTAAATATTAAACCCTAAACTAAATTGATTTTTTGCAGCATTTTTTTAAAAACCTTATTCACACTCGAAGCTATTAAGTTATTTTTAGTTTGAATATATATAATTATTCACAAACTAATGATGTAAAATGTTAAGAATATTCATATTTTAAATCCAATTTTTTGGTGCTACACATTCAAAAAAAGCCAGAATTAAGGAAATTTGGGACGTTACACCTTTATACAAAGAGTTAGCCAGAGCGTATGTTGACAAATCTATCCCGACACTTGGGAAAGTGTCACCCCAAAACTGTCATCTTAGGACTAGACAAAAGCCAACTCTTATTCAAGCGTTGCCTTAGGCATACATATCCCAACCCTTATACAAAGATTTGGCTAAAGCGTAGTCTATCACAACATTTAGGAAAGTGTCGCCACAAAAGTGTCGTCTCAGGACTACACAAAAGCCAACTCTTATTCAAGTGTTGCCTTAGGCATACATATCCCAACCCTTATACAAAGAGTTGGCCAAAGCATAGTCTATCCCAACACTTAGAAAAGTGTCGCCACAAAGTGTCATCTTATGACTACACAAAATCCAACTATTATTCAAGCGTTGCCTTAAGCATAAATATCCCAACCCTTATACAAAGAGTTAGCCAAAGCGTAGTCTATCCCAACACTTAGGAAAGTGTCGCCACAAAAGTGTCGTCTTAGGACTACACAAAAGCCAACTCTTATCCAAGCATCGTTTAAGCATACATATCCCAACCCTTATACAAAGAGTTGGCCAAAACGTATGTTGGCAAGTCTATCCCAACACTTAGAAAAGTGTCGCCACAAAAGTGTCGTCTTAGGACTACACAAAAGTCAACTCTTATTCAAGCGTTTCCTTAGACATACATATTCCAACCCTTATACAAAGAGTTGCCCAAAGCGTATGTTGGCAACTGTATCCCAACACTTAGGAAAGTGTCACCCCAAAAGTTTCGTCTTAAGACTAGACAAAGCCAACTCTTATTTAAGCGTTGCCTTAGGCATGCATATCCCAACCCTTATAAAATAGTTGGCCAAAGTGTATGTTGGCCAGTCTATCCCAACACTTAAGAAAGTGTCGCCCCATAAGTGTCGTCTTAGCACTGTTTTGTTGTAGTGGACAGTAAAATTTTTAAATAAAAAATTTAATAAATCAAAATTTGTCATGTCATATAGTCAAAAATAAAAGTAGATGCAAATTAAAAGTATACTAAATTCATCAATTTCTTGAAATTTTCAGATCTTATGGTTTTGATATTTTAAATTAGCTCATGGGTAATGTAACATCCTGAAAATGGGCCTATGCATTTTTTGATTTAATTATACGAAATGGCATGTCTTATGAATTGTGAATGTATAGTGAACATTTTTGGAAACTTGGAAATGTAAGAAATGATTTAGAAATGTTAAGTTTCAAAAAGAGGAAAGTGAACATTTTGGAAACTTGGAAATGTTAAGTTAAAAGAGGAAAGTGAACATTTTGGAAACTTAAGTTAAAAGAGGAAAGTGAACATTTTGGAAACTTAAGTTAAAAGAGGAAAGTGAACATTTTGGAAACCTAGAAATGTAAGGAAATGTCAAGTTTTAAAGTTTAAAAAGAGGAAACTAAGGCAAGGTGGCCTTAAGAAAATTAATAGGAGGAGTTTGACACACAAACAGGCTTGGAAAAGTGGCCTGAAGATATCACTTGGGGCCAGGTAGGTGACGCCACATACAAGGGTATTGGGCCTAGGTTCGAGTCACTTGGGGAGCAAATAAAGGAGTTTTATTTTTGCTACAAAAAGTAGGGAAGTGGATGGCACTAAGGAACCCAAGGGAAGAGTTTTATTCTCTTTAAATTTCGTCTAAATAGGAGATAAATAATAGATTTATTTATCATTATTTTTAGGAGATAATTGTTGGATTAATTCTTTTAATAAAGTGATAATTCAAAGGATAAAGTAATCAAAATAGAAGAGTGGTGGCCAAGTAAGGGATTCTGAGTAGTAATTTCGGCTATAAGAGGGAAAGAATAGGGCTACTCATCAACTTTTCTTCCTCCTCTTCTCTCTGCCAAATTTCTTAGTGCTCTCCTCTCTTCTCTTCTCTTTCATTTGTTAGGCCGAATCTATAGTTCACCATTGCCAAAATTCTCAAGTTTTCTTTTCTTTATGTAAACCGAATACCCCAAGAGAACCCCTAGCCGACTTCTCCATTAAATCCCAAAAACCGAAACCTTATCATCTAGTCATCAAGGCCGATTCTTTAAGGGATTTTAACAAGGGTGTCATTGATTTCTTAAAAGGGTAAAGATCCAAAATTGGTTTCAATTCTTTTATATTTTAGACCTATCAAAAATTTAGGGACTAATCTCTATTATTGATTTTGGCCGAATTATGGAAGGGTGTATTTAGGATTTAAGAATTGTCAACTACAAGAAGGTATCTTTCGGGATTTCAAGGATCTAAGGTAAGACATATGTACATTCGGCCAAAGGCCATGTTTTATGTTTTAATAAATCTAACATATGGTTATAGGAATTTCAACAGCATTAAGGAAGCAAGGATCCAATTCGAAATTTAAGATTTGGAAGGTAAGCACATAGGTATGTTCGGCCAAGGCCTATTTTGGATATCTAGATCTATTTCATAATTGTTAAAAAAAAGCCGAAACTAACCTATGTAGAGATTCAGTGTTTGTCCGAAAACAAGGAGAAGAATAACAAAGTTTTCGAGATTTGAGTAATAAGCAAATTGATATTAAGGTAAGTTTTAGTACACAAATCCTACTAAGATTAATGAGTTTTTCATTAAATATTTGATATGGGCCGAATGTAGGGAGTTAAAGATCTAAGATTGAAAATTCGGGATTTCAAGTGAAATCGTTAAGCGAATCAGGTGTGTACCCTATCCTAAGTCTTGATATGTTCATGGCTATGTTTAAATTAAATGAAATATTAAGAATGTGAAAATATGGCTAAGTACCATGCTTTGGTACAAAGTACTCAGGTACGTTTCCTACTCCCAATAGGATTATGAAAACTCAGGTACGTTTCCTACTCCCAATAGGATTATGAAATATGTTATAAGTAACATGAGAATAATGTTAAGAATGTGAACTTTGGCATGTTAATGCATAATATGATTTGGGCATATGGGTTATTGAAAAGGGGAAGTGAATGTGGTGACCTAAGACCACGAAATCTGAATGCGGTGACCTAAGACCGCGATATCTGAATGTGGTGACCTAAGACCACGATATTTGAATGTGGTGACCTAAGACCACGATATCTGAATATGGTAACCTAAGACCACGAATTTTATAAGGGCGATGAGCACGTCGACTGCAGCGACTACCTTCGATGGTGTGTAGCGGATGGAGGGTTGACTTAGTAGTCCCCACGGTGTACAGGTTGGTACGGGGGAGTGTAGCGGATGGCTAACTAGGTTTGGGTTTGGGTTGCATCATTATTTGTAACATCCTGAATAGGGCCTATGCATTTCCAGTTTAATTGTATGAAATGACAAGTTTCAAGTACTATGAATAAATTTTTGATACTTTTGGAAATCTAGAAATGCATGAAAATGGAAAGGAAAATGGAAATGAAAATGAAGATAGAAATGAAAATGGAAATGGAAATGGAAATGAACACTTTTGGAAACTTAGACATTTTTGGAAACCTGAACATTTTTGAAATGATCCAAAAATGGAAACTTGAACATTTTAGGAAACTTGGATATGTAAGAAAATGGCAAGTTACTGAGCCAATCAAAATTTTAGGAAACTTAGAAATGATGCTGAAATGTCAAATTTTAAAGTTCAAAATAGGAAATAAGGGCTAAAAGGCCTTAAAAGAAAAAGTTGGAGAAGTTTGACATACAATCCGGCTTGGAAAAGTGGTCTGAAGGTATCACTTAGGGCCTATGGAAATGGCGCCATGAGCAAGAACTGTTGGGCCTGGGTTCGAGTCACTTGGGAAGCAAGTAAATAAGTTTAATTTTTGCTTCGAGAAGGCTGAGGTGGACGGCATGGATTTCTAGAAAAGGAAGAGTTTTATTTGCATAAATATGTGAATAATAAGAGATAAATAAAAGAGTTTTATTCACATAAATATGTGAATAATAAGAGAGAAATAAGGAGTTTTATTCACATAAATATGTGAATAATAAGAGATAAATAAAGGAGTTTTATTCACATAAATATGTGAATAATAAGAGATAAATAAAGGAGTTTTATTCACATAAATATGTGAATAATAAGAGATAAATAAAGGATTTTATCCACATAAATATATGAATAATAAGAGATAAATAAAGAGTTTTATTCACATAAATATGTGAATAATAAGAGATAAATAAAGGAGTTTTATTCACATAAATATGTGAATAATAAGAGATAAATAAAGGATTATTTTCTAAGGAGATAATTGAGGAGATAATGGATGGATTAAAGGCTTTTATCTTTTAAATAAAAGAGATAATATTATCAAAAGAGGAGTGATGGACAAGTAAGGGACTCTAGGCGATAACTTTGGCTATAAAAGGAGGCGGGAGGGCTACTCATTCACTTTGCTCCTCTTCCTCTCTGCCGAATTTTCCTAGCTCTCCCCCCTCTCTAGAATTTTTCTTTAAGAAAATCCATCTTTTCTTCTTCTATTTTCTTCTCTGCTTTCTCTGTCAAAGCCTAATCTTTGTTGATTCTAAGTAAAGGAGCAATCAACTACAACATCAAAAGGGTTTCTTCAATCGTCAAATACAAGGATCAAGGATCTAAGGTAAGATAAATTTATTTGATTAAAGGTTATGATGTATATGTTAGATTAGATCTAACATGAAGATTTCGACAGACATATAGGGCAAAGAATCCTCTTGATTTGGAATTTGTATGGTAAGTGATATTCGCAAAGGCTTAATTTTGGTATTTGGAATTATTTTCATTATTTCAAAAGCGAAAACTCACATGGTTACATGAATTAGTGTTAGCCGATTTCAAGGAAAAGGATACTAGCAATTTTGGGATTCGATTTACAATCATCCAATTCGGCAACAAGGTAAATAATACAAATCCTACTAGGATTTGGTTTTTAAGCCAAATAGGTTTGTTAATATGTTTTAATAATTGGCCGAATATAGGAGATAAAGATCTAGATCGGTAGATCGTTCTTCGGGATTTCAAGGAATCTATTAAGCCAATCAGGTGTGTACCCTTACTAACCTTCGATATTTCATATGGCAATTATTTTATTATATGATTATACTAAAGTATGGGAATATGGCTAAGTACCCTAAAGTGGTACAAAAGTACTCAGGTACGTTTCCTACTTCTGATAGGATTGTGAAATATGTTATTTTATAACATGCGAATATATGTATATGAATATGAAACTAAGTAAGTTATGCATGATATATAAATTTTTGGGGCATTCGGGATTTATGTGAAAGGGGAAGAGTAGGTGTTGACTTCGGTCTCACCAACGAAGGTGTTGACTTCGGTCTCACCAACGAAATATGTTGACTACGGTCACATTGCGGAATTTTGGTAACTTCGGTTACAATATTTGAATATAGTGTCTAATGACACAACGTATAATTTGACTATAGTGTCTAATGACACAACGATATGGGCAATGAGCACGCGATCGATTGCGATCGCCTTCGATGGTGTGTAGCGGATGGAGGGTTGACTTAGTAGTCCCCACGGTGTGAATGGCAGGTACGGGTGGTGTGTAGCGGATGGACCATTAGGATTGGGTTTGGGTTGCATCATCATTTATCTTTATATGAATATGAATTTGATATGAACATGTATGCCTGATTTGTTGAATGTTAGTACTGTGTGCACATTGAGTCTGTTGACTCACCCGTTAGGGAACTATTTTCGTGTGATGAACAAAGGATTTGACCGGGACGATAGACCTTAAGGTGGCCATGCTACATTTGGAGATTTTATTTTATTTGGACTTTATCTCTGTTTAGTACCCTTAATTATATTTTTGGGTTTTATTTGATGTAATAAGGCCATAAGGCCCAGTGGATTTTATTATTCAGCTTTACTTTAAATTATTATGTTACGAACTATTATGATTGAAGTTAAGTGATTTTTTTTTAAAAAAAAAACTTAAAAATTATTTTGTCACCTTAATAAAATTGGATTTACAAGTTTAATTAAATGGGTTTCCAATCTAAGCCCAATCCACAACAACATTTTCTAAAAATTTTACAAATTTTCTCTAAGTAACGAATGATTTTGAAATCGGTTCACTTTAGGAACATACCAGATCCGGTTTAGGCTCGTGGGTCGGGTGTGGGGTGTTTCAGCTTGGTATCAGAGCCCAGTTTTAAACTCTCGGCCTGTGGGCTAAGGCCCAAAACGTTTTCAAAGCGAGCCAAATGATTTTCTTTGAAAATAAGCAGGCTTCTGGCATGGCCCCTAAGTCTCCGACCCGCAGTCCACTAGGTAAGTACCCCTAACTTTATGTGTGATTCTGTGATTTATATAAGGGTAGAAAAGGCATGGAACGTAGAATAGAATGATAGGAACTTGAACCCTAGGATTAGACTACTCAAAACACAAACCACATAAGACTTAACGTACTGAACAAACCTATGGCTAAGTCAACGAGCTAGTGGTGTGGTAACCCTTGTACGCATGTCTAGGATTGGATCCCAAGAGCTTGGTATTTAAGCAGTCCTAGTGACTCACCTCCTCTTGCAGAATCCTACCAGTGCGTAGCTTTGGCTCACCATAACTCAGAGGGCTCAGTGGTGTGGCAACCTCTGTGCGCATGTCTAGGAATGGTTTCGGTGGGAGCTTGGTATTTAAGCAGTCCGCGTGACTCACCTCCTCTCCACACGAATCCTGCCTGGTGCGTAGCTTTGGTTCACCCTGACCAAGAGGGCTCGGTCATAGGCTAAACATAATGACTAAAACCCGAAAGGGACTAGCCATGTTTTTATGAAAACCCTAGTTTTAAAACTCTTAAAATTACCCTTATAATTTGTGAGAACTACTTTTACAAAATTTTCCGAAAAAAATTCCTGATTTACAAAAATTACCAAAATGCCCCTAGTGGCAAAATTACAAAAATGCCATTGGTTTCTAAAATTTCTGTACCACCCCGATTTCAATAAAATTTTCCTTACTTTACAAAAGCACCCAAGAATCTTATTTTGAAAATATCAAAATACCTTGATTTTGGCAAAATTACAAAATTGCTCCAAACCTACAAAATTACCAAAATGACCCTGATTTTTAAATTTTTGCAACACCATCAACTTGGAAAACAAATTCTCAAAAAGAGCCCTCAAAGTTTTGAAACATTTGGAAATACCCCAGAATTATCAAACTTTACAAATTTACCCTGGTTTATTACCAAAATACCCTCGAGCTTCAAAATTACCGAAATACCCCCGAATTTCCAAATTTTCCAAAATACCCCAGGAATTTAAAAGTTCCAAAATACTTTTTGACAAAATCATCAGAGAACTTTTATTTTTGAAAAATTACGAAAATGCCCTGTAAGACAAATTACGAAAATACCCCAGGTAGTGGAAAAACAACAACAATGAAAACTACAACGTTTCTCCGAATGAACGAAAGTTCATAATTGTTTGATGGATGTATGAATGAATGTAAAGACTGTGCATGTATGAATACTAAAGAACCACTCCCAAAACTCTTTTCATAAAACTTCTTCATGTAATAAGTGAAACAAGTACTAATGTATAAAACTTTTACATCGATTAAATCATGACGTTAGAAAATGAGTTATAAGGGATGTGAACTTAGAGATTGTGCCTAGAAAGTATGATGGTTCTATTAAGATCGAGTCTTGGTAAGAAGCATAATACGGTGAGAAGGATTGTACGATCATTAATAAGTAATTTCGAGGACGAAATTATTTTAAGGGGTAGAATCGTAACATCTGAATAGGGCCTATGCATTTCAGTTTAATTGTATGAAATGACAAGTTTCAAGTACTATGAATAAATTTTGATACTTTTGGAAATCTAGAAATGCATGAAAATGGAAAGGAAAATGGAAATGAAAATGAAGATAGAAATGAAAATGGAAATGGAAATGGAAATGAACACTTTTGGAAACTTAGACATTTTGGAAACCCGAAAATTTTTGAAATGATCCAAAATGGAAACTTGAACATTTTAGGAAACTTGGATATGTAAGAAAAATGGCAAGTTCTGAGCCGATCGAAAATTTTAGGAAACTTAGAAATGATGCCGAAATGTCAAATTTTAAAGTTCAAAATAGGAAATAAGGGCTAAAGGGCCTTAAAAGAAAAATTGGAGAAGTTTGACATACAATCCAGCTTGGAAAAGTGGTCCAAGGTATCACTTAGGGCCTATGGAAATGGCGCCATGAGCAAGAACTGTTGGGCTGGTTCGAGTCACTTGGGAAGCAAGTAAATAAGTTTAATTTTTGCTTCCAGAAGGCTAAGGTGGACGGCATGGGTTTCTAGAAAAGGAAGAGTTTTATTTGCATAAATATGTGAATAATAAGAGATAAATAAAAGAGTTTTATTGACATAAATATGTGAATAATAAGAGAGAAATAAAGGAGTTTTATTCATATAAATATGTGAATAATAAGAGATAAATAAAGGAGTTTTATTCACATAAATATGTGAATAATAAGAGATAAATAAAGGAGTTTTATCCACATAAATATGTGAATAAT
This sequence comes from Gossypium rotundifolium, assembly GCA_025506655.1. Taxonomy (NCBI): domain Eukaryota; kingdom Viridiplantae; phylum Streptophyta; class Magnoliopsida; order Malvales; family Malvaceae; genus Gossypium; species Gossypium rotundifolium. Next base: position 29,098,294 of record CP106728.1, read on the forward strand.
AAGAGATAAATAAAGGAGTTATGTGAATAATAAGAGATAAATAAAGGAGTTTTATTCACATAAATATGTGAATAATAAGAGATAAATAAAGGATTATTTTCTAAGGAGATAATTGAGGAGATAATCGATGGATTAAAGGCTTTTATCTTTTAAATAAAAGAGATAATATTATCAAAAGAGGAGTGATGGACAAGTAAGGGACTCTAGGCTGATAACTTTGGCTATAAAAGGAGGCGGAGGGCTACTCATTCACTTTTGCTCCCTCTTCCTCTCTCTCGAATTTTCCTAGCTCTCCCCCCTCTCTGAATTTTTCTTTAAGAAAATCCATCTTTTCTTCTTCTATTTTCTTCTCTGTTTCTCTTGTCAAAGCCAATCTTTGTTGATTCTAAGTAAAGGAGCAATCAACTACAACATCAAAAGGGTTTCTTCAACTGTCGAATACAAGGATCAAGGATCTAAGGTAAGATAAATTTATTTGATTAAAGGTTATGATGTATATGTTAGATTAGATCTAACATGAAGATTTCGACAGACATATAGGGCAAGGAATCCTCTTGATTTGGAATTTGTATGGTAAGTGATATTCGCAAAGGCTTAATTTTGGTATTTGGAATTATTTTTCATTATTTCAAAAGCGAAAACTCACATGGTTACATGAATTAGTGTTAGCCGATTTCAAGGAAAAGGATACTAGCAATTTTGGGATTCAATTTACAATCATCCAATTCGGCAACAAGGTAAATAATACAAATCCTACTAGGATTTGGTTTTTAAGCCAAATAGGTTTGTTAATATGTTTTAATAATTGGCCGAATATAGGAGATAAAGATCTAGATAGGTAGATCGTTCTTCGGGATTTCAAGGAATCTATTAAGCCAATCAGGTGTGTACCCTTACTAACCTTCGATATTTCATATGGCAATTATTTTATTATATGATTATACTAAAGTATGGGAATATGGCTAAGTACCCTAAAGTGGTACAAAAGTACTCAGGTACGTTTCCTACTTCTGATAGGATTGTGAAATATGTTATTTTATAACATGCGAATATATGTATATGAATATGAAACTAAGTAAGTTATGCATGATATATAAATTTTTGGGGCATTCGGGATTTATGTGAAAGGGGAAGAGTAGGTGTTGACTTCGGTCTCACCAACGAAGGTGTTGACTTCGGTCTCACCAATGAAATATGTTGACTACGGTCACATTGCGGAATTTTGGTAACTTCGGTTACAATATTTGAATATAGTGTCTAATGACACAACGTATAAATTTGACTATAGTGTCTAATGACACAACGTATATGGGCGATGAGCACGTCGACTGCAGCGACTGCCTTCGATGGTGTGTAGCGGATGGAGGGTTGACTTAGTAGTCCCCACGGTGTGAATGGCAGGTACGGGTGGTGTGTAGCGGATGGACCATTAGGATTGGGTTTGGGTTGCATCATCATTTATCTTTATATGAATATGAATTTGATATGAACATGTATGCCTGATTTGTTGAATGTTAGTACTGTGTGCACATTGAGTCTGTTGACTCACCCCGTTGTGGGAACTATTTTCAGGTGATGAACAGTGACGGACCGGGACGGTAGACCTTGAGGTGGCCATGCTACATTTGGAGATTTTATTTTTTTTGGACTTTATCTCTGTTTAGTACCCTTAATTATATTTTTGGGTTTTATTTGATGTAATAAGGCCATAAGGCCCAGTGGATTTTATTATTCAACTTTACTTTAAATTATTATGTTACGAACTATTATGATTGAAGTTAACTGACTTTTTTAAAAAAAAAACTTAAAAATTATTTTGTCACCTTAATAAAATTGGATTTACAAGTTTAATTAAATGGGTTTCCAATCTAAGCCCAATCCACAACAACATTTTCTAAAAATTTTACAAATTTTCTCTAAGTAACGAATGATTTTGAAATCGGTTCACTTTAGGAACATACCAGATCCGGTTCAGGCTCGTGGGCCGGGTGTGGGGTGTTTCATTATTTTTACCTGTTATATGAACATGTATGTGATATGATAATGCATGCCTAAAATGTTAATTCTTAGTGTTGGTTACACATTGAGTCTATTTGACTCACCCCGCTGTGGGACTATTTTCATGTGACGATCAGTGATGGACCGGGTTCGGCAGAAGCTTAGGGATGGCCATGCACAGCAAGAAATTTACGACTTGGACTTTTATTTTATTTTAAGTATTCTAAAGTTTATTTTGGTTTTAATTTTGGGAAATTATTTGATGTAATAAGGCCGTAGTAGCATTACATTCCTTTACTTTTATTTATTGAGCCTACAATCTTCATATTTATTAAAAGATTAAGTAAAATTATTTTAATACAAAGCCCAAACGTTTTGTCACCTAAATCAAAAGGATTTTTAATAACGAGATAAACTTGTTTTCAACTCAAGCCCAACCCAAAACGATCTTTCTTCCAAATCACACAAGTTTTTCCTAAATAACAAAAGAATTTGAAACAGTTTACACCGGGGAACATACCAGATCCGGTCAAGGCTCGTGGGCTGGGTTTGGGGTGTTTCAGGTAATTTAGAGACGATGACTCTCTTTTTTTTGACACTAAAGATGAAATGTTAAAAAAGTTATATATGTATAATTTGGAGATAATAACCTTAATATATAACTTTTGCACATTAACTTTTAATTTCTAGTCAACCCATCATCAATTAAAACTAGTTACTAGATTATCTACACATATTTGACTCATACTTTAATTAATAATTGAAGTTACAAAATGGTCACTGAACTATTCTGAAAAATCACTATACTATTCAAAAGTTATAATTTAGGTCATTGGGCTGCTAAATTTTTTTAAAAAAAAATCTAGTTAGCGAACTCCAAATAACGATTCAACAACCAGTATAATGAATTAATACTAAATGCGGCATTGCAAGTCAGATATAAAATTAAGATTTCAACATTATCAACCGATTAATAGGCAAATTAAAGGAATGCTTACCTTAGCTATTGCAGACTAGGGGTGAGCGTTCGATCGAATCGAATCGAATCGAATAAAAAAATATCGAGTTAATCGAGTTGACGAATCATATTTTATCATCCTAATTTGATTTGAAATTTTCTCGAATCTTGTCGAGTGAGATGGAATTCGAATCGAATCGAATCGAATATATTTGTTCGAGTTAAATTTTAAAAATAATTTTGGGTCCTTGTAACCACTATCACCCATCGTAATAAAATTTGTCCACATTAATCAAATTTTATTAACTTTCATCACCTCATAATTTATTTATTAATCTTTTATATACGGGTTAGCTTCTTTGCTTGCTTAGTTATTTCAATTATCTTGATTCTTGTCACTATGTATTTTGGAATTAAAATATATATTAAATGTAAAAATGTGATTTTTAATAAAAGTTATTTTAAAGATAAAATATGAAATTGATACCAATATAAAATTTTAATACTGAATATTTTATGGCATAATTAATAATTCAATTTTAATATAAATATTCAATATGACTAAACAATTCAATAATATAAATAATATAAAATGTGAAATTTAATTTAATAAAATAAATAGTAGATATAAATAAAATTATTGCTATTTATGTTTAGTGATTTTTTGGATAATTTTGATTTTTATTTGAGGGTAAAAGGTGAGAAGTAAAAGTTTAGGGGAAAATAAAAGTTTTGGGAATAAAAGTTTGAGGAAAGTAAATAGGGAGTAAAATTTTGGAAGGAAAATATAAAAAAAAATTGGGGGGATGGGTTTGGGGTAGATGGGGAGTGGGATGGGAAGGAGTAAAAGTTTTAGGGAAAAGTGGGAGGAGTAAAATTTGGGGGAAATAAAAAGTTTTGAGGGTTTTTGGAGTAAAATTTTGAGAAAAGTAAATGGAGAGTAAAATTTTGGTGAGAAATGGATTTTGGGTAGATTGGAGGTTGGAATGGGAGGAATAAAAGTTTTGGGGAAAAGTGGTAAGGAGTAAAAATTTTGAGGAAAGTAAAAGGTTTGGGAGTTTGGGGTAAAATATAAAATATTATATTTTAATATTGAATTATTCAATTATTCAAGTTATTCAATTGAAAACTTAACTCGATTCGAACTCGAAATTGAAAAAATTGAGTTGACTCGAATAACTCGATTAACTCGAATAATTTGATTCGCTTAACTTGAAATTGAATTTTTTTCGATTTTTTCGAGTCGAATCGAGTTTTGCTCACCCCTATTGCGACCATTTCGAGGCTCATCACTTGTTGGTTTGGGGAATAAAGTGTGCAACCCTTCTCCGATACAAAATCATTTAAAATTACTATCAATGAAAAAATATATAAGTTTGGAAACCCGATCGAGCAAATTGTATCCTTATTTAAAAATACAATCACACCAAACCATTTTCAAAATGACATACAACATATAATCTATATCTTAAGGAAATAGTATATTTATAATACCAATGGCAACAAAGAGAAGCATTATACTAATGAAAATGCCACGACCTGAAACAAGGAACCACTTGAAGCTTGGCTATGTGGGCATTGCCACATACTTTTATTTTGTAAGTTCCAAAACAAACAGCAACCGACATAGCCCCATTTAGTCATAAAATTATTGAAATTTAAGAGTTTATTTATAGAAAATATAATATCATCATTAAGTAATTGCGATACAACTCATGAACCAATATTGTTTTTGTTGAAATCATTTTTTTGTAAAAGGGGTCGACTTTTGATTTTGAAAATGAAAATGAATGTTGGAGTCGCCACCAATCTTTTTTGATGAGGTGGGATCAGATCACTTTAAAAAGTTGTTATCACTACAACAAAACAGTCCTATAGCGACACTTTTGGGGCGACACTTTCCTAAGTGTTGGGATAGACTGGCCAACATACGCTTTGGCCAACTCTTTTATAAGGGTTGGGATATGCATGCCTAAAGCAACACTTAAATAAGAGTTGGCTTTGTCTAGTCCTAAGACGACACTTTTGGGACGGCACTTTCTTAAGTGTTGGGATAGACTTGCCAACATACGCTTTGGCCAACTCTTTGTATAAGGGTTGGGATATGTATGCCTAAAGGAACGCTTGAATAAGAATTGGCTTTTGTATAGTCCTAAGATGACACTTTTTTGGCAACACTTTCCTAAGTGTTGGGATAGACTTGCCAACATATTCTTTGGCCAACTCTTTTTATAAGGGTTGGGATATGTATGCCTAAGGCAACGCTTGAATAAGAGTTGGCTTTTGTGTAGTCCTAAGACGACAGTTTTGGGGCGACACTTTCCTATGTGTTGGGATAGCCTACACTTTGCCTAACTCTTTGTATAAGGGTTGGGATATGTATACCTAAGGCAACGCTTGAATAAGAGTCGGATTTTGTGTAGTCCTAAGATGACACTTTTGTGGCGACACTTTCGCAAGTGTTGGGATAAACTATGCTTTGGCCAACTCTTTGTATAAAGGTTGGGATATGCATGCCTAAGGCAACGCTTGAATAAGAGTTGGCTTTTTGTAGTCTTAAGATGACACTCTTGTGGCGGCACTTTCTTAAGTGTTGCGATAGACTACACTTTAGCCAACTCTTTGTATAAAGGTTGGGATATGTATGCCTAAGACAACGCTTGAATATGAGTTGGCTTTTGCCTAGTCCTAAGACGATAGTTTTGGGGCGACACTTCCCTAAGTGTTGGGATAGACTTGTCAACATATGCTCTGGCTAACTCTTTGTATAAAGGTGTAACGTCCTAAATTTCCTTAATTCTAGCTTTTTTTGAATGCGTAGTACCAAAAAATTGGATTTAAAATATGAATATTCTTAAAATTTTACATCATCAGTTTGTTAATAATTATATATATTCAAATTAAAAATAACTTAATAGCTTGAGTGTGAATAAGGTTTTTAATTAAAATGTCACAAAAAATCAATTTAGTTTAGGGTTTAAGGTTTAAAGTTTAGGGTTTAAGGTTTAGGGAATTATATTTTAAGGTTTATTATGAGTTTGGGGTTTATCATTTTAGGATTTTGTGATTATGGATTTAGGGTTTAGAGTTTAAGGTTTAAGGGCTAGGGGTTATATTTTAGGGATTAAGGTTTAGAGTTTAGGATTTAAGGTTTAAGGGTTTTAAGGTTTAGGGTTTAGGGTTTATGAGTTTGGGGTTTATCATTTTAGGATTTTGTAATTATGGATTTAGGGTTTAGAGTTTAGGATAGAAGCATCAGACTTATGTTTTTAGAATATGCTATGATATTTTAATCAGTGGGACATCACAGCGTTTCAAGGGGCTAAGAAATTAAGTATTTAAGTTTATATTAAGAGAAAATGCAATTTGAATTGGCAAAGATCATTAGGAAAGAACAAAGCTGAAAGAGGAAGTTGCAGTGTAGTGGAAGTGAAAAGTGAAGCATGTGAATTAGTTGCTGGAGTTAAGCTTTCAGTTAGGGAAGGAGATGCTAACTTCCACTTATCTCTTCTAAAGTAGTGAAAAACACTAATCGATTTTAGTTTGAATTTTTATTTTTTAAGAACATCTTAAAGATTTTTAATTTTAATATTTACTCATGAAATATTTAGTGTGTAAATTTTCATCAAAAGATTAATTTATTTTTATTATTTTAAATATATTTTAACTTAATGTAATGTCAAAAACCACGCCTAATATCAATTTTAACTTTAAAGAGTTACAAAATAGTTATTAAATTTTTCAAAAAATTTCATTCAAGTCACCAGTTGCTAAAATCACTATAGTCTTTTTTATTTGCACTAGCTGCACCAATCGAAAGCTCTCATATTGTTCTCCTCTTCTACGCTTTTGTTTTTCATGAAGCTTTTTGAACACCACTAATCTACAAACAAAAATCCATACAACTTTCTTTTTTATCTTTGACATTAATCGTTAAATTAACTTGAATATTTGATAAATATTACTATATCGCATCGATTATTAAATCACAACTTGAAACTTGTTAATGGATCTTTAAATATATAACAACCTAATAACTTGAATAAAAATTTGTTATTAATTCAATGATTTAATTTCAAATAATTTAATGACCGCTTTTTGAAATTAGATGTTCAAAATGATAAGATGTTAACTTTGTATAGTTCACCCTTAATTTGGTGGCCAATTAAGTGAATTGCTTTTCTAATGTTAATTTCTAAAATAAATTCACTATTGGGCTACTGGTTTTAGTCGTTTCAGTCCAAGGAAAAGTTATCCCATTAGAGACTTGAATTAAATAAATAAACAATTAATTGAATTGCTGGTATGGACTTCGAAACAAATCTAAATCCCAAAATCAGATTAAAGGAGTTGATTGTACTCTCCGATCCATCCTTACTATATCTCGATTTCCCAAGGTAAGGTGAAGTCAGGAAGCTTTCTCTTTGTTTTTTTCTATGCTTCTTGGTTCGAAAATGCGAAGAAAAGCGGATTATTTTATTGAAAATTTGGATTTTAGTTAAATAAATGCGTTAGACTTTTTTGGGATTTTTGTTGTTTTGTCATTTCTGTCTTTCATGATCTTCTTCTGCAATTTATAATCCCGTTAGAGTTTTTTCCCTGTTATTGAAAAAAAAAACATACAAAACCCCATACCCGAAATCAAAACCCCCTTGCTCCTTTTTTCTTTTTCTCCTTCCTCTTTTTGGTTTAAATCGAAACCCCAGACCCGAAATCAAAACCCCCCTTTTCTCCTCCCTTCCCCTAATCAAAACCCAAAATCAAGATCCAGTAAGTACTTTGTTCATTAACCAATTTCATATAATATATGACGGTATGAGGTTTTTTCTATCGTTTACCCTCAATTACTAATATATGAAACTTGCCATTTCGCCTCCATGCCTCAGGGTACCGTTGAGTCCGATTAGAGGTTACCTAAATCTTTGGTTTGCTGCACATACAGGATAAGGTTTCTGTATCCCATTTCAATGGGGAAGACCACGTTTTAACGCTGGAGATGCTTTTGCAGTCATAGCTGCGTCCTTTGTTGCCATCATTGAGGTGTGTTGTGGGACATTAGTACTGATATATACTGGTAGCAGTTGTTTTCTTATCTCATGTGATCTGCATTCTTAACCCTTTGGTTACAAAGAACATTCTTTAATTTGCCATTACTGTGGGCACGTAAAATGGAACTGACTGTGTGCATGTGCAACATGTGTTTACATGCATTGTCAATTCTCCAATCCTGGAGAATAAAAGAGGTTCCCTGTTGTGTTGAGAATTTGGTGGGGGTTTTTACTTTTCAATTTCATGTTATTGTCTTGATATAGACATTGTTCTCTTCAAAAAACATCTTTCTTTCCCAAGCCAGTATTTAGTATCTGATGTCTTGTCTGCTGTTACTAGTTTGTTTCTATGTATTGTTGGGTTCTTTGTAAAAAATGAGGGTGAATATACCCTCCTTGAGGAACCCCTTTTAAATGGAGATTCTAGTGTTAGTAATGGTATAGTGTTGAGTAAGGAAAAAGGGGGTGATACTGTAACCCCATATTCATAAATAAAATCATACATCGAATACAACGAGGTGGTGGCTCCCAAACATAAAATTATAATTCATAGGTGACTGCGAACATGGTATAAACTTCAATTTCTTCAAAAAAAAAAATTCATGGCAACTAATAATTGATTTAATCTGTTTCTGTATAATTTCAATTCATCTTGGCCTACAAAAGCAACACTTCAACTACTAATAGTACACATAGCATTAGATTCTTAATTCGTATCCTTTGGGAAAATAGTGGACGTACAAGATGTGAATTTCTCTTACTTGCTAATATCTGTGCTGTATTATGTGATGGGCTAGATTTCACCTTTGCTTGTGCCATGATCATTACCATAATCTTTGTTTCTCTTCTCACTAATTTGCAACTAGTGATGACTTAATTTTTTGAGTTTCCAATTGATGTGGTTTATCACTAATGCCTTTGCAGTATGTTCCACATTTCCTGAAGTCCGGGAGAGGAATATTTGAACGTTTTGCAATCCGTTTCTCCGTTGCGAGTATATGGGCTTTTGTAAAAATTTTGACATCAACTGGTGCTTATGATAACAAAGCTCCTCAAACTTAGTTCAAATTGTCAGTCTTGATCGCTTACGGGCTCATCGCTACACCTTGGTAAGGTCATATGTATAGGTTGAGTTGTGACATATTGGTTACACAAACTTCCAATACCCTTCTCTCAGTTGTATGATCATGTTAAAATAATGTAATTTACAAATTTGTATTCTCCAATTTCCTGTCATGTACTCCGGCTTATTATAGTATTTAGAGATCAAAAGTACCACACAAGTGGTAAAGATTGAATTTTAACCTTTTGTGCTTAGCGGTGGTGTTGGCTAGCTGGTAAATACAAAAATGAATCTTTATCTCTTGTTCTGCATTTCGTAAGATTGTTTCATTTTACTAGTTTAGATTCTAATCAGTTATTCATTTTTGTGATCCTGTGGAGTATGCCTTTTCTAGATGGTTTATTTGGTACAGAAGTGGTTCCAGTTCTTGATGTAATTAACATCAACTTACAAAATTTCGATATATATATATATATATATATATATCAATAAATTAACGTTTTCTTAGTTTTAATAATTAATGGTTGATGCAAGCAAAAAAAAAGACAAAAAAGAAACCAGTAGTCATCTATTATCTTATGCTATTTTGCTGTAATTTAGTGAAAATGTAGGTCTATTGAGCTTGCCTCATATAAAACTTTTTTGAGTTCTATTGTTGATGGTTTCATTTTTTAAACTTGTTAGGCTAAATTAAAGATCCCGAAGCATATACCTTTTTACTATAAGTGAGATATACGTGACATTGGATTTACCAGTTTGATATAACCGGAGGTTAGTTAACCTTTTCTTTTCCTTCTTTTTTGGTCTTTTTATTTTAGGTTTAAATTTTTCTATCTTTGTAGTTTAGACTATTTTATTTAGGAATTTAGATATTATTTATCATAAATTTTAATATTATTTAATCGTCATAAAGATAAATTTTATTTATTTTAATATTTAAATTTGTTATTTATTTATGGATTAATTAGGTAGTTTTGGTTGTTGTTAGTTCACTAGAAAGCTCATCTATTTTCACACATGAACCTTAGGATTAGGCATTAGATGCTCTATTTTAATATTAATTACTTTAACAAATGGTTGATAAAAGTTGAAGGCCTAGCTGGACTAGAAAGATTTCTATCATTTGCAATTGGAAAATCACTTTCTAACGGAAAAATATATTGTCCGTTCCATCGTTGCAATAATAGGATATTGCACGAACCACATATTGTGGGTGAGCATCTTCGTCTTCATGGTATAGTAAAAGAATACAGGCATTGGATTTTTCATGGAGAATCCATTGAAAGAACATTGGTGCAAATCGACCAAACAGTGAGAACTTATCTGTCAATTTGTACGTTGTCACAAGACAACGAAGCTGATTTAAGAGATCTCATAATGGATGCTTTAGGTATCAACATCCCAACTCTCAATGAGAGTTTTGATGGAGTTTCAAGTGAGTTTCAGAATAATGGTCGGGAGTATGATGTTAATAAGGCCTAAAGGACTACGGAGAGAACAACTACTCTTCTAGATGATTGTGATATTCCGCTCTATCCCGGTTGTGTCAAGTTCTCACGCATCTTATTCCTACTTCATCTTTACCACTTCAAAGCACTTTTTGGATGGTCAGCAAAATCTTTGACATGCTTATTGGAGTTTTTAAATGAGGCATTTGCAGATGGAAACACAATCCCGACTACATACTATGAAGCGAAGAAAAAGATTTCTGCACTAAATCTTGGGTATGTCAAGATTGATGCATGCCCGAATGATTGTATGTTATACTGGGGCGATGCTAGTAAAAAGATCAATTGTGATGTCTATAAAAGCTCAAGGTGGCAATCTTCTAATGAGTTGGATGTAGATGAACAAGTTGATGGTAGTTGTCGCCGTCCTAAGCCTGCCAAGGTATTGCGGTACTTTCCTTTGATTCCTAGACTTAAAAGATTATTTCAATCCTCCAAGACATCACAATGCATGAGATGGCATAAAGAAGGACAAACCAAAGATGGTATATTGAGGCATCCAGCCGATGGTTCTGCCTGGGATGCATTTGATAAGAGGTTTCCTGATTTTGCATCTGATCCTCGTAATGTTAGGCTAGGTTTGGCTAGCGATGGATTCAATCCATTCCGAACAATGAGTATAAGTCATAGTACATGGCCCGTACTTCTTATTCCTTATAATTTGGAACCTTGGGCATGCATGAAACAATCATCAATGATACTCTCAATGGTTATCCCTGGTGAAAAAGGACCTAGCAATGACATTGATGTCTACATGCAGACTTTAATTAAAGAGTTGAAGCAATTGTGGACAGGAGTTGATGCTTTTGATGCATCAGATTTTGAATCTTTCACTTTACGGGCTTGTCTTCTTTGGACAATTAATGATTTCCCAGCTTACGCTAATCTTTCAGGGTGGAGTACAAAAGGTCGGGTTGCTTGCCCAGTATGTGCTGAAAAACTAAATCTCGATGGCTACGGTACGATAGAAAGTTCTGTTATATGGGTCATCGTCGATGGTTACCAGCTGAACACCCATTTCAAAAACAGAGTCGTGAATTCGATGGCACTATAGAGTATGAGGTAGCTCTTATACCACGATCCGGGGAAGATATCTTAAGGGAAGTTGAAGGTGTCAATTTTATTTATGGAAAAGCTTGAAAGAGGGACAGAGAAGAAATAGATGAAAGGTCGGTAGAACTTGATGTAGACGAGGGGTGTGATTTGTTTAACAACTTTGAAGAATTGGCTGTAGAAGGTGATGAAGAAAATATCATAAATCAAGACGAGACTTTATGGAAGAAGAGGAGCATATTTTTCAACTTGCCTTATTGGCTTTACAATTTACTTCGACATAACTTGGATGTCATGCACATTGAGAAGAACGTATGTGACAAAGTCGTTGGCACCCTTCTTAATCTCTCACATGGTGGTAAAGATAATATCAAGGCATGCAAGGACCTACAAGATATGGGCATCCGAAGTCATCTTCATCCAAAAATGAGAAATGGGAAAGAGTACCTACTACAAGCGTGTTACACTCTTGCATCCAAGGAAAGAGATATATTTCTTTCCATTGTAAAGAACTTGAAGGTACCCAATGGTTATGCATCAAACATATCTCGATGCGTGAATTTGAAAGAGCACAAGTTGAGAAACCTTAAAAGTCATGATGGTCACATTCTCATGCAAGATTTGCTTCCTATATGTAAGAGGAGTTGTAGAAAAGAAGGTGCTAAGTGTTATTACAAATCTATCAGATTTCTTCAAGAGATTATGTGCAAAAAGTCTTGATCCACAAGAACTTGATCAACTTCAAAGCCAAGTCGTATTAACACTTTGTGAAATGGAGAAAATATTTCCTTCAAGTTTCTTCACAATCATGATTCATTTGATTATTTATTTGCCGATGGAGGCTAAGCTTGGTGGACCTGTTCAATACCGGTGGATGTACCCAGTCGAAAGGTATATGAAATATACCAATAATATTTCACAATATTATTTTTTATATTTTAATATAGAATATAATAAGTATGTAAAAAAAAATTTGATGTAGGTATCTTATGGGATTGAAAGCGTCAGTGCAAAATAGAGCTTATCCCGAAGGTTCCATTGCTGAAAGGTACATAGTTTCAGAATGTCTTACATTTTGCTCCCGTTATTTTTCTGATGTTGAGACTATATATTCCCATCCTCCGAGAAATGATGGGAAAATTCAAAAACGGTACATTTTCTCTTCTGGAGGACGTCAAATTGGCAACATGAACACGAAGATATTGGACATGTGATCTCTTGCACAAGCAAACCGCTATGTTCTATTGCATAGCGATAAGTTATCGCCTTACCGTCAGTAAGTTTCCTGAGGAAAATCTTGTTATTCAATTCTTTTTCTTAACCAATAGACAAATAAAGTTATCACATAATTTGTATACATTTTGACAACATTTTTTGCAAAATACTGAATATATGATATATAGAGAATTTTTAGAGTCTGAGCGAGCTGTTTATGGTGGCATTCAAATTAGTAAACGCATCGAGGACAAATGGTTGGTTCAAAAGTTCCCAAGATGGCTTGCGAAATAGGTAAATTGTCACTATTAAAATAATTTATTGTATTATTTATGTAATGAGGGAATATTGTAGAAATTTGATCATAGAATAAGAGTTAATTGATTTCTTACTATATGGCTAGATTCTGAAGATGGAAGTTGAACAAGTTGATGCTGATGTAATTGCTCTTGCTCGAGGACCGCATAAGGTGGTTTCCATATATGATGGGCTTATAATTAATGGTTTTAGGGTCCACACTAAAAAACTTGAGCAATATCGTAAGACTCAAAACAGTGGTGTGACGGTTTTTGCTGACGATAGAAACTATTATGGCAATTGCATTGAAATTATTGAGGTAAACTATTATGAAAGGATTTGGGTTATCCTGTTTAGATGTGATTGGGTGAATATTAAATCTCCTAAAAGTATGAAGAAGGATGCAAATGGTTTTATTATGGTAAAATTTTCTGAGCTTATCCATACAGGGAATCGTGATTCGGACGATCCATACATATTGGCTTCTCAAGCGAAACAAGTATTTTATGTCGAGGATGGCAAGAGTGAAGGATGGCTTCATGTTATCGGAATAAAGCCAAGAGATTTGTTCAATCTAAGCATTGAAACCCCTGTAGAAGATGATGAATATCCGTAATGTGATCATCATATTGTAACTTAATAATTTTAGTTTTAATTTGAACAAGAACGATGTTTTCAAGTGCAAATATTTTGTGTAATTGATATTAATGCAGTATGAAGTGCAAATATTTTGTGTAATTTTGTGTAATTGATATATATTGTAACTGTTTTGCTTGATGACTGACTAGTATGGCACTCAAATGAGTGACTCTGGACTCAAATCAGTAGATTTATCTTACTTTTAAAGCGTCTGTTAGCCTATTTTACATTTTGTTTGGTGCTTCTGTTATGTTTTTGTTAGTTATTTTTTAGTACTTTCAAATGATAAGTGTTGTTTTTGTTAGTATTATATTTCCATTTAAGAAAAGAGAGAATATAAGTTTTTAAGTTCTAATGCATATCGACTGTTTTAGAATAGATATACTAGCAGCAGTCCCCGTGGTGACTGAAAATTTTTAAGTAATGGTTCGTAGTTCAGAATAAAAAAGATGTTGAAAACTTTTGTTTTTTTCTTAAATGTTCCTCTAGGTTTAAATTTTGAACTCAAAACACGAGGAAAAATGAAAGTAAACATGCAAGAAAGAAAGACGAGGTTTTCAGGCTTATTCTGTTAACCACTAAGGAAAGATAGTAGCTTTAGGATGCTAATCTTATCTGAGTGTTTAATTGTTAATTACAGGTCATACATGTGACGGGTGTACTTTTGCACTAAGGACCTTATTAAGATTTTGCAATCTCCTTTACCCTAGGTTTCTGACATATTGGCATTTGATGGTATCACTCCTTAATTAAATAGTCTTCTTCATATTTCTTTTTACTTGTTTATGTCGTTAACTCTATTTGGTTTGTTTTGGCCTAATTCATTTTTCTTTTTTTTTTCTTTCAGATTGAGAAACCTCTGTAGAGATATGGTGGCAGGCTTGAACAAAATGAGACATATTGTGGTTCGTGCTTTGGTACAGAGCAGGTATGTGATATATCTAGAAGTCCTTATCTCTTTCTCACTCTGTTATTGGAGCATGTTGAGTAACATCATTTAAGTGGTTGACTGGTAATTGGTTGGAAAACTTTCATGAGATATTCAAGAAACAATTTATTGCTCTAAAACTAGGATACTTGTTTTTTGTGATTGTTACATTAATGTGTAGTTTATTTCTCTAAATTTGTCTCTTCTATATATGTGAACCTCTTGTTATTGTATTAAAATTAAAGATCATGGAGAAATTAAAACATTCTATGTGAAATGCAAATCGACTCTAGAACAACCTAGTGTTTTCTTTAAAAGTTGGCGATACTAGAAACTATAATTAGGAAAAGTATACTTCGTATATCAACTTTTTTCACCGTTTGGGAGCTAAGTTCCCCTTAAGTTAATCTTTGTGCAGTTTGTAAATCTTTACTTCTGGCTTATCCTTGAAGACACTACTAAAATTAGTATGATAAAATGATGTCAAGGTTTATTTATTAAAACAACGATTTTGGTCCATGAAATTCAGAAAGACGGGTTCGGGAGTCGGTTACTCACGAGGAAGGATTAGCACACTCGTAACACCCAAAATTGGTACCTAGTTGATTACTTTGTGTTTTTTAGTGTCGAGAATTAGAAATCTTGAAGAGATTTAAAATACGATCCTTTGCTAAATTATTGCTTAATTGAATTTATACAAAAAAGGGGCTTATTTCACGTTAATCGAGAAGAATTTATGTCACGTAAGTTTGGATACAATGCCTTAAATTCTTGAAATAAGAATAAACACCAAAAATTTATTTATTTTAAAAGATATTTGATTATCTCGGTTTTAGAAAGAAATCATATTCCGTAAGTTAGAACACGATCTTTTCTTAATTCTCGAGAATATTTAAAATTCGTGCTTTGACAACGTTGGTTTATTCGGATTCATCGAAAAAATCAAAATCCCATAAGTTAGGAAATAACTTTTCGAATTTCGAAATACAAAAGATTGCTGATTTGAAAAAAAAAGAAATTTTATGTATCGGGTAAAGATTAGTGTAACACGATTTTGTAGTAAAATGTAAAAAATGAGTTACTGGTGCTAATATGCATAATGACTAATAATAAATGCATTAATATAAATGACAATATAAAGGACGAAAATAAAATAAAATGAACAAGCCAATCATAAATAAAAAGAAAAATTAATAAGTAAGCTTAAGAAATTTAAAATTAAAAACTAATAATAAACAAACAAACAAATAACTATTATGTAAAACAATTTATAAATAATAATATTAATGATAATGATAATAATATTAATAATAGTACGAATAATAAATAATCCAAAATTTTGAAAGTATATAAAAGATATAAATAGATGATAAATAATAAATAAAATGATAGAAATAACTATAAATAAAATAAAATAAGTATATTTTTAAAAATGATAATAAATAAAACATAATAATAAAAGAAATGATAAAAAAAGTGTAACACCCCAAACCTGGCCTAGACGTTAGGCCCGAATCTGGCGTGTCACATTGAAGGAACTTGAAAAGCTAAGCAGTTGTTTAGAAAAGTTTTATTGGATTTTTGAACTCCGAGTTCGTTGCTTGATTGAGAAAAACATGATTTACTAAATGACCATTTTAAAGTTGTTATTATTTTGAAAAATTGTTTTGTTATGAAAATTGAACTCCCATCATTGCGTAAACATGATATTTTAGAAAACGATTGCTAATGTTTTTTTAAAAAAACCCATATTTATAAGTTTAACAATTATAAATGAAAACTTAAAAAAAAACCAATGGCCTTATTACAAAATATTAACCCAAAATAAATAATCTTAAAATAAGGTAAAAATTGAAATTACTAAAGTTCACGAGTAGTATCTCCG
The DNA here is from genome assembly GCA_025506655.1 of Gossypium rotundifolium. NCBI lineage: Eukaryota > Viridiplantae > Streptophyta > Magnoliopsida > Malvales > Malvaceae > Gossypium > Gossypium rotundifolium. Next base: position 29,114,886 of record CP106728.1, read on the forward strand.
ATGTATAGCCACCCCCGAGTCCTCTACGGCTCCCAATCCTCAATCGCTGTAAATTACCTGAGACATTTAATAAAAAGAAGGGGTGAGTTTACGAAAACTCAGTGTGCACAACCCTCATCGGTAAGAACATGCATCACAACAATCCGGGCCGAAGCCCATTACAGTAACGGTGGTAATTGGGCCTTAGCCCAAAATAGTCTCGGTTGGGCCTTAACCCATATCATATGCCACAGCAGATAATGTATGCAATGCGATGCAAACCCAGCCCCAACCTAGATTTTCCATCCTCTACACACCACCCTTACCAACCAATCACACCGTGGGGATTTCTACAATCAACCCTCCATCCGTTACACACTATCGATGGCAGTCATGCTGCAGTTAGCTGCTCATCGTCAGAATCGTGACGTAGTCACTGAATGTATCGTGGCGAGCCACTACAATGCATCATGGCGAGCCACTACAATGCATCATGGCGAGCCACTACAATGCATCATGGCAAAGCCACTACAATGATCATGGCAAAAGCCACTACAATGATCATGGCAAAAGCCATTACACAGAACACTTCCCCTTTCATCAAACCCAACCCCGTGCAATCACAGAAATCAGCATACTTATAAAACATATCATCTTAACAGGAACATTCACTGAAGAATGATAGAGATCACTAACCTGGTGATTCGTTTTTACCCTCATCGGGTTTCAAACGTTATGTCGGGATTTCAGCATTTAATAGAATATAAGCAGATTTATTAAGACATATTAACAGACAATCTAATGGTGTGAGAAGTTACACACAATCGTGCTAATCAACCCCAAAGGGTATAACGGTAATTTTACCTATCGAGGGTATTTTAGTAATTTACCTACCAAGGGTAATTCGGTAATTCTCCTCATAACTACTCCATGTATGCAGAGCATCTCGAACATAATCAATCATACATTTAACACAGATAACATGAGTACTACCACGAGGGTACAACGGTAATTTATCGTTTAGGGATAAAACGGTAATTACACACTAAGGGTATTTCGATAATTTTGTAATCTGGGGGTATTTTGATAATTTTACAAACCCGGGTATTTTGGTAATTTTACAAACTAGGGGTATTTTGGTAATTTTACAAACCAGGGGTATTTTGGTAATTTTACAAACCAGGGGTATTTCGATAATTTTGCAAACTAGAGGTGATTCAGTAATTTGGCAAACCAGGGGTAATTTAGTAATTTTACAAACTAGGGGTAATTTGGTAATTTCGTAAACTAAGGGTAGTTTGGTAATTTTGCAAACTAAGGGTAATTCGAAATTTCGTAAACTAGGGGTAATTTGGTAATTTTACAAACCAGGGGTAATTCGATCCCTTTCGGGTTTTAGCTATGAACTTTGGCCCATTAACAAGTCCTCATGGTGAAGTGAATGTACACTCACGCACTGGTAGGATTCGAGAAAAGAGGAGGTAGGCCACTGTACGCATAAGTACCAAGCTCTCCCTAGATCCAATCCTAGACATGCGTATGCCCGTTGCCACACTCCAACCCAAATGACTTGTTTACGGACATGTTTAATTATTAGAAAGTCTTATGGATTTTAAAAGTTGTTCAAACTAGGCCTAAGGTCCATAAACCCTAGCATACTTGTCTACGTCCCCATAAAGCTCATCAAACCCAAATTACATCATTACGGCCCATCAGGCCCAAGTCTCGTCATATGGCCTATTAGGCCTAAAACAAATCCAAATCGTGTACCATGAGTGACTAACTTAATTCGTATAACAAACCAAACCATTTCATCAAACTTAGCCTCAGGGCCCACGGGCCCATTCAGCCACTTTCGACTTTTCGGCATTGCCGATATCGTGTGTGTAGTGTTTGTACACACCTGGTAACCATGCGCACTGCAAACCCCTTAGTCACGAACCTACAATCGACATCACCTAACGATTAATCATAACTTAACATACACTTATCGGAAACCAAAACCTCACCGTAACCTTACCGTGCACCTCACGTTATAGTAACCCTTCCTTCGCTACTATTGGCGATTATCCTCTAGGTTTGCACCCAAACGCCCACCAAAGTATATTAACTCTCCTCATAGAATGCTCTATATATAGCTAGCTTCTCACATTCCTTCTTTGTATCTTACTAATGTGGGATCCCTCCGTTAGCAGAGTTTAAATCGAACTCAAACTCTTCCCGTCCAATCCGCAAAATAAATACTCCCTTGCTTGCCATGAGATTCGAACCTAGGCTCCTCTGCACCCTTAATGACGCCTTGCCACTAGACCACTCACTTTATTGTGTCTAAAATCATACGCAACTAAATATAACCCTATGGCAAAATTCTAGAGTCTATTTAAAAAGAAAACCAAAATGCAAGAGCCAAGACTTGAACCTTGGACCTCCTTCCTTCCTTTTGAAGTCACCCCCTGTCTCTTATGTGGCGTCACTTTGCCACTACACCACACACTCCACTTGTGTTATTTTTCTCCATATTTTATTCTTAAAGCCTACCTACTAACTCCCAGGGTTTTATTCACTTAAAACTAAAATTTTTCCTATGGCCTAACTTTAACCCGGGACTTCATAAAAGCCCCCTAACCTTCCAAAATCACTCACCTACTAGATCAAACTTGCATTAAAGCCGTTCTCTTGTTCCTAAAAATTTTAAATGCTCCTACGCCTAAGGCCCACTGGGCCCAATCCTACTAGGCCCAACTTTGGGATGTTACAAAAAGTGTAATAAAAACAAATAATAACAAGTAAATAAACAAAAAGGAATATAATAATAGTAATAATAATATGAAGTTAATTAATTTAATAGTATAATAATAACAACAACAAAAGAAGGACTAAATTAAACTTTTATATAAAATTATGGGTAAAATTAGAAATAAAAAAGGGTAAAGGACCAAGTTGAACACGCGAATAACAAGGAGGGATCAAAGTGTGAAATAATCTCCACCTTCCAAAACGCACAGCTTCAAGGTGGACCAAATTAAAATTGAAATAAATTATAAGGTAAAAATTAGAAAAAAAGAAAAACTTAATTGCGAAATGATTAAAAAGCAGAAGGGCCAAAAGCGCAAATAGCCCATCAATCAAAAACACGCAGATCTTCTGGATGGGTCGGGTCAGCGTGCGAGTTGAGCATGAAACGACGCCGTTTTGGCTTTTATTCTTTGGCCCAAAATGACGTCGTTTGGCCCTGCCTATATAAGCCACTTTTTTTTTAAATTTTATTTTTTTCTTTCCTTCTTCAAAAAAAAAATCCTCTCTCTTCTCTCTCTCTCTCCTGTCAACCCAGATTCGCCAAGCTCAGGTCATCAAGAATCACGCTAACAACCGTCTTGTCATTGGCGTCTGCATACGTCATATATAAAGCTGAAACTCGTAAAAGGGCTTTTTATCCTTTCGGCTCCTCGAACCCCGATATGGGGGTATTTTTCATTGAAACTCAGCCAAAATGGTAAAGCCCAAAGGAAACTCTCCGGCTTCCCTGTCTACATATCGGCAAAGGTAGTCCATCATCGGGGACGACGTCCTCTTCCCCATTTGTGGCGGTGACAAATCGGTAAGTTTTTTTATTTATTTTATGCCTTAAAAAAATAAAAGTAAAACAATATAAAAAAATAACCTCTTGGCGATTCCTGTTCTCTTTTTCGATTAATATCGTGTGTAAAAAATACAAATCAGTGCTTCGGCTTTTTATGGCCAAGAATATTACAAAGTTTATTATTTTCTTGTGTTTCTCTGCTGCCATTTTTCTTTTCTTTTTTTGCTCTGTTTTGCAGGTTTAGGCAAGGTCAATGGAAAGGACCTTGCCATTTCGGTGCAAGGCGGCCAGGCGCGTCATGAGGCGGGTCTGGGGACGAGGCGCGGGTGATGTGCCCGAGGAGGAACGGCGTGGCTGAAAAAAAAAGCTAGGGTTTCCGCTTATTTTGGGTTTTGGGCTTAGGGTTTTTTTTTATTGGGTTGTTTTGGACTGTAAATATTTTGGACTTTATTATATTTTGGATTTTACTTTTTGTTTGGATTTTTGTGTGTCTAGGCCCAGGCGAATTGGGCCTGTTACAATTCTTAGTAACATTTCCGGCTCATGAATTACTCATCTTAGCTTTGAAACACAAAATCCAAGTTTCCATATACCCAAAAGAATAAATGCAATAATAATGAAACAGAATAAGAATAATCATCAGTCTTTTGTTCTTAAGAGGAGTGGCAACACATTTAACTATCACGACAGCAAAACAGACTTTTAGCGGCCTTTTTTTATGCCTTTAGCGGTGTTTATAAACGTCACTGATAGTATTTGCAACGGTTTTAGAACCGCAGCAAAAAATGCCACTAAAACAAACGCCGCTAAATGTCATGACTTTTAGCGGCGCTTCTACCAAAAACGCCGCTAAATGTCATGACTTTTAGCGGCGCTTCTCCCACAAACGCTTACTTTTAGCGGCGCTTCTACCAAAAATGCCGCTAAATGTCATGACTTTTAGCGGCGCTTTTCACACAAACGGTGCTAATTTGTACATATTTGCAATGTACAATTTGTCCAATATCATACCCCTCCTGCATTAAAACCAACCAATAACAGCAAATGTAGCATATAATTCCAACCCAAAACAGAAATGTAGCATAAAAATCACACCAAATGCATTAATTCTAAATGATACTTCAAATTCAATAAAAGATATGTGATATAAATTAATAAATGAATTATAACGGAAAATATTCTTACAATAATGTTAAATGTAATAATGTTAAAAATAATCTTACAACGAGAAACTAAATGTCTAAGATGGCGGCTTGCGACAAATTGAAACATCTCAGATCATATGTCAAGTCAGAGTAAGCTCATCATACTTTTTGTTCTACTCTGCTAGCATCGCTGCTGCCTCTGCCTCGCTTCATCATCGTCGCTTCCGCATCCGTCAAGTCGCTATTCTGAGTTCTTCATATTTTCTTTGAACAATAGCAATTTGCTCAACCGTGCTCGCTTGCATCTAAGCTATCTGGTCTTTTAGCCTCTGAACTTCAGCTCGAGATTGACTCTCGAAAGTCATGTATTGCTGGGAGCCGGATCAAAAATATTGGGTCGGGGTAACACCAGATCCTTGAAATCGAACCCGACCATACCTTCCAGGACCCAAAACATCAATAATGAAAAAATAGCAAATGTAGCATATAATTCCAAAAAAAAAGCAAATGTAGCATAAAAATTCTGACCATACCTTTTAGGACCCAAAACATCAGTAATAATTCTGTTATCGATATCCTCAAGATTAACGGAACTATCAGTCGAAGCAGCCACTTCATACTCTGCCTTCTTCTCTTTTAGTTTCTCCTAATAAATCAATTAAACAGTTAGAAACGAAATATACAATAAGAAAGAATGGAACATAACTTAACCTTATTAATTTTAACTACTAACGAAGAATTAAACTATTATAATTAAACATTATACATATTTATAATAAATCAAATATTATTAAGTAAATATACCATAATCTCTCCAGCTTCGGATGTCATCGAAGACCCATCCTTCTTCTTATGCGTAATGTCAAAAAGCTGAACGCGTCTAACTTTTTTACCAGATGAGGCTTCCTACAGTTTAGTAGTAAAAATATAATTTAATAGTATGAAGTCATTAATATTTGATAGAATGAATAAATTATAATACCTCGGCCTCAACTACAGAAGCAAAACTTCTCGACCCTGCCATGTGTGTGAATTTTTGTTTCTGCCTACTACTCGTTCCAACGCGCTCACGGTCCTACATAATGAAATTATTATTATGTATATAGTAAATACTATAAACCAAAAAATTTATAAGAGTTTAGAACTAGGTAATACCTCTCCTTTCTTTGAGTTCCAAAATCTAACCGCATCTTCCCATTGATACCTCAACATTCCCGGAGGAACATTTTGCAATTTATCCTCGAAGCTTATGTCTTTCTTAAAATATTCTTTTTTTCAATGTGCTTTTATGGTCTCTCCATTTTTTTCCCAATGTCTTCTTTATATAGTCATCGGAGACCTCCAAAGCAAATCTCTCCTAAAAAACATAAGTTTAGAAAGTAAATATAAATGAAACTTCAACCAAAGTGTTATAAATTACATTCACGTTTTGTTACCTTAATGTTATCGAGAGCTTGATTTTTGTTTCCATCAGGCATGTGAGGTCATGACCTTTAGCGGCATTTTTTCCTCATAAACGCCGCTAAAGTTTGCGGCATTTTTTGCGGCGCTTCTAAAAGCGCCGCAAATACTATTAGTGGCGCTTATAAATGCTGCTAAAGGCCTAAAAAAACACCGCTAAAAGTCTATTTTGCTGTTGTGTTAGCAACTAAGAACTTTTTAGTTCCAACATTTTCGACTTTTATTTATGATCCAACGATGTCCATAATTCCTTAGCAGTTTTCTTAACACTATACACTTCGTACAGTGCATCCGACAATCCATTCAGGATGTAGTTTTGGCATAGAAAATCTGAATGTTTCCAAGCTTCAACAGCAGTGAAAGCGATAACTTCATCTACCTCGGCCACTTTAATAGTAGGAGGGTCATCTTTCAAATTTTTGGTCAAGTTCAACATGGTCAAATAAAACAACATTTTATGTTGCCAAGTCTTGAAATTCTATCCTGAGAATTTTGTAGGTTTCTCGTTATGGATTACAACAACCACCACCGGTAATACTGAGTTTGTAACAGACCGAATCTGACCCTAATCAGAAAGGTGGTTTTGGGACCATGAATCCGAGCCCGAGAAATGTTTACATATTATATTTAGTGTTTATTATGTATGTATTATTATGTGTGAAAGTTTCGTAGAAAAATTTTATCGTTTAAGTGTCGAATTAGATAAAAATGACTTAATCGCATAAAAAGTAAAAGTGGCCAACTAAAGTGAAATGTGTTAAATTGAGCATGGCTCTTTAATGTGAGGTAGTAAAAGGGCAAATAGCCCATTTTAAGGTTAATGGCCGCCACCTTAGTTGCATGTAATAGTGTTTGGATTATTATAATGTATATTATTATATTATATGTTAAAATAATGAATAAATATATGATAATAAAACAATAAAATAAAAGCCATTCATTTTGTTCATCCTTGGCGAAAGAAACACAAAAGAAAAGGGAGAAAAGCCTTTGAACATTCGGCATTATTCAAGCAAAGTTGGGTAAGAAATCTAGCTCGGTTTTGTTAATTTTACGTTTTTGAGATCGTTGCTTAGTATATTACCCACCCATGCTAAAATTTCTAAGATTAGTGTGTATATATGAATCGCCATGGATGAATTCTTGAGATTTTGATGTTTAATGATGTTAGATGAAAGGTATGTTAAAAATTAGTATATTATGTGTTGGAAGTTTTGGTGAAATTGTGTTTTAGGGCCAATTTGTAAAAATAAAATTTTAGAGGGCTTGATTGCAAAATAAATGAAAGATATGGACTTGTGTAGTCCTTATACACATTCGCCTTTAAAGAGTATGGGGTAATTTGATGTATTTTGAGTTTTATGCAAATAGGACTAAATTGTAAAGTTGTGAAATAATAGGGGTAAAATAGTAATTTGCCCATTTATGTGCTTAGGGACTAAATTGAGATAAATTGTGCTTGAATAAGCTAAATTTAATGTGTTTTAGATCAAGAGCAAAGAAAACGGAGTTAGATCGGGGAAAGACGAAGGTTCTCGAATAAGCCGATTCGCACTACCTATTGACAACCGAGGTAAGTCCTAAGCGTAAATTTGTTAAAGAATTATTCATGAACTTATTAAATGATAATGTTTGATAAATTTTAGTATATAATCATGTTATAGCCGAATGTATATATGTGTATTGGATTGATTTCATAAATTGATAATGTGATATGAATAAGTGTATCAATGTGAATTGTGGGATTGTACGATGAAGTAATGTTTTATTTGTTTAAGGTGAATAAGTTTAGTTGAATTGGATATGTAATATAGATATGAAATGTGTGTGGAATGATTGATCACATTGATATATTCGGCTTAGTGCCTAGCGGCTTCGTCTTCAAGTGATATATTCGCTTAGTGCCTAGCGGTGCTTCGTGCTTGTGATATATTCGGGCTTAGTGCTCAGCGTGCTTCATACCGTGATTTATTTCGGACTTTAAACGCCTAGCAGGTGCTTTATGCCGGTGATATGCTATAAGTGGAAGTTCGAACATCAAACAAGGTGAGATGTTTATATAGTGTTATGTGGTAAAGGTTCGTAAGAACTAATTCACCATTTTAGTAAGGAATGAAGTGAACAAAAGAATTCTTAATGTATAATTAAAGATCGTTGATATGTGTGATAAAAGTGCTTGTTCTTGTGTATAAATGGAAATAGAATATCGATGCCTAGATTGGTTTTCGATGTTATTGTATTGATATTTAAGTAAAGAGTATTACTATTATTCAATGATCTATATTTTATATAATGAAATAATTATGTGTTATATTATATGCTCATTATATTTATGTATGCTTGGGACTTACTAAGCTAGTAAGCTTACTGTGTGTGTATCTTTGTTTATCTTTGTTTTATAGATTGTGATTCGAACTACGGGCTCAAAGGATCATTCGTGAAGTCAACCACACTATCGACTTTCTTTTGGTATTAAAAACTTAGTTTGTTATTCAAAAGGGCATGTATAGGCTAGATTAAAGCGTATAACTAATGTTTTGTAATAGTGTAAATATGCTAGCTATGCTAAAATGGCTATCTATTTTGAATAACTTGTTTCGTGTTTTGATGATATTGTTTGCTCATGCCATGAACTATTATTTATGCTTGATTATGGTTTAACATGTGTGTGAGTGGCATTATTGTTTATGCATGTTAGATTGTGATAAGAAAGACTTATTAATTGGTTCATGTTAATGAGCTTAATATTTGGTATATTCATTGATAATGTTTGGACTAAGATTCGCTATGAGAAATGGTAAATGATAGTTATGGTTTAGGTATGTTTGGTTAGCTTTATTGGATAGTTAAAAGTGCCAAGTTGATGTTAATAATAATATGGGATGCGCATATGTGTGGCTGTAATATTTGGTTCATTTTGATATGCGTTATGGTGTGGCTGAATCAGTGACTAGTAATAAGATGAAAAATAAAGTTTAGGTATACAAATGTACTTGTGAATTAGGGATGTAGGTAGGTTCGGTTAGAAGCTAGTCTTTCATAAAATGCAACAAAACAGCTTGTAGTAGCAGCAGTGATGTGAGTTAGAAAAATCACAAAAATAGGGTATATTGAATTAGAAGGTGAATGAGATATGAAATTAAACCTTATTGTGTCTATTTTTACATAAAAGAAACAGAGTAGGCAAAGATTTATATATTATGAGATAATTAAGTTTTAGTGAGACCTGCTCTGAATGAATTCATGAGTCACTGTTCTGTTTTAGAAAAATTATCAAAATTGTAAAAAATCATTAAGAAGCATAGTTTATATGTGTAGAACCCTTAATGAGTTTTTTTTTCATTGGTATAAACAAGAACATTATAGGAAATTTGTGTAATGAGATAACTGTATTTTTGTAGAGACAGGTCAGAATTGTCAAGCAGTGTAATAAGGGTAACTTTGATGAATAAACTGTACTAATTTGCCACATGAAAAATTCTGGAAAAATTATGGTGAAAAGTTATATGAGTCTAGTTTCAAGGAAAATTTACGGATCTAAATTTTGAGTTTTGTAACTCGAGTTATGGTCGATTTAGTCAGCATGATGCAGTTGGACAGCTTTAAAATCTTACACCCCGAGTTAATAGTCAAGTCTAGTAATGCCATGTACTCGATTCCGGCAAGGGTTTCGGGTATGGGGTGTTACATTTATTGGTATCGAGCTACGGTTTAGTCGATTCTAGGACTACCATAGTATGAAAGAGTCTAGCTATACATGCCTTTAAATTGTATATATGATAGTGTGGTGACTCACGACAATTTCGATTGTATTTTATATAGTAAATGGATTACGATCCGATAGAGCCGTAGCCAATGATGTGGAGAGTGTCGCTGGTCTCACACATGGATCAGTGCCACTAGACTCTCAACCATTCACGGGTAACCACGAGGGAGAGGCTAAACAAGCCTTCTATCAAATGATGAATGAATGGTTTGCCCATTTATTCGAGAATAATCCAACAGTACAACAACATCCACCCCGAATAATCCAACTCCTGTACCTTCAAGACCCCTATGATAGATCCAATGAGATCTAGTAGGCCTCTGTTGATAAAATTAGGAAATTTAAATAAGAATTCAAGGCCAATGATAATGATGATGCGAGCGAGCTGAATTGTGGCTTGATAACACTATTCGGTACTTGATGAGCTATCCCGCACTCAGCATTTAATGTTTGAAATGTGATATATCCTTGCTCGGGACACCGCCTATCACCGTGGAATACACTAGTATCGTGGTTCCAAAAGAAAAAGTGACATGGGATTTCTTTCGAATGAGTTCAAGAAATATATCGACCAGAGGTTCATCGACCGAAACGTAAAGGATTCCTTGAATTAAAACAGGGCAAATGACCGTGACGGAATATGAGCGAAAGTTTGTCGATTGAGCCGATATGCTCGAGTGTGTATCAACTGAAGCCATTATGTGCAAAAGGTTTGAAGATGGCTTGAATGAAGACTTAAAGTTGCTTGTTGGCATTCTTGAAATCAAAGAGTTTGTGACACTTGTTGAGCGAGCTTGCAAGGCTGAAGAGCTCGGGAAGGAGAAAAGAAAGGCCGAGACCGAAGCTAGAGATGCTCGTAAGAGACCGTCGGGTAAGAATTTTCATTCCACATCTAAGAAGTTTAGAGATGACTTCAGTCGACACAAAGCTACTTCAGATTCATCTAGACGTGATTGACCTCCAGTGGATTCCCGAGCTATCTCGATGACCAGTGTTGGTAACGTCCCACAGAATCGAGTTGAATGTAAACATTGTGGAAAATGGCATCCTGGGAGTTGTAGAGTTCGTGACCGGTCTTGTTTTAAATGTGGATTCTCAGACCATTTTATTCGAGAGTGCCCGATGTTAACTGAGACGAATCCAGCACAGAACTCTAGACCAAGTAGTGCATCAGTACGGGGCAGACCACCCAGACATTCTGGCAATGTAGGTGGTAGTCAGAGAGGGAAAAAGAACACAACATATCGATCAGAGGCTAGAGCTCCAGCAAGAGCTTATATTACTCGAGCTAGAGAGGATGCCGCTTCTCCGGATGTCATTCTTGGTACTTTCACCCTTTATGATACTACTTGTGATTGCATTGATTGATCCTAGTTCGACCCATTCATATGTATGTGAAACTGGTATTCGATAAGACTCGCCATTGAGTCTCTCGAGTTTGTGATTCGTATCCAACCCTTTGGGTAGATGTGTGTTTGTTAATAAAGTGTGTAAAAGTTGCCCATTGATGATTCGGGATTTTGTTTCCCGTTGATTTAATGTCTGCCTTTCGATGAGTTTGATATAATTCGGAATGGACCGTTAACCGCATGATGCGGTGGTGAATTGCAAAAGAAAGCTTATCGATTTGAGACACCGTAATGGTGAGATCATTAGAATCGAATCCATGATTCGTGGGTTTCTCAGTTATATCATCGATGTTAGCTCAAAAGTATGTGAGAAAAGGTGTGAAGCTTATTTGGCTTATGTGCCGGATAATAAAGTGTCTGAGAAATGATTGAATCATCTGATTGTATGTGAATACTGGATGTGTTTCTGAAGAACTACGGGTTTACCCCTATACGAGAGATTGAGTTTGGCATTGAATTAGCTCCAGAACGACTCGATCTCAATAGCTCCATGTCGGATGGCACCTCTCGAGCTAAAAGAGTGAAAGCACAGATTGCAAGAGTTAACAGATAGGGGCTTTGCACGACCAAGTTTCTCTCCTTGGGTGCACCATTTTTTGTGAGAAAGAAAGATGGAACGATGCGAATGTGTATTGACTATCGGCAATCGAATAAGGTAACTATAAAGAATAAGTACCGTTACCTCGGATTGATGATTTGTTTGATCGATTGAAAGGCGCGGTATTTTCGAAGATTGGGTTATTATCGATTCTAGTCGAGATACAGATGTGCCAAAGACGCATTTGGACGAGGTACGGACATTTTGAGTTTTGGTAATGCCTTTTGGGCTTACTAATGCACTGCTATTTTTATGGATTTGATGAATCGGGTTTTTAGACAGTTTTTGGATCGATTTGTGGTGGTGTTTATTGATGACATATTGATCTACTCCAAAGATGAAATTGAACACACTGAACATTTGAGGTTAGTGCTACAAACTTTGCGAGATCATCAGCTGTATGCAAAGTTTAGTAAGTGTGAGTTCGGATGAAAGAGGTCACTTTTTGGGACATGTGGTTTCAAAGATCGCATTCGAGTTGATCCGAACAAAATCTCGGCTATACTTGATTGGAAGCCACCAAAAATGTTTCCGAGATTCAATTTTTCGGGACTTGCGGGTTACTATCGACGATTTGTGAAAGATTTTTCTATGATAGCTACCCGCTGACAAGGTTATCGCAGAAAGATGTCCTGCTCGAGTGGTCAAAAAATGTCGAAAAAGTTTTGATCGGTTGAAAGCTCTTTTGATGTAAGCTCCAGATTAGTTCACTGAATCGGGTAAAGAATTCGTTGTTTATTCGATGCTTCTTTAAATGGTTTGGGTTGCGTTTGATGCGAAGGCAAAGTGGTAGCCTATGCTTCAAGACAATTGAAGCCGCACGAAAAAAAATTACCCGACGATGACTTAGAGCTTGCGACCATTGTTTTCGCATTGAAAATTTGGCGTCACTATTTATTTGGCGAGAAATGTCACATTTATTCAGATCATAAAAGTCTAAAGTATTTAATGACTCGTAAAGACCTGAATTTGAGACAACGCAGTGGCTAGAGTGTTGAAAGACTATGAATTGGTGATTGACTATCAACCGGAAAAGCTAATGTTGTTGCGTATCGTTAAGTCGAAATTATTAGTTGCTCTTCGTGCATTAAATGCACAAATGGCTATGTCTAGTGATGGTTCGATCATAGCCGAGTTGCGAGCAAGACCGATGTTTATCCAACGAATTTGTGATGCATGTAAAGTCGACAAGAATGTGATTGCTAAACTAATTCGGCAGAAAAGGTGCAGAGTCGATTTTCAGATTGATGCAAATGACTGCTTGAATTTTAAAAGCGAATGTGTGTTCCAAAGAACTCGATTTGATATGATGATTTTGAGTGAGGCTCATAGTGGCCGACTATCGATACATCCGGGTAGCACGAAAATGTATAACGACTTGAAACAGTTCTATTGGTGGCCTGGTATGAAACGTGATATATCCGAATTTGTTTCAAAGTGCCTAATTTGTCGCTAAGTAAAAGCGAGCATCAAGTGCCTTCGGGTTGCTTGACCGATCATGATACCCGAGTGGAAATGGGATAAAATTACAATGGATTTTGTATCCGGTTTTCCTATGACACCGAGTAAGAAAGATGCCGATGGGTGATAGTTGATAGACCGACTAAATCAGTTCATTTTGTGCTGATTCAGATAGACTTTTCACTCGATAAACTTGCCGAATTGTATGTTTCGCAGATTGTAAGATTGCATGGTGTACTGAGCTCCATTGTGTCGACAGAGACCGAGATTTACATCGCGATTTTGGAAGAAGTTGCAAAATGCTTTAGGTACTAAACTACATTTTAGTACGACCTTTCATCTGCAGATGCACGATCGATCCGAGCGAACTATTCAAATACTTGAGGACATGTTGAGATGTTATGTTCGAGTTTGAAGGTACGTGGAACGATACCTACCTTTGATTGAATTTGCTTACAATAATAGCTTTCAATCAAGTATCAAAATGGCACCTTATGAAGCCTTATACAAAGAAAATGTCAAACACCATTATATTGGATGAGCTCGGTGAAAATAAGATACACGGGTTGATTTGATTAAAGAGATCGAATGTAGTGGCCATAATCAAAGATAATTTGAAAGTCGATCGATCGACAAAAGTCCTATGCTGATTTGAAATGTAAAGATATTGAATTCGGATCGGAGATCGAGTCTTTTTAAAGGTTTCACCATGGAAGAAAGTGCACCGTTTTGGTAGGAAAGGCAAGTTGAGCCCGAGGTTCATTGGACCGTATGAAATCATTGAACGTGTTGGGCCTGCTGCTTATAAATTGAAGCTACCTCCTAATTAGAAAAGATACACGATGTATTTCATGTTTCTATGCTCTGTAGATATGGATCGATCCGTCACATGTGATTGCTCCGGTTCGAGATTGAGATACTACCGATATGACGATGAGGAAAAGCCGATCCGTATTCTAGCTCTAAGGAAATGAAAGAGCTAAGAAACAAAAGATTTCCTTAGTGAAGGTGTTATGAAATCGACATGGAGTTGAAGAGGCAACGTGGGAGCCTGAGGATTCAATGAGGCAACAATATCCGACATTGTTTAACGGTAAGATTTTCGGGACGAAAATCCTTAAGGGGAGAGTTGTAATGACCTAATCGACCCTAATCGAAGGTGGTTTCGGGACCACGAATCCGAGCCCGAGAAATGTTTACATATTATATTTAGTGTTTATTATGTATGTATTATTATGTGTGAAAGTTTCAGAGAAAATTTTATCGTTTAAGTGTCGAATTAGATAAAAATGACTTAATCGCATAAAAAGTAAAAGTGGCCAACTAAAGTGAAATGTGTTAAATTGAGCATGGCTCTTTAATGTGAGGTAGTAAAAGGGCAAATAGCCCATTTTAAGGTTAATGGCCGCCACCTTAGTTGCATGTAATAGTGTTTGGATTATTATAATGTATATTATTATATTATATGTTAAAATAATGAATAAATATATGATAATAAAACAATAAAATAAAAGCCATTCATTTTGTTCATCCTTGGCCGAAAGAAACACAAAAGAAAAGGGAGAAAAGCCTTTGAACATTCGGCATTGTGTATCTTTGTTTATCTTTGTTTTATAGATTGTGATTCAACTACGGGCTCAAAGGATCATTCGTGAAGTCAACCACACTATCGACTTTCTTTTTGGTATTAAAAACTTAGTTTGTTATTCAAAAGGGCATGTATAGGCTAGATTAAAGCGTATAACTAATGTTTTGTAATAGTGTAAATATGCTAGCTATGCTAAAATGGCTATCTATTTTGAATAACTTGTTTCGTGTTTTGATGATATTGTTTGCTCATGCCATGAACTATTATTTATGCTTGATTATGGTTTAACATGTGTGTGAGTGGCATTATTGTTTATGCATGTTAGATTGTGATAAGAAAGACTTATTAATTGGTTCATGTTAATGAGCTTAATATTTGGTATATTCATTGATAATGTTTGGACTAAGATTCGCTATGAGAAATGGTAAATGATAGTTATGGTTTAGGTATGTTTGGTTAGCTTTATTGGATAGTTAAAAGTGCCAAGTTGATGTTAATAATAATATGGGATGCTATGTGTGGCTGTAATATTTGGTTCATTTTGATATGCATATGACCTTGGTTATGGTGTGGCTGAATCAGTGACTAGTAATAAGATGAAAAATAAAGTTTAGGTATACAAATGTACTTGTGAATTAGGGATGTAGGTAGGTTCGGTTAGAAGCTAGTCTTTCATAAAATGCAACAAAACAGCTTGTAGTAGCAGCAGTGATGTGAGTTAGAAAAATCACAAAAAATAGGGTATATTGAATTAGAAGGTGAATGAGATATGAAATTAAACCTTATTGTGTCTATTTTTACATAAAAGAAACAGAGTAGGAAAAAGATTTATATATTATGAGATAATTAAGTTTTAGTGAGACCTGCTCTGAATGAATTCATGAGTCACTGTTCTGTTTTAGAAAAATTATCAAAATTGTAAAAAATCATTAAGAAGCATAGTTTATATGTGTAGAACCCTTAATGAGTCTTTTTTCATTGGTATAAACAAGAACATTATAGGAAATTTGTGTAATGAGATAACTGTATTTTTGTAGAGACAGGTCAGAATTGTCAAGCAGTGTAATAAGGGTAACTTTGATGAATAAACTGTACTAATTTGCCACATGAAAATTCTGGAAAAATTATGGTGAAAAGTTATATGAGTCTAGTTTCAAGGAAAATTTACGGATCTAAATTTTGAGTTTTGTAACTCGAGTTATGGTCGATTTAGTCAGCATGATGCAGTTGGACAGCTTTAAAATCTTACACCCCGAGTTAATAGTCAAGTCTAGTAATGCCATGTACTCGATTCCGCAAGGGTTTGGTATGGGGTGTTACATTTATTGGTATCAGAGCTACGGTTTAGTCGATTCTAGGACTACCATAGTATGAAAGAGTCTAGCTATACATGCCTTTAAATTGTATATATGATAGTGTGGTGACTCCTGACAATTTCGATTGTATTTTATATAGTAAATGGATTACGATCCCGATAGAGCCGTAGCCAATGATGTGGAGAGTGTCGCTACTGGTCTCGCACATGGATCGGTGCCACTAGACTCTCAACCAGATTACGGGTAACCACGAGGAGAGGCTAAACAAGCCTTCTATCAAATGATGAATGAATGGTTTGCCCATTTATTCGAATAATCCAACAGTACAACAACATCCACCCCGAATAATCCAACTCCGGTACCTTCAGACTTCTATGATAGATCCAATGAGATCTAGTAGGCCTCTGTTGATAAAATTAGGAAATTTGGGGCGAGAATTCAAGGCCAATGATAATGATGATGCAGAGCGAAATGAATTGTGGCTTGATAACACTATTCGGTACTTGATGAGCTATCCCGCACTCCATTTAATGTTTGAAATGTGATATATCCTTGCTCCGGGACACTGCCTATCACTGGTGGAATACACTAGTATCAGTGGTTCCAAAAGAAAAAGTGACATGGGATTTCTTTCAGAATGAGTTCCGCAAGAAATATATCAGCCAGAGGTTCATCGACCAGAAACGTAAAGAATTCCTTGAATTAAAACAGGGGCAAATGACCGTGACGGAATATGAGCGAAAGTTTGTCAGATTGAGCCGATATGCTCGAGAGTGTGTATCAACTGAAGCCATTATGTGCAAAAGGTTTGAAGATGGCTTGAATGAAGACTTAAAGTTGCTTGTTGGCATTCTTGAAATCAAAGAGTTTGTGACACTTGTTGAGCGAGCTTGCAAGGCTGAAGAGCTCGGGAAGGAGAAAAGAAAGGCCGAGACCGAAGCTAGAGATGCTCGTAAGAGACCGTCGGGTAAGAATTTTCATTCCACATCTAAGAAGTTTAGAGATGACTTGATCGACACAAAGCTACTTGATTCATCTAGACGTGATTGACCTCCGGTGGATTCCCGAGCTATCTCGATGACCGGTGTTGGTAACGTCCCCACGTAATCGAGTTGAATGTAAACATTGTGGAAAATGGCATCCTGGAGTTGTAGAGTTCGTGACGGTCTTGTTTTAAATGTGGATTCTCGCACCATTTTATTCGAGAGTGCCCGATGTTAATCGAGACGAATCCAAAGATGAACTCTAGACCAAGTAGTGCATCGATGCAGGCGGACCACCCGGACATTCGGCAATGTAGGTGGTAGTCGAGAGGAAAAAGAACACAACATATCGATCGAGGCTAGAGCTCCAAGAAGAGCTTATATTACTCGAGCTAGAGAGGATGTTTGCTTCTCCGGATGTCATTCTTGGTACTTTCACCCTTTATGATACTACTTGTGATTGCATTGATTGATCCTAGTTCGACCCATTCATATGTATGTGAAACTACGGTATTGATGAAGACTCGCGCCATTGAGTCTCATCGAGTTTGTGATTCGGGTATCCAACCCTTTGGGTAGATGTGTGTTTGTTAATAAAGTGTGTAAAAGTTGCCCATTGATGATTCGGGATTTTTGTTTCCAGTTGATTTAATCTTTGTTGCCTTTCGATGAGTTTGATATAATTCGGAATGGATGGTTAACTTCGCATGATGCAAGGTGAATTGCAAAAGAAAGCTTATCGATTTGAGACACCGAATGGTGAGATCATTAGAATCGAATCCGATGATTCGTGGGTTTCTCAGATTATATCATCGATGTTAGCTCAAAAGTATGTGAGAAAAGGGTGTGAAGCTTATTTGGCTTATGTGCTGGATAATAAAGTGTCTGAGAAACAGATTGAATCTGTACGGATTGTATGTGAATACTCAGATGTGTTTCCTGAAGAACTACCGGGTTTACCCCCTATACGAGAGATTGAGTTTGGCATTGAATTAGCTCCAGGAACGACTCCGATCTCAATAGCTCCATATCGGATGGCACCTCATCGAGCTAAAAGAGTGAAAGCACAGCTTGCAAGAGTTAACAGATAGGGCTTTGCACGACCAAGTTTCTCTCCTTGGGTGCACCATTCTTTTGTGAGAAAGAAAGATGGAACGATGCGAATGTGTATTGACTATCGGCAAGCTGAATAAGGTAACTATAAAGAATAAGTACCGTTACCTCGGATTGATGATTTGTTTGATCGGTTGAAAGGCGTCGCGATAGACTTGAAGATTGGGTTATTATCGATTCTTGAGTCGAGATACTGAGATGTGCCAAAGACGCATTTCGGACGAGGTACGGACATTTTGAGTTTTTGGTAATGCCTTTTGGGCTTACTAATGCACTCTTATTTTATGGATTTGATGAATCGGGTTTTAGGCAGCTTTTGGATCGATTTGTGGTGGTGTTTATTGATGACATATTGATCTACTCCAAAGATGAAATTGAACACGCTGAACATTTGAGGTTAGTGCTACAAACTTTGCGAGATCATCACCGTATGCAAAGTTTAGTAAGTGTGAGTTCGGATGAAAGAGGTCACTTTTTGGGACATGTGGTTTGACATCGGGCATTCGAGTTGATCCGAACAAAATCTCGGCTATACTTGATTGGAAGCCACCAAAAATGTTTAGAGATTCAAGTTTTACGGGACTTGCGGGTTACTATCGACGATTTGTGAAAGATTTTTCTATGATAGCTACCCGTTGACAAGGTTCTCGCAGAAAGATGTCCTGTTCGAGTGGTCAAAAAATGTCGAAAAAGTTTTGATCGGTTGAAAGCTCTTTTGATGAAGCTCGATATTAGTTCAAATTTGAATCGGGTAAAGAATTCGTTGTTTATTCTGATGCTTCTTTAAATGGTTTGGGTTGCGTTTTGATGCAGGAAGGCAAAGTGGTAGCCTATGCTTCAAGACAATTGAAGCCGCACGAGAAAAATTACCCGACGCATGACTTAGAGCTTGCAGCCATTGTTTTCGCATTGAAAATTTGGCGTCACTATTTATTTGGCGAGAAATGTCACATTTATTCAGATCATAAAAGTCTAAAGTATTTAATGACTCAGAAAGACCTGAATTTGAGACAACGCAGGTGGCTAGAGCTGTTGAAAGACTATGAATTGGTGATTGACTATCAACCGGGAAAAGCTAATGTTGTTGCAGATGCGTTAAGTCAGAAATTATTAGTTGCTCTTCGTGCATTAAATGCACAAATGGCTATGTCTAGTGATGGTTCGATCATAGCCGAGTTGCGAGCAAGACCGATGTTTATCCAACGAATTTGTGATGCACAGAAAGTCGACAAGAATGTGATTGCTAAACGAATTCAGTGTGAAAAAGGTGCAGAGTCAGATTTTCAGATTGATGCAAATGACTGTTTGAATTTTAAAAGCCGAATGTGTGTTCCAAAGAACTCAGATTTGATACAGATGATTTTGAGTGAGGCTCATAGTGGCCGACTATCGATACATCCGGGTAGCACGAAAATGTATAACGACTTGAAACAGTTCTATTGGTGGCCTGGTATGAAACGTGATATATCTGAATTTGTTTCAAAGTGCCTAATTTGTCAGCAAGTAAAAGCAGAGCATCAAGTGCCTTCTGGGTTGCTTCAGCCGATCATGATACCTGAGTGGAAATGGGATAAAATTACAATGGATTTTGTATCCGGTCTTCCTATGACACCGAGTAAGAAAGATGCCGTATGGGTGATAGTTGATAGACTGACTAAATCAGCTCATTTTGTGCTGATTCGTACAGACTTTTCACTCGATAAACTTGCCGAATTGTATGTTTCGCAGATTGTAAGATTGCATGGTGTACCGAGCTCCATTGTGTCAGACAGAGACCCGAGATTTACATCGCGATTTTGGAAGAAGTTGCAAAATGCTTTAGGTACTAAACTACATTTTAGTACAGCCTTTCATCTGCAGACAGACGATCAGTCTGAGCGAACTATTCAAATACTTGAGGACATGTTGAGATGTTGCGTTCTCGAGTTTGAAGGTACGTGGGAACGATACCTACCTTTGATTGAATTTGCTTACAATAATAGCTTTCAATCAAGTATCAAAATGGCACCTTATGAAGCCTTATACATGAAAATGTCAAACACCATTATCTTTGGATCGAGCTCGGTGAAAATAAGATACACGGGGTTGATTTGATTAAAGAGACTGAACAGAAAGTGGCCATAATCAAAGATAATTTGAAAGCTGCATCAGATCGACAAAAGTCCTATGCTGATTTGAAATGTAAAGATATTGAATTCCAGATCGGAGATCGAGTCTTTTTAAAGGTTTCACCATGGAAGAAAGTGCACCGTTTTGGCCGGAAAGGCAAGTTGAGCCCGAGGTTCATTGGACCGTATGAAATCATTGAACGTGTTGGGCCTGTTGCTTATAAATTGAAGCTACCCTCTGAATTAGAAAAGATACACGATGTATTTCATGTTTCTATGCTCGTAGATACAGATCGGATCCGTCACATGTTATTGCTCAAAATCGAGATTGAGATACGATCCGATATGACGATGAGGAAAAGCCGATCCGTATTCTAGCTCGGAAATGAAAGAGCTAAGAAACAAAAAGATTTCCTTAGTGAAGGTGTTATGAAATCGACATGGAGTTGAAGAGGCAACGTGGGAGCCTGAGGATTCAATGAGGCAACAATATCCGACATTGTTTAACGGTAAGATTTTCGGGGACGAAAATCCTTAAGGGGGGAGAGTTGTAATAGACCGAATCTGACCCTAATCAGAAAGGTGGTTTCGGGACCACGAATCCGAGCCCGAGAAATGTTTACATATTATATTTAGTGTTTATTATGTATGTATTATTATGTGTGAAAGTTTCGTAGAAAAATTTTATCGTTTAAGTGTCGAATTAGATAAAAATGACTTAATCGCATAAAAAGTAAAAGTGGCCAACTAAAGTGAAATGTGTTAAATTGAGCATGGCTCTTTAATGTGAGGTAGTAAAAGGGCAAATAGCCCATTTTAAGGTTAATGGCCGGCCACCTTAGTTGCATGTAATAGTGTTTGGATTATTATAATGTATATTATTATATTATATGTTAAAATAATGAATAAATATATGATAATAAAACAATAAAATAAAAGCCATTCATTTTGTTCATCCTTGGCCGAAAGAAACACAAAAGAAAAGGGGAGAAAAGCCTTTGAACATTCGGCATTATTCAAGCAAAGTTGGGTAAGAAATCTAGCTCGGTTTTTGTTAATTTTTACGTTTTTGAGATCGTTGCTTAGTATATTACCCGACCCATGCTAAAATTTCTAAGATTAGTGTGTATATATGAATCGGCCATGGATGAATTCTTGAGGTTTTGATGTTTAATGATGTTAGATGAAAGGTATGTTAAAAATTAGTATATTATGTGTTGGAAGTTTTGGTGAAATTGTGTTTTTAGGGCCAATTTGTAAAAATAAAATTTTAGAGGGGCTTGATTGCAAAATAAATGAAAGATATGGACTTGTGTAGTCCTTATACACATTCGGCCTTTAAAGAGTATGGGGTAATTTGATGTATTTTGAGTTTTATGCAAATAGGACTAAATTGTAAAGTTGTGAAATAATAGGGGTAAAATAGTAATTTGCCCATTTATGTGCTTAGGGACTAAATTGAGATAAATTGTGCTTGAATAAGCTAAATTTAATGTGTTTTAGATCAAGAGCAAAGAAAAACGGAGTTAGATCGGGGAAAGACGAAGGTTCTCGAATAGCCGATTCGCACGGCCTATTGACAACCGAGGTAAGTCCTTAAGCAGAAATTTGTTAAAGAATTATTCATGAACTTATTAAATGATAATGTTTGATAAATTTTAGTATATAATCATGTTATAGCCGAATGTATATATGTGTATTGGATTGATTTCATAAATTGATAATGTGATATGAATAAGTGTATCAATGTGAATTGTGGGATTGTACGATGAAGTAATGTTTTATTTGTTTAAGGTGAATAAGTTTAGTTGAATTGGATATGTAATATAGATATGAAATGTGTGTGGAATGATTGATCACATTGATATATTCGGCTTAGTGCCTAGCGTGCTTCGTCTTGAGGCTTAGTGCCTAGTGTGCTTCGTGTGATATATTCGGGCTTAGTGCCTAGCAGGCTTCATGCCGGTGATTTATTTCGGCTTTAAACGCCTAGCAGGCTTTATGCCGGTGATATGCTATAAGTGGAAGTTCTGAACATCAAACAAGGTGAGATGTTTATATAGTGTTATGTGGTAAAGGTTCAGGTAAGAACTAATCCACCATTTTAGTAAGGAATGAAGTGAACAAAAGAATTCTTAATGTATAATTAAAGATCAGTGATATGTGTGATAAAAGTGCTTGTTCTTGTGTATAAATGGAAATAGAAGATCGATGCCTAGATTGGTTTTCGATGTTATTGTATTGATATTTAAGTAAAGAGTATTACTATTATTCAATGATCTATATTTTATATAATGAAATAATTATGTGTTATATTATATGCTCATTATATTTATGTATGCTTGGGACTTACTAAGCTAGTAAGCTTACTGTGTGTGTATCTTTGTTTATCTTTGTTTTATAGATTGTGATTCGAACTACGGGCTCAAAGGATCATTCGTGAAGTCAACCACATTATCGACTTTCTTTTTGGTATTAAAAACTTAGTTTGTTATTCAAAAAGGGCATGTATAGGCTAGATTAAAGCGTATAACTAATGTTTTGTAATAGTGTAAATATGCTAGCTATGCGAAAATGGCTATCTATTTTGAATAACTTGTTTCGTGTTTTGATGATATTGTTTGCTTATGCCATGAACTATTATTTATACTTGATTATGGTTTAACATGTGCGTGAGTGGCATTATTGTTTATGCATGTTAGATTGTGATAAGAAAGACTTATTAATTGGTTCATGTTAATGAGCTTAATATTTGGTATATTCATTGATAATGTTTGGACTAAGATTCGGCTATGAGAAATGGTAAATGATAGTTATGGTTTAGGTATGTTTGGTTAGCTTTATTGGATAGTTAAAAGTGCCAAGTTGATGTTAATAATAATATGGGATGCGCACATGTGTGGTTGTAATATTTGGTTCATTTTGATATGCATATGACCTTGGTTATGGTGTGGCTGAATCAGTGACTAGTAATAAGATGAAAAATAAAGTTTAGGTATACAAATGTACTTGTGAATTAGGGATGTAGGTAGGTTCGGTTAGAAGCTAGTCTTTCATAAAATGCAACAAAACAGCTTGTAGTAGCAGCAGTGATGTGAGTTAGAAAATCACAAAAATAGGGTATATTGAATTAGAAGGTGAATGAGATATGAAGTTAAACCTTATTGTGTCTATTTTTACATAAAAGAAACAGAGTAGGCAAAAGATTTATATATTATGAGATAATTAAGTTTTAGTGAGACCTGCTCTGAATGAATTCATGAGTCACTGTTCTGTTTTGGAAAAATTATCAAAATTGTAAAAAATCATTAAGAAGCATGGTTTATATGTGTAGAACCCTTAATGAGTCTATTTTTCATTGGTATAAACAAGAACATTATAGGAAATTTGTGCAATGAGATAACTGTATTTTTGTAGAGACAGGTCAGAATTGTCAAGCAGTGTAATAAGGGTAACTTTAATGAATAAACTGTACTAATTTGCCACATGAAAAATTCTGGAAAAATTATGGTGAAAATTTATATGAGTCTAGTTTCAAGGAAAATTTACGGATCTAAATTTTGAGTTTTTTAACTCGAGTTATGGTCGATTTAGTCAGCATGACGCAGTTGGACAGCTTTAAAATCTTACACCCCGAGTTAATAGTCAAGTCTAGTAATGCCATGTACTCGATTCCGGCAAGGGTTTCGGGTATGGGGTGTTACAGAGTTTTGGATCGAAGATTGCGTTTGAACCAAAACTTCAGGTTGCGAATTGATTGAATTGGTGGGAGTCTCCATTTTCTGTTAAGAAACAAAACCAGAATTAGAAAACTTATCAACTTTTGTTAGATAATAGGAATCTAATAAAAACCCGAAACAAAAGTTCATACGGTCTAATAAAAAATACAATAAAACAATGTACCAAGTAAGTAACCCTAAAAGAGAGGTGGTGCACTCAGCATAGTTAAATACCAAGTCTTTCAAAGAACCAATCATAGACATGCATTCTCATATTGTCCTTTTAATTCACCATTGATAAATTTCTTTTAATGCAATTTAAAGCCACAACTAAGGTCACCATAAACAGAAAAATTTTCCTTTGATTTGTTAAACGGTAGAATAAAAATTCTGAAACGTGAATCAAAAAAAAATTGTTAAACGGCAGGATTAAATCCCGAAACAAAATTATATCATTAAATCAAATTAAAATCTATTAAACGGCGGGAATAAATTCCTTAATAGAATTATTTAATTACGTCTTTGTTTGGAAACAAAACAATATCGAATAAAATCTTGTTAAACGGCAGGAATAAATCCCGAAACAAATTTTATTCAATTTATTTTCTTGTTTTTGGCAACAAAGTCAAATCAAATAAATCTTTATTAGAAGGTGGAAATAAATCTCGGAACAGATTTAATTTAATTTAATTTAATTTAATTTAATTTAATTTCTTATTTTTGCAACAAAATTAAAATGTAATAAATCAGTTGAACGGCGGGAATCAATCTCGAAACAAATTTTATTTTACTCATTTTTTAAAATAAAACAAAATTTGGAATTAAATCGTTGAACGGCGGGAATAAATCCTGAAACTGTTTTTATTTTACTCATTTTTGGAAATAAAATAAAATTTGTAATAAAATCATTAAACGGTGGGAATCAATCCCGAAACGAATTTTATTTACCTTTAATTTCCTTAGGAAATAAAATCAAAATAATAAAATTCGTTGAATGGAGGGAATAAGTCCCGAAATGGAAAATTGAATAAAATCTGTTAAACGGCGAGAAAAATCCCGAAACAAATTTTATTATTTTTAATATTCATTTGGAAAAAAAATGGAAGAAAAAGAAATCTGTTGAACGGCGGGAAAATCCCGAAACATATTTATTTAATTTTTAAAAGAAAATTAATTTTCGAAATTTTTTTTCTTCGCCTTGGTGTCTCATTTGTCTTGGATTAGAAAAATAAAAAAATAATCGGATATGTCTTAAGATTGTTAGATAAAATACGTTAGCGAACAAAATAAATTAAATATCAATAAACACATATGAAATAAAATATAAATAGAATGATTTATAATTAATTTATCAAATATGAAAATTAAATAAAACAACATAATAAACAGTTGAAATAAAGGAGAATCGAGATTTTTACGAAACGTTGAGGCCTGTGAAACACAATTTTCTTAAGACAGATTCGGCCGCTCCTACGGTACTCAGAGAAACGTTGGTCGAATGTCTCCTAGGATACAACAACAACAACAGTGACCAAAGTAGTAGCACTTGTACAACGTTCAACGAACGAACTTTGCCTTTTTCTATCACCGGAATATTGTAAAAATATAGAGAGGCAATAGAAGACTTTTGAAAAGAATAGAATTTTGGTATAAGAAATTAATTGAATGTGTGTCTAATCCTACAGAATACACAGCCTTTTTTAGGCATTTAGGATAGTGGAAATTTTGGAAATAACCATAAAATCTGCCATTAAGGAGCCAAAAAAATCTATTTGATTTAAAAATTAAGTCAAATCAGATACTGTCCATAAATAAGTATATTATGTATGCTGAGAAAAAATAAATTCGTGTTGGGCTTAAAATATCCACAATCCAAGCCCGACCGGTCTGGACATTTCGCGTCGCCCACGACATATGGGTGCACCCCAACTCTGTTGGATTTGGACCTGCACCCCTTGCGCGCAAGGCAAAGTTACAAGTTTAGTTATTCAATTGCCCTTTAATAGGGTTCACACATATAAACACATCTCACACTTTGGTATTTAACCAATGTGGGATCTAAGCGTTTATTTTTCCTCAACAATATTTCCAAGTAGCTTACTTTGAGCATCAATTTCTCATTCATCACTCAACCATTTTGAGTATATGATATACCGTTGTAAAGGTTTCATGGAGTAAAATATGAAACCATAATGTTATGATTCAACTCTCCACCTTTACCTATTGAGAATATGCCTCAAAATTCCTAAAAGAATAATTTTTCCAACATGGTATTACACATATAATAAATGTTTGTCGCATTAGATTTTAAAAATAGACGAACTTAATAAATTTAACAACTATCATTTGGTGAGGACTGAAATTTGTTGGGACTATGGAGCATATATCAGCAGCAGCCTATAGTGGCTTAAGCAGCAAGGCTTGAGGCTTGCGGTAGAAGAAAGAAAGAAAGAACAAAAAATTTGTAAAGAGAGATGAGAAGCAAGAATGGAGCATTCAAATTGAATGAAATTCAAAATGTTTTTCATTACAAACATCATTGGCATACAGCCATTACATATAATGGAAGAAGACAAAAGAGATTAAAGCAAGTTTCTACCTAATGTCAACCTAATTCCACTAATTTGCATAGAAACTTAAAAAACTTAGCTTGCACACATTATATTGCCGATATAATCAGCTCAATCAACATCAAATCACATAAAATACTAACCTAACATGATTCAAAATGAACTAGACTTAGTTACAATTTCATTGGATTACAAAACAACAAAAGAGAAGCTAGTTCACATGAAATAATGGTTCCTGCATAACTGGTCTGCATGAGCTACTCCTGGATGTTGCATGGGCTGCATATAGGGCAATATTTGAACACTCCTCCTTGGACTCTATGCAGTAGACTCCTATTTGATTTCTCAATTTATAAAACCTTGACTTATTGAGGGCTTTAGTCAAAATATCAGCAGCTTGATCTTCAGAGTTGTAATGAATTAATTCGATCTCTTTAGCTTGCTCTATTTCTCGAACAACATAGAGTTTAATGCTAAAATGCTTGGTTCTTCCATGGAAGATAGGATTTTTAGCAATTTCCACTGCCGATTTGTTGTCACAGTAAATTTTTGTAGCACCATTTTGAATTAGGTTTAGATCAGCCAAGATTTTTCTAAGCCACTTAACTTGATTTACTGCAGTAGCAGCAGCAACATACTCGGCTTCAGCAGTTGATTGTGCTACCAAGCTTTGCTTTCTTGAGCTCCAACAAAACATGCTTGATCTAAGGCTGAAAGCATATCCAGAAGTGCTTCTCATGTCATCACACGATCCAGCTCAGCTCAGCTCTTTCAAACAGCATGCCATAGTTTAGAGTTCCTTTGATGTATCTAAGAACTCTTTTAGCAGCTCTAAAATGACTTTCATTACAGCAATGCATGAACCGAGAGAGTAAACTCACAGTATACATTATGTCTGGTTTAGTGGCAGTTAAATACAACAAGCAACCTACTAGACTCCTGTAGGATGTTTCACATACCTCCTTAAAACCACTTTAGCTTGATAGCTTTGCACCAATAGCCACTAGAGTGCTTATTGCTTTGCAGTTTTCCATTGAAAACTTGCTTAAGATCTTTGTAGCAAAGGCTTTCTGGCTCAGGCATATACCCTTCTGAGTTTGTGAGATTTCCATACCTAGGAAGTAGGTCATCAATCCCAAGTCAGACATTTCAAACATTTGTTTCATTTTTGTTGTGAAATTAACAAGTGTAGCTTCATCTCCTCCTGTCACTAGTAGGTCATCGGCATATAAAGAGACAATGAGCTATGTTTGAAGTCCTTTCTTCTGAACATACAGTGTAGGCTCAATGATGCTCCTATCGAACCCCAAGCTGATCAAGTAGCTATGATTCTGATGTACCAAGCTCTTGGGGCTTGTTTCAAGCCATACAAGGCTTTGTTCAACTTGTACACCATCTCTTCCTTGCCTGTCACTTGAAACCCTTGTGGCTGGTCAACATAGATCTCTTGTTCAAGGAAGCCATTGAGAAAGGCTGATTTTACATCGAGCTGGTGGATTTTTCAGTTCATTTGGGCTGCTAAGGCAACTAGCAGCCTTATTGTATCGAGCCTGGCCACTGGAGCAAATGTCTCCATATAATTCACCCCATGTATTTGGCTGAATCCTTTCACAACCAGCCTAGCTTTTAGCTTATTCAAACTTCCATCTGCATTTTGTTTAGCTCGATAAACCTACTTGACTCCTATAACCTTTCTATTTGAAGGCCTTTCAACCAGCCCTCAAGTTTTATTCTTCTCGATCATATACATTTCATCAGCCATCGCTTGCTGCCAACCTTGATGTGCTTGAGCTTCTTCAAAGCTACTTGGTTCAACAATGGCTACTTGTGCCCTCTCATAAACATCTACTAGTGACCTCGTTCCCCTAACTAGAACATCATCATAATCCATTTCAGCACCTTCTTGATCAGATTCAATCTGACCTGTTGTGACTTCTTCAGAAGTAGCAACTGGCACATTCTTTTCCCAATCCCAGCATGCCTTCTCATTGAAGATGACATCCCTGCTCACTAGTACTTTATTTGTTAAGGGATTAAGGACTCTATATCCCTTTTTGATCGAGCTATAGCCAACCAATATGCCTGCTTGTGATCTCTTATCGAGTTTGCTTCTTCTAGCAGCTGGAACTTGAGAATAACATAGACAACCAAAGATCCTTAGGTGAGCTAGAGATGGCTTGAACCCGAACCATGCTTCAAATGGAGTTTTATGGGCCAGGGCTTTGGTTGGGAGCCTATTTTGCAAATAAACTACAGTGTTTACTACTTCTGCCCATAAAATCTTTGGTACATTCTTCTCAAACATGAGACATCTGGCCATATCGAGCAAGCTCCTATTCTTCCTCTCACTGACCCCGTTCTGTTGAGGGGTATAAACATTTGTCAACTGATGTTTGATGCCAGCATCAGTACAAATGGCTTGAAATTGAGCTGAGATATATTCAGCTCCATTGTTTGATCTAAGTGTTTTCAGCTTGCAACCTGTTTTTGTTTCAGCCTGTGCTTTAAACTTCAAGAACACATGAGACACTTCTGTCTTTTGTTTTAGAAAATAAATCCAACAATATCTTGAGTAGTCACCAATAAACAAGATGAAGTACCTGTTTCCACTGAGAGATTCAGTCTTCATGGGACCACACACATCAGTGTGCACAAGTTAGAGTTTGTCTGATGCTCTCCAAGCTTGATTTGATGGGAAGGATGCCTTGGTTGTTTTCCCAGCTGACATACTTCACAAACACCTTCACTAGTCATAGAGTTGGTGAAGTTTTCAACTAAACCTTCACTGATCATTTTGGACATAGATCTATAGTTGGCATGCCCGAGTCTTTGATGCCAAAGCTTTGACCCATCGATTGTGGCTGCATAGACTAAGTTTGAGTTGTTTGTCCAATCAACAACAAAGCTTTTATCAACCATTTTGATTGACATGAGCTTGGATCCTTGTGGATCACTAATTTTGCATTCTTTACCCTCGAACACAATAGTATAGCCTTTATCTAACAACTGAGCTATACTTAGTAGGTTTCTATCAATCTAAGGAACCAACAAAACATTTGAGACAAGTTTATTGCCAGTTGGTGTGTGTATCAAAACATCACCCTTGCCTTCTGCCTCAATAAAATGACCATTTCCCACCTTGACTTTGGCCTTGAAGCTTCTGTCTATTGACTTGAAAATAAAAGTATCTAGTGTCATATGGTTGGTGCAACCACTATCCAAGAGCCACCCTTTATTGATTTCTTCTTTTGCAACTAAGCATGAGACTGCAAATACTTGCTCTTCATGTTCACTCCCTTCTTCAGCTAGTCGAGCCTCAGCCTTTGGCTGTTGATATTGTGCCTGTCTCGATTTATCTTTGCTTTTGCAAACCTTCTCAACATGGCCTTTCTTCTTGCAGTGCTGGCATACTGCATCTGGCCTAAACCAGCATTTATTCTCAGGGTGACCTGGTCTCTTGCAAAACTTGCAAAATTGTTCTCCATCCCTTGCAACATCAGGCTTGGGCCTGTTCTTCCAGATCATTTTGCCTTTGTAGGCAGTATTGCTCGAGGATGGTTTTGATTTAGCTTGGAAGGCACCTTCATGGTGTGCTTCTTGTCAACTAGCTCTCCTTTGTTCCTGAACATATAATGCATTAATTAACTCAGTTAAGGAGATGCTAGCAAGGTCTCTCGAGTCTTCAAGAGATGAAATCTTGGCTTCATATCTCTCGGGCAATGTTGAGAGCACTTTCTCCACGATTCTTGCCTCACTAAAGTCTTCTCCTAGCAACCTTATGCTGTTGACCACAGCTATTATCCTGTCTGAATACTGTTTTACAGTCTCTTCTTCCTTTATTTTCAAATTCTCGAAATCCCTTCTAAGGTTCAAGAGTTACTGCTGCCTGGTTCTTTTAGAGCCTTGGAACTCCTCCTTGAGCTTGTCCCAGGCTTGCCTTGGAGTCTCACATGCCATGATCCTTGTAAAGATCACATCAGTCACACAATTTTGTATGCATAACATGGCCTTGTGCCTTTTGGTCCTTTCTTCAGTGTGCTGCCTCATTTGAGCAACTGTTAGATTTTCTCGAAGAGGTGCTGGCTCGACATCTGAAGTCACAACATCCCACAGATCAAAAGCCTGCAGGTAAGTCCTCATCTTAACCTTTCAAATGTGAAAACCTTCACCATTAAAGACCGGTGGTGGAACTGGTGAAAAATTGGCAGCCATTTGTTTTTAAGAAATTGAAGTATGTCAGGTCCACTAAGAATGTAGCTCTAGATACCAATTGTTGGGACTATGGAGCATATATCAGCAGCAGCCTATAGTGGCTTAAGCAGCGAGGCTCGAGGCTTGCGGTAGAAGAAAGAAAGAAAGAACAGAAAATTTACAAAGAGATATGAGAAGCAAGAATGGAGCATTTAAATTAAATGAAATTCAAAATGTTTTTCATTACAAACATCATTGGCATACAGCCATTACATATAATGGAAGAAGACAAAAGAGATTAGAGCAAGTTTCTACCTAATGTCAACCTAATCCCACTAATTTGCATAGAAACTTAAAAAACTTAGCTTGCACACATTATATTGGTGATATAACCAGCTCAATCAACATCAAATCACATAAAATACTAACCTAACATGATTCAAAATGAACTAGACTTAGTTACAATTTCATTGGATTACAAAACAACAAAAGAGAAGCTAGTTCACATGAAATAATGGTTCCTGCACAGCTGGTCTGCATGAGCTGCTCCTAGACGTTGCATGGGCTGCATGGAGGGCAATATTTGAACAAAATTTTAATACTTAAAAAATATAGGAACTAAAAATGACCAAATTAAAGTATAAAGACTAAACCAATAAGTTTTGTAAAGTACATAGACTAATAGCAAAATTTAGCCGAACCAAAATGTTATGGTCTTTCTATTGTAGGCATAATGATAAATTTAACCCTCGACATTTACACCTTTTTTTTATTTGACATTTATACTTTTTAGCTAAATTTGGCCCTTAATCTTTTAGTTAATTAGACTTGATAGATGTCATATTAGTCTTTAAATCAGTTTGCTCATTTCTGATTAGACTAAGGACATATTTAGATTTTTTCTACTAATATAAGTTGTCTTTTTGTATTATGATCCAACAAAGTAATATCGATTAATATTAGTTTAAACATTAGACAACTAGCAAGCCAATATTTGCTTCTATTTTGTTTTGTATGGAAATACCATATGAGGAAAATTCTACAAAGTATAATTACAAGTTTACAAACGAATATGCGACACTCAGGGCACCAGATCCAACATCATATTGTTGGAAACTGGTGATGTCATTCTGCAATTTAGTTGTCTTTTTTGGAGGGAAGAACCTAGCCAAAAACTTTTCCACAACTTGATCCCAAGTTTTAATTGAGTCATTTGGTAAGCCATCTAACCAATCAGCAACTTGTCCAAATAAAGAGAATGAAAAGAACCTTAATTTCATAGCCTCTTTCGAAACACCATTAAATCAGAATGTATTGCATAATTTGATGAACTTCCACATATGTTGGTTGGGATCTTCATAGGAAAAACTAGAGAATTAATTAGCTTCGGCCATCTAAATAACCACTAGCTTAATCTCAAAATTGTTCGCTTCCACAATCAGAAAACAAATACTATAGTACGAAGCCCTTTAGCATGCATTATGGAATAGTCTTTGATAGACCTAGGCTCAACAAGAGCAGTAGGATGAACTCGTACATTAAGCTATTTATTATCATTATCATTCCCATTAGGCCAACCATTTTTGATTCTTTGGATTCAACCGTAGAATTGATATTTAATTGTCTTAGTCTTCGTAGAGTTCTCTCAATCTCTAAATCAAATGGTAGCAAATCTAGATTTTCGCTTTTGTGCATACATAAGACAAAAGTACGTGAAAATTTAAAAAAAATTGAGCTAGGTGAAAAGTAATTAAATCAATGTTAACGAAATTAGCAATTAACTCCCCAACGATTGCACCAAACACTTATTGAATGAATATTGCACACACAAGTATACATATTGTGACAATCATATAAAAAATATTGATCCCATAGAGAGCTATTACTAAATATGACGCTAATCATCAATTCTTACTCCAACACCTATCCAAGTAAATTAATAATATAATTTTTCAACTCAATCAAATAAAAAAAGACAAAGAAATTAAAATGAAATAATCAATCAATAATAGAAACATAGGATTACAATCCCATCAAATGTATTAGCTAATTTTTTATCTTCACTCAAATTTATCCTAATAAAGTTGATTACTAACCTAGGGAACTAAATTTCCTTTACTTTTTTTCTAAGCGCTTAAGAACTAATTCAATCTAACTATTTAGTTATATTTCTATACAAATTATTTAGACCAAATTGATTAAAAACAAACCCCAATTATGGCTACCCAAGGTAATCAGGTATATTCCTATCCTAATTATAAATCATGATTTGACCCATCTAATTTAGACCAAGAGTTATTCATTTTAGACCTAAAAGTGAAAAGTCATTTTTCAATTTCTTTAGGTTTTGTCAAATTAGTAGTTGATTAAGTTATTGTTGGAAAAATTGTAATTTTTGAAAACTCGAGGCATATTCTCGATTGATAAAGGTAAAAATTGAATCATAAAATTATGGTTTTATATTTTACTCCATGTTATGTTGAACCTACATTGGGTAAGAAACACTAAAAATGAGTAACATTAATAATATATAATTAACTTAAAACATAAATAAAATAAAATTTCAAGCATTTACTAAAACTAACCTACAAAAAGAATTAAAATCCTAATAAAATAAAAGACAAATAACTCTAAGATATTAGAGTTATCAGAAGATTTTGCAAATTCGAAGTTCTCTCTAAAATCTCAAGCAATTCCTAAAAAAAAAAAAATTTGACAAACACCATACCAATTTTGAGATCATGTTGCCTTTTGATCCTGTTCATCCGAGAAAAGAGGTCAAAATTCTTTTTTGAAGAAAGTCTTTTTTCAATCCATTTAATTGAAGAAAGGAAATTCAAACCCAAGTCACCACAACACTGGGAACAATCCATATTTTTTTAAGTTAAAGTTTAGACAACTCTTAAATTTAAACTCAACAAAAAAAAAATAAACAGTATCAAAAGAATTTTCTTTGTAATTAAAAATTCAGATATTGTAGCACTTTTCAAAATTATAAATAAAAATTTGTTTCTAAAATGTCAAAATAATTGTTCAAATCAAAATTTGTGTGTACAATATAAAATATCGTTATAAAGTGTAGTTGTTAAAGACCACTTTTCTTGTAGCGGAAAGCATAGGTAATATACATTCCGAAAGTGTTACGATAGCCTCCTCACAAGAATTTAGGTTGTTTACTCTCTCTTAAAAGGATTAAATCCAGGCATAGAGTTCATGTAATGTTAATACACATGTACATGTGTGTGCATTATTAAAGAATTTATCAAAATCTCTAACCCAAATCCTCCCAACAATTATTGATAACAAGAAAATAAATATTGATAACAAGAAAATAAATCACCAAAATAAAAACTAAAATATGAATGAGAAAAGAAAGAAAAAGTAAAAATAGAGAGAATTAAATTAGGCTAATTTGAAAACAAATGAAATCCCCAATGATATATTTATTTAGGTGTGATTTTTCACCTAGAAAATTATAATTTTAAATTAAATTAAAAGTTATTAAAATAACAATTTTTGGTCTATAAAACAAAATTAATTTTACTAAATAATATATGAATCTGTTCTTTAGCCATCCATACACATCATTAATCCACATTAACATATTTTCTCGTATTTTTTAATTTATTCAATTTTGATAGTTTCAAACACTACTCAACATTTTGGAAAATCAAGAATATATCACTTGGTTCTGAAAAAAATTTATTTATTTTATTTTTGGTCGAAATCAAAAGTGTCCACTATTGGTAGTAGTAAATAATTTTTTTGTCGCGAGTGATTTTTGAAGAGATAAATGATTGGCCATAAAATATGCTTCATTATTGTGAGTGAGGATCAAACTCCGATCTCATAATTAAGGAATCAAATGAGCAACCACCATATATTATAATTTTTATTTTATTTTTTAATCTTAATTTAAAATACCATTTCTTGATAAATTTATTATTGGTCAAATTTGAATACAAAATGTCACAAATAACAATGATGACATATTTATAATAATACACGCCACACCAAAATGCAAAAACCTTAAATAAATTGAATTTAAAAAGCAAAAGCTAGAAAGCAATTTACCCAAAAAGCCTCCAGGGGCTGAAGAGCAATGTGCCCTCTTTCTCCTTTTTCTCTTTTTCACGTGAAGGCCACAGATGTGTCTTGGCTTTCCTTTTTAAGGTTTCATGTAGGTCCCGCCCTTACTTCTTTCTTTTCCCTTTTCTTTTAATGTTCTATAAATGAACCATAGTATGGATGAAACCATTAGTTTTTAATTTATTAGTTTATTCGGTTTCATTAAATAAATTATTAAATAATAATAATAATAAATTCAATTCAATTAATTCAATCATCTATTTAACTTTTTTTTTTTTTCAAATTGAAGTATCGGTCGATTTTTGATCTTACCAAATGTTCCAATCCAACTCCTAGAATCTTGCATTTTTCTTCCTTTTTTTCTTCTCCTTTCCCCTTTTCTTTATTTTTCTTTCTCATTTTCTTTATTTCTTTTTCTTCTTCTTCTCCTATTTTCTTAATTTCTTTTGAATTTTTACCTTATTTTTTTTCTCCATTTACCCTAAGTATCACTAACATACATCGCTGCTACCGAAGCTCCGATCAACCCCCTTCTCACACCAAAATGAAGCTTTCCCCACCCTTTCTTCATCCTACGAATTAGGTTTCCTCGAAAAATGACCAAAACACTTTAAAACCAAACAAAGGTTTGAAGCTAAAAACTCTTATTTGCAATCATTCACTGTTAGATCACTATGAGCTTAGAATATGTTAATCTCCTCGACCTCCTCTATAGTCCCACTGTTTGGATTCGCGAGTCAGTAATCGGAGCCCCAAAAATCCAAAACTTGAAATAGGGAGTCTTCTTTCCCTCTTCTTTTTTGACCTTTATTAAATACCAAGCACTAATCTGAGAGGACAGGCATGGGCCTTAGCTCCCAAAACTAGAAAATTACAATTCAATTCATCTATAAATGATAAAATTAATATATAGTAAAATTATACTTTCACTCTAAATGGAAAAATAGTTTAATACTTTAAAAAAATAATGAATTAAAATTTCATGTTAAAATTATATTTTGACTTTTTAAAAAATTTATAATTTAATTCTAATTCCGTGAAAAAAATTTCTAGATTTGCCCTTGGATTTTGTTGTTGGTTCTCTTTTCCTTTCTTTTTTTTTCCTTGCAGATTTTGACTATAAGTCCTTTTTGATTTGTTTCTCTCTCTTTTTCTTTTCGATTGTTGTTGCTCACTGGTTATTGGGCTTGAGATTTGAGCTAAGGGATTGTGTTATCAAGTGGTTGTGAAGGTTGGATGGTGGTGGTGAGGGGATGTTGAAGGGCTATCAATGGAGGGTGTGAGACATTAGATGATGAATTGAGAATAAAGATGGTGATTTGATAGCGTTGAGGGCTCTGATAGTGGTGTCGAGAGCCTCCTTTGTTGAAGGTGAATGATAGTTAACTTTATGGGGAAGGTGGTAGCAGTGGTAAAATTGAGAACAAGGGTTTTCAGAACTAAATTGGTGGTTGAGTTGGTTAAGCTACAGATTTAATTATTTTATTCAATTTGTTCAATCCATTCATACCAGTTTTCGAGTCGACTAGTCTAATAACTTTCTTTGAATTAATTCTCAATTCAATCGGTCCAACTAACCAATTTGACTTGATACAAGCTGACAATAAGGACTAGTTGGTTAAGAGTGATGGGTTGTGAGGCATAGAGTTCCTAGCAAAAGTGTAAGTTGGTTGTGAATGGGAGAGAGCTGGTGATGGCATAGTTAAATAGATAGGCCATATGGGCCTATTGTTTGGTAGGCTCAAGTTTTACTCAAGTTTGTGTGCCTCAGATTTAAAAAGTCTTAGGTCTCAAATTTGTGTTTCAAGCTCATAAAATAAAATTGAAACAAAATGTTAAAAAAAAAAAAAGAGAGAGAGTACAAATTAAAAATCAAAATCGAAGTTAAAAGGCGAAATCGGAATTGAAAATTTGCAACTTGACTTTATCAAAATTTGGACTTAGAATGAGACATTAAAGTGAAATTGACTCGAAAATCAAATTAGCCTGAGCATGTAATATAACTTGTTTGAGTGGGTGTGGAAGTGAAGTTGCTTTCAATGAGAATTTGATTATATTTTCTAAAATCCTCAATAGAATGTGTTGGCTAAAGAAGCTCATTAGAGGATGTCAGATTTGTGTTTGATGTAATGCGATGTTTTCTTAAAGCAGCCTTAATTAAAGCTTATTTCATTAACTTTAGAGTAAATATTTAAAGTATGTTGAAGCCATTGACACTTATAATCTTTTATTATTTTTTGAAAATTTTATACTTAATATATTTTAAAAAAATAAGTAGGAAGTTGTTAGTGTATTTTAATTAGAAAAAAAAAAAAAACAATGCCAAGCAAAACGTTTACTTGAAATTTAAAACAATCGTAAAAGGATAATTTGAAAATTATTGTGGAACTCAAACTTTTCTTTTCTAAGTGGGTCATAATTTAAGTGCATTAATTGTTGTAAGTTAAATGAAGTAATAATTACTAGTAGATTATTTAATTAGTTAATTTTGGACTAAAAAATTTAAAAAAGTAAAGCTTTATTTAATGTGAATCCTATATTATAATTAAACAGGGTTCTCTTTTGCTTTTAGGGCACCAAGCTTTGAAAAAGAAGTAAATTTGTTTAAAGTAATATTGTTGACTTTAAAAAACTTTGAGAGTGATTTTAGAGTAGTAATTAAATGGGAAGATATTAGGATAAAAACAATGATAATCTTATAAGATAACAATTATACATGGATGTTAGGATATTGTTATAAGGAAACAATAAAAGGAGAAAAGGGAGGAAACTTAGCACAAAAGTGTAAGGAAACAATGAATAATAACATGCACAAATAAAATTACAGCTTTGCAATGACAATAAGAAATTGTTTTCTTTCACATTAAGACAAGACAAGAAAAGCCAACTTTGTGAGAGTGTGGAATCTTAGCCTTACACTGTTTTCTTCTTGGTTCTCCTTTTTCCTTTATAACTTTAAATTGGGCACGTCTTTCCATCTTGTCTTTGCTTTAGATAAAAGTTGGAACATCATAAACAAAAAAAAAAAAAAATATTGAATAGAAGATAATCAATTCTACCCTTAATGATCTGGATTCTGGAAAAGTTGGAATATTATTTACCTGCATTAAAAGGAATAATAATTAATTGAATTTCAAAGAATCATGTCAGTATATTCTGAATCAAATAAAAGATTATAGAAATTTTACTTTCTTTTCTTTTTTGTAATTTATATATATAGTTTATCATAGATATTCAGTAACCAAATCTAATTTAATTAAAATTATTTAAGTTAATAGACGTGAAAGTTTAATTTCATTAATATTTTTGTGTCAAGGAAAAAAAAATGGTTATGTAATTTACCATTTCGGTCCACCACTTTTCTTAGGAAAGCAAGAAAAATGATGAGCAAAGCGATCCCAGCCAGTAATCCAATGATAATTGCAAACGTCTTCTCACCGTCGTTGCCAGATTTTTCTACAGATAATATATCAATGCAAATGGACCACTCTCATGACATGCTTCTTTTTCTTTTTAAGCAAAAAGGGCTAAACTATTTTATAGATTTATTATTTTATTCAATAAATAAAATATTTATAATAGCACAATGATGCAATCGGAAACTAAGCTGAACGAAAATAGTAACATAATTACGTAATTGGAAATTAAACTGAACTAGAAGAGATTTTCACAAAAACTTCAGACCTCATTCAACTAAAAGATTAGGTATAAATTAATTTTTTTAAGGAAATCCGATTAAAACATTAACTTTGTATTTAATAATTTAATATTTAATTAATATTTTATTAAAAAATAAGAATTCAACACTTTTTAAAAAATTTAAAGTTAAATTTAGTTCAAGAATAAATAAGACTGAAATTGATAAAATATGTAAGTTTAAAATCTATCATGTCATTTGATATACTCAAATTAGGGCGTGGTAAATGAATTTACTTAAGTTTGGTAAAAGAAAAGGGGTGTTTGAGAGGTTTTACCGTTATGGGATTTAGGATAATAGTGACCATTATCTCCAGCAGTGGAGAACCTAGCATAACACTTGCCTAAATACATGTCACCATAAGCGGCTGCGGCGCATTCGCTTTTCAGCCGTTGGATGGCGGAAGACAAACAATCCTGACATTCCGCCAAGCTAAGGTCCCCCACACATTGGGCCAAACCCTGGACTTCACCCGACCCACCAACTCTGAATAGCCCTCCGCCGCCCATCAACCCCGCCATCATCGCATCTCTACCCCCTACAATCTCCGACTCCTTCTCAAACTCCACCGACGGCCCACACTTCTTGAGCACCACATTCTTATCCTCAACTCCCAGGAACGTAGCGTTGTCGTACTTAATGAAGCAGCCTTGCAGCTGCACCGCCCCACCACAGGAGGTTGGGCATAAGGAACCGGTTTGGGTCACTGCACGGGCAACGCAGGTGGCGCAATCCGGCATGGAGAGATCGCCACGACACTGGTAAAGGCCGTAAACAACATCTTGGGGACTTGAACCCACGATGGTGAAGTTGTTGTAGGAGGAATAAGTGGCTGAGTTAACAAGGGAAGTAAGCAAGGAGTTGAGGTTGGACTCATAGGGCGAGTCGGTTGCGTACTTTTGTTGGGTGCAGCCCCCGAACACGAAGGAATCTGTTGAAGAAGAAAGTGCTGTTTGGATGGGGAGAAAGGGGAAGGAGATAAGGAATAAGGAGAGCGAAAGGAGAGAAGTGGCCATTGTTAGTCTGATTTGCTTTAGGGAGAGAAAGAGGACTGATAGTGATAGCGAGAGGTTCACAGCCATATCATGCAATGCCTTCATATATACTTAAAAGCTGTGCTTTGAGAGGCATTGCCATCTCAGATTCACAAAAAGGATGCATGGCCTTAATTTACCCTTTATTTTATAATTTTTATTCTAAACGATGTATTTAACAAGTTTGTTCTTTTATGCATCCATCCATATCAATACTATTTATAAAGCAGTTCATTCGTTTTAGTATCCGAGTTAATCACTTTGGTCAAGATGATATTCAAGTAAAGTATTCTTAACTTTTAATATTATAATTTTTTAAAAGAAAATTCATTAATCCATTCCATAGAAAAAATAATGAATATTTGTTATAGGTGGCAAAGAACAAGCTTCATCAACACAACAAAGTCTTCAACCTCAGCATCAGCATCAATAGAACATTATGGCACATTGACAATTAGCTCTGTCATAACTCAAACACAACATATCTGAAGTGATTTCGAACACTTAATACGATAAGGAAATCATCATTGGATGGTCTAAAATGGCAAGCAAAACCGACAAAAGAACCAAGTATCCACAAAACTAGAGAAGAAGTGTAACACCCCCCACCCGACCCGTTCGTCTGATCTGGGAGTCGGCTTCACAATTGAACCAAGTTATCGTTCATACTATGATCTCACTAAGTTAAAAACAAATCGTATTACCTATTACAAAAGTAAACTTACATCAGACTTTAATTGTTATACAAAGTTCACTATTCAAACTCCGAACACTGATGATCTAAGTGAATACAACATAACCGTCCCGTGGCGAAGTTCCTAAAAATGCCTCCTTCCTGTGTATGACACTTTACTACGAAGTTCTTTGATTCAATAAGGTCTGGCTAGGTCCCTCCTCGAGTACCTTAATCTACAATTCCTACAACCATAAATCAAACCCTGTAAGTTCAAACGAATTTAGTGAGTTTCTTCATTACACAAAATGTACCCCACCTTAACGGGGCTCAATTAAATAATAATGATACAACAACTCCCTACTCTTTTGGGATATTTCTCTTAAGCTGTTGTAGTGGACTATATCTAATTCGATCCTATCCATTGGTGGCTAGATTGTTGAACGATTACTCTCCAGCCACTCTATCAACCCTCTTTGATAGTTCCTTTGAATGTCTCACCATTTCTGAGAACTTTATTCCTTTCTCTTATGTATTCCCATGCGGTTCTCATCATCTTACTATCACGCCTCTTCAAGACGACCTTTCGGCTTACCTTCCTAAAGGCCTTTGGTGAGTGTTCTCATCTATTTAGTCTGTAATAGACTATTTCCTTATATTAATTTCGCGTGACTTGCTCACCTCTCATCCTTTGGTATGGCTAACAAGGCCCCGCGCCACCTTGGTGGGTTAAATCCAACTTAGTTTAAATAGTGGTCGGATTACTTCTTTGTAATCTACTTAGTCAAATTACTGTATCCAAAAGCGTAGCACGCCCTCTTGCTACGACCCACTATGACCTTTAGTACTCATCCAAATACCACTGTATGGTCATCTAAGTTCACGATTTCTCTTTCATACTAGATTTTCCCAAAACTCGTCATTTGGCGGATACTCCCTAAATGATTTCCCCCTATAGAGGAATAGTCTTGACAGACACATCTATCATCTCCTGTACTCATATTTGTCAATGGGTTTTTTCTAATCGTTCCTTTCTTTATGGTTTAACCCACGTTCTCATGAAAACCCCCTAGAATATGGGGTTTCTTTAAACGTCCTCTGGTGGCACTTATTGGTGGATCCTTACCTACGATCCTTAGTTATACCAACTTTCATTCGCCTACACCAGACACCATTAGTGCATCAACTTCTGTGACTATCCTTGTGGGGTTACCACCCACATGCTTTACTGGTTTTACATCTATTATTCTAGTAGTTCTTTCCCTCTTTATATTTCCCCTTTTTATTATCGGATTCCTTCAACCCGATGGTTATCTCATGCATGCCTATACTTTTCTTTGCCTTATACCCCTCCCACGTTTAATGTCCTGACTGACTCCATTAGTTGTCATAGTGTAACTATGGTTCTTCATTTTAGAATACCCGTGTCTATCATCTCGGTAGACTATTTACGATGCCGTAGCATTTTTCAATTGTGGTCTTACATGATATAACCTCGTGTTTACCGTCTTGATGGACCATCTTGTGTTTAGTATCCTGTTGGACTATTCCGTGTTTATTGTCCCGTTAGACTATCTATGATGTCGTAGTGTCTTTGAACTAGGGTCTTACGCAGTATAACCTTGTATTTACTGTCTTGGCGAACTATCAAAGGATGCTGTAGCGTCTTTCAGCTATCATGATGCCATAACATCTTTCAGTTATGGTCTTACTCATCCTCATCATGATGTCATAACATCTTTCAATTATGGTCTTACTCATTTAGGCGTATGGACT
Organism: Gossypium rotundifolium; assembly: GCA_025506655.1. Lineage (NCBI taxonomy): Eukaryota > Viridiplantae > Streptophyta > Magnoliopsida > Malvales > Malvaceae > Gossypium > Gossypium rotundifolium. The sequence continues at coordinate 29,157,142 of CP106728.1, forward strand.
CCGATCGATCCCATGGCCTAGCCATGATATTTATTTATTTTTCCTATTGCAATCCAACCATTCCTCCATTCACCATACTAGCCTTGATGCTTGAGCACCGCAGTGTCCCCTCCGCAAGGCCTGGAATTTCCCCTATCAAGAGTGCACACAACAATATAGTATGTTAGTATCTAAAAAAATAACATATTCTCCATTTTCCTCCTAACTTTGGCTAAACCCTACGATGTTTCCCTTACATACATTGTATGCATTCCATGGACGTAATACCATTGAATCGTAGCTAACTCATTCACATTGAACTATAATGGCTGATACTTTTAAACCCGTGTAACCTTACAACATACTTAGCATCTCAAGGGTTGAATGAAGAAACTTGCCTGATGTTTCTTCGCATTGTCCACTTAGGTTTCTCGAACGCCATAGCTTTCATTCTTATAGTATCTAAGCATGAAAACCAAATCATGGGTTGAATGCAGTAATACCTTTTTAAACTTAGTTTTTCAGAAGTAAGAAAAACCCTAAAAAAGTATTTTTAGAAACGATTAACTCTATTTTTAAATCTTACATACACTAAGGATTCATAGCCTTACCAAATTATTGGATTATTTATTTTTCCTACTTGAACCTCGTAATTATCGCTCCATGCAGAGATTCCCTTAACCGTCCCTTCTTCGAAGCAACAAAGAAGAAGATGAAGAAGAAAGGAAAATGAAACAAATTGGAGAAGAAGTTTTTCGGGAAGTCATTTCTCGACTATTTATAGTCCTTCCCGTACATCCTCAACTGTGCCACATCCACCTATTCTCAATCATTTTGTCACCTATTAAGGAAGTGCCTGGCTCTAATCTGACGGAACCAGAATTTGATTTCAACCATGCTCTATTCCGTTTCTCACTTTTCCTATTTTTCCATTAGAGACCGCCAATTTATGGATTTTTTCAATTTAACCCCTAAAGTTCTTAATTTTCGGGTTTAAAAGATTTCAGATGTGACAGGAAGATGAAAAAACCATCCCTAAAATCACTTGTAAAAGAAAGACTACATGTATAAGCAAGACTAAAAAAGTGCTAAAAGAGCATATAAAAGCTTCTAAAAGTGAAGAGTTATTAAACAATGGAAAACAAACAAAAAAACATATGAAACTTAAGACCACACGAGTCCAAACCGACTCATGAAATCATTTATTATTCTGAAACACTTTCAAAATAGAAACAAATTAAAAAGTTGATGAAGAGCCATTCATTTTTGTAACACCCCAAACCCGACCTAGTAGTTAGGCCCGAATCTGGCATGTCACATCGAAGTATTTTTCGACAATCATGTTTTCATTTAAAACCCTTCTTGTTTAAAAGCTTAAGTAAAATCCCATTTACGTTAGTTTTCTTAAAACATGGTACATTGAAAAATTATTAACTTTATTCCCAAAATATCCTTTTAATTGTGGAAGTTAATTTTGAGAGTAATCGATTTACGAAAAAGATTAAGTCGCGAAACTATTTCGAAAATGTTGCAAAAACATAGTGTTGTTTTAAAAACAGTTAACATTTTAAAAAATCGTGATTTACTTCTAACGAATATAATTCAAACATAAATAAAAACTTAAAGATAAAATCCAAAAACTTAAAGAGGCCTTATTACAACCCCAAATCAAATTACTTGAATGTAAGCAATCAAAATGGAAAACATAAGTAGTGTGTGGCCTTCTCCGAGTCCCTCGCAGCACCGATTTGTCTAGGGTTGGGGATTACCTGCGCAATTAAAATGGGGTGAGTTTATGAAAACTCAGTGTGTAATCCCCTCCTAACTAAAACAGTTAGTAAAAGCAGGCATGAATTGAGTCGATCAGGCCGAGCCCAATCGATGAACAGAACAACATGTGTGGGTCTAAGCCCAGTACAATTTCACTCGGGTCTCGGCCCTTATCAGAATCAATTGAGCCTAGCCCATTCTCCATGTCAATAACCGTTGGGCCTAGCCCATATTAGAATCAATTCCATATGCATAATGTGTGATGCATGCTAACCCATCCCATCCAACCCTGCACTTGCCTCGTCCAACCTTGCACTACCTGGGGAATAAATCACCCACGCCATCCATACACTTTCAATGTTTGCACCGGTTGTGGCACTAACCAAAATCGCAGCATAGCTGCTAGTATTTATGTGGCTTTAAGCCTTTAGTAACGGTCTCATAATTGGCACATAGCCATCGGTAACTATAATAAGATCGGCACATGGCCATCAGCTACGGTAATATAACCGGCACACAGTGTAACAGCCCAATTACGACCCAAATCAGAACGGTGGTTTCGGGACCATGAATCCGAATTAGAAAAGTATTTTAATTATTAATTTGATATTTATGTTATATGGTTAAGCATATGTCAAAATATCATAGATTAATTTGTGTGTTTGAGTGACTAATTTAAATAAAGGATTAAATTGAGTAAGTATGAAAAATAGCTATTATGGAATTTAGGGCCAAATTGAACGATTTTCTTTTGCTTGGAATTTAAGTTGCAATTTGGCCATTAATAAAGTGATAGTGGACGACAATAATCATAGGATATTATTAAAGTATATTTTATTATAATTATTATATGATAGTGGCATGTTATAATATGTATTAATAATATTAAATAAAAGAAACATGTTTTATCTCATATCTCTCTCTTTCTCATCTTCTTCACCGAATTTTAACAAAGAAAAGAGGAAGCTTAAACCTCCATTATTCGGCCATTGCATGTCACATTAAGGTGAGTATTTGAGCTTGGTTTTTGTAAATTTTTACATTTTCAGTTAGTTATCTTGAGTACTATCAAACCCATGTTGAAATTTTTTGAGTTTGAAGCATGTTATAGATTCGGCCATGGATGAGTGTTCTTGTTTTGTTATGTTTGATGGAAGAATGCTTAGTATATATTTGAAAACAACATGTTTTGAGTAGGAAATTTAGATGAGATGGAGTATGATGGTTTAAAATTTTGAAAATAAATAGTTGAGGGTCTAAAATGCAAAATAAATGGTTTGTAGGGACTTGTATGAGGATGAATAGCATTCGACCCTTAAGGGGCTAATTCAAAATTTTCATATTTTGAGTTTTGTGCAAATAGGACTAAATTATAAAAGTGTAAAATGTTGAGGGCAAATTGGTAATTTGTCCATTTATGTGTCTAGGGACTAAATTGAATGGAAATATATTTGAATAAGTTTAATTTGGAATTATTTAGATCAAGAATAAAAGGAAATGGGATTAGGTCGGGGAAAGGCGAAATTGAACGAATAGTCGGGAAGCTCAATTTCATCAAATTTCGAGGTAAGTTTATAAGCAATTGGTTCTAAACGAATAATTATTAAAGGAAATGTACATTTTCAATTGAATTTTATTAACTAAAGTCTCAATTGCCGAATGTGATATGGTGATTTTAAATGTGTTTGTCGAATGTGATAGTATCATGGACATGTATTTATTTATATAAATCCCCTGGTTGATTGAAATATGTATAAAGATATATAAATTTTACGAAGGTAATAGGGTATGAGATTATATTGTACTAGCCGAATGTGTGTTGGATTATGTATGGAATGAATATATATATTTGGGGTTGAATGAATGCTTATAAATTGAGTAGAGGCTTAAATACAGGCTTTGAGATAGTGAATAGTGGTGTTTGAATAATTAACTAGGTGTATGAAAGGGTGTGGCCGATTGTGAGAGTAAGTCATGGGAAGAAAAGTTTGTTTTGAATACATATATGTATATAGGTATGTTATATGCACAAATTATGAATGTAAATATATACTATGTATGCGAATTTTATTCATCGAGCACTATGTGTGCGAAATCGGTCGAATGGCACTATGTGTGTGAAATCGGTCGAATGGCACTGTGTGTGCGAAATTATGTAATGGCACTAAGTGTGCGATACATTACAAATAATTGGCATCAAACATGCCCTTTTACAAGTAACGGCACTAAGTGTGCGATACGTTACGGGTGTTGCACTGTGTGTGCGGGTTATCAGATTTCCACAAGGACAAAAAACTCTTAGTTGAGGTAATCGAAAGCGTCAGGTATGTACGTATTGCATGGTAGTTTATTATCGTGATATAAATATATAAATTCGATTACTATAATTGATGGTTGGAAACCTAAAACATTATATGAATGAGCTCATGAGTACTCGGTCATTAGGTATGAATGGATAAATCATGGTTGTATTATTTAGATCAGATAGGATTAATCCTTGTTTATGTATATGGGATGATCATTGTCGTTCGTGTTTCATACTATGCGTTAATGTCTTGTTTTAAAAAATTGAAGTTAGGGTTTACCTCATTGTATGATAATAAGATATTAAATGATATTTTCTATTGTATTATTGAGATGGGAAGCTTAAATATCCAAAGTTAGAATATATGTTCAATAAGATGTATACTAGATTGCATGTTAATGCTAAAAAAAAAAAAAAGAAGAATATTTTGGTACTATGCAAATACTTATGCGGCTATTGATTAAATATCCATGTGAAATGTAATAGACTTGTGAATGCTTGGAGATTTGATGCCTATAAATGTGTACTTATTATGTTATGAGATGGTATGAAAAATTTGTATATGTTGGTTGGAATATAGTGCATAGACTTGGTATTGGATTTAGTGATGCTCAGAACCCTAGTCCCATGACGGATCTGGGTTAGGGTGTTACGCATGACCACAGTAATTATGATCAACACAGAGTCATCCATATATAAGTTAGGCACATAGCCATAGGTAATTATGATCGACACAGAGTCATCCATATATAAGTTAGGCACATAGCCACGGGTAAATACGATTGGCACAAAGCCATAATCAAGACGAACAGAGCCATATTTAGGTTGGCACAGAACCATAATCAGATTACGCGTACAGAAGTCCGTCAGGTGACCACGATCGTCTTATGCGACATGTGTGACCTTAAGAGATCAATACTGGATCCACAGTCATCTCATGCGACCCGTGCGACCCTATCAGAACTTCCTCCGTATCAATGTCCCAGCCCCATGCATTATGTCGTGTATGTCATGCTCAATCATCACACGTGTATGTAAAATGGCCATCTCAGTATCAGTTATTTAACATATTTTAAAAGCATATCAGTCATACAGCCACAGTCCAATCAGTTAAAACATAGTCATACATTCACAGTTAAATCAGTGATAGTCCTAATCAGTCATTTACCCGCAAGGGTAAAATAGTTATTTTACCCTATAAAGGTATTTTGGTAATCCTACCCTTTAGGGGTATTTCAGTAATTCTACCCTACGGGGTATTTAGGTAATTTTGCAAACTGGGGGTATTTCGATAATTTCCCAAATTAAAGGTATTTCAATAATTTTACAAATCGAGGGTGTTTCAGTAATTTCACAAATTAAGGGTATTTCGATAATTTTATAAATCGAAGGTATTTTAGTAATTTTACAATCCGGGGTTATTTCAGTAATTTTACAAATTAGGGATATTTTAGTAATTTTGTAAATCAGGGGTACTTTGGTAATTTTACAAACTGAGAGTATTTTAGTAATTTTGCAAATCGAGGGTATTTTGGTAATTTTACAAATTAGGGGTATTTTGGTAATTTTTCAAACTGATGGTATTTCGGTAATGTTACAAATTAGGGGTACTTTGGTAATTTCACAAATTATGGGTATTTCGATAATTTCATAAATCGATGGTATTTTGGTAATTTTACAAGTCGAGGTATTTCAATAATTTTGTAAAACAAGGGTATTTCAGTAATTTTATAAACCAATGGTATTTGAATAATTTTGTAAACCAAGGTATTTAAAATAGAGGTAACAATATGAATAGGCATAGGGCCCATTCTCGGCCTAAATGGGCCCACACGCTCGTGTGGCCCATTTAGCCCAAATCTAGCCATAGATATGAGATTCACATGGTCCATTCAATATTTACTACACAATCATACAACTTATCCGATTGGGCCCACGGGCCCATTGGCCCCATATGGCCCCTTTCGGCCATTGTGGCCCAAATAGCCTAAACCCACAAGAACACTCATGATGCCTCAACTATCGCGTCGAAGCTCCGACACATGCGCTCACACGCTCATGTGGCTACCATCACCGTGTGACCAGCATTTCGGCATTTGACGCTCTACAGCTAGAGTAGTGCAAAATTCACACCTGATAGGAATCTGGAGTTAATCCGCGCTCCGGACACTCCTATGCCCAAACGCCAACTAAGGTATGCTTACTCTCCTCATATATCGCTCTATTTAAAGCCAGCTTCTCGCCTAATCTCATGCTAGCTTCTCGATGTGGGATCCCTCCATCAATCCTCCAAAACCGTCCCAAATTAGCAAAATAGTCACATTTCGCATGCAAGGGGTTTCGAATTTAGGATCCCTTGCAACTTAATCCACGCCACTAGCCACCTTACCAACTAGCTCCTTGTGTCATGTTTTCCCCAACAATATTCTTAAAGCCTACTCACTTACATCCAGGGTTTTATTCACCTAAACCAAAATTTTTCGAAAGCCCAGGTTTGAACCCAAGACTTCATGGAAGCCCCCTAACCTTCCAAAATCACTCACCTAATAGGTCCAACTTGTATTTGTGCCATTCTCTTGTTCACAAAAGTTTTAAACGCACCTATGCCCAATGCCCAATAGGCCCAAATCTACTAGGCCCAAATTCAGGGTGTTACAAATTTTCAAGAGAAACTTCTGGTGGCCACTAGAATTTCAATGAGGACAAGCACCGTCATCTATCCATCACAAATTGTGAAGACAATAAAAATACCCACAAAATATATCTGCAAACTGAAAATAGAGAAAGCACATAAAGTGAATGAGAAGAAGAAAGAAAGAGAGGGTTGGTGGGGGGTGAAAAAAGTGGGTAGTAGCCAGTCTGAAGGTTGGCATCGCTATTGGGCAAAACAAAATAGAAGAAGCAAACGACTTGGAAAAAGTTTTAAGGTTTTGAAATATTGATTTTTGAAAGAAAATATTATAAATTAATCCGATATTAATTCACTTTAAAAAAACTAAAACTTAAATTTAAAAAATATTTTTTTATTATAACATATTTATGTGTTTTAATAAGTTTATAATTTTTTAACATTAATCTCATTATAGGTTCTTATCATATTTTCTCTATTTGATACAATATCTAAAACTACCCATAGCCCTTCTTAACCCTTAAATAGGAGGATAATGTACTTTAACGCACTCGAACCCACGTCCTCCTACATTGGTAATAATACTGATGCTAATTAAGTTAAAACTCCATCGACTTTTCAATACAAATTTTATCTTTACTGATAGATAGTTGATTTTTTATACTTTTCATATAAATTTTATTTTCACCTACAACAATGTGAGTATCATATAATATGTTTGTTTAAATTGATATCAAGAGTTATCAATTTAAAAATTAAAATTAAAAATATTATAAGATAAAAAGTGAGGTTATATATGTCCTATCTACTTTAATCAATTATGTTTAACTTTCGCACTTTTCCTAAGCTCACTTTATGTTATCATTTTAATTTATTATTATTATTTATAATTTAAAAAAGTAAATATCACATGCACTTACATGACAAAATTTTGTACATTATTGATGTAAGATGTAAAAAATAATTTTATCACCCACGTAATGGTTGAAAGATAATCTGATGTAAAAAATTAACTCTAAGCAGTTACATTATGTGGGATTTTTTAAATTTTACATGTCTGAAAAAAGTTAGTGTACTATCTTTTGTCTATTAATTAGCTTTCTATCTCTGCTTGATTTCGGATAAACAGATAATTATTTTAACTAATTTAATTAAATTAAATTTTAAAAAATATTTTTAAAATATATACCAAATTTTTATTAAATAAAATGGAAAAAATTTATGGTAGGCATAGATTATTTTAAGTTAAATTATGGTTATAGTCCCTCTATTATGTTTAAATTTAAGATTTAATATTTATACTTTAATTTGACATAATTTGATTCATGTACTTCTATAATATCATTTGTTAGTCCAAACAGTTGACACATCTAATTATGCCGGTTAAAGTGTTGAGGTTGGATTTTTTCTTAAAAATATCCATTTCAACTTATCATGTCGAATTATTTTTTGTGCGTGTTAGGAATCTGGTTTTAAGAAAAATTCACATCATTTTAGTCAAAATAGTTAAAGGGTTGGGTTAACTAATGTTATTGAAAAAGCATATAACAATATTATGTCAAATTAAAATATGAAGACTAAATCTCAAATGTAAGTATGATAGAAAGATCAAATCTACAATTTGATCGTTATCTTATAATGGCAAAAAAAAAAAAAAATAGACACGTTACATGAGGAAGGCCCAAGGCCCAATAGAGCATATAGATTATCTTTTTTTGTACATATCACAAATAGAGGGAGATAACAATCACAAGGTTTGATCCTAGTATTTGGGATGTTAGCAAGGGACTTAATTATTGCACCTTTTATAGACACCCAAATCAATCCGAGCAGTTAATTTCAAGTTCATTGGGCCTCCATTTTCATAAATTAAAGGGTTATATGGATTTTTTTTCTGAAATTGACTTTTAAGCTAATTCTAGAGCGAAGTTGAGTTTAATTTAGTTTTAGAATTAAGGTTAGAGATGTGATTTTAAGATAAGGGCTAAATTTGATTTTTTTTTTTCAAAATTGTCGGGTGTTGAACTTTGGCAATCAAAATTTGATCATTCATTTTAGGTTTCAACTAGGAATTTATTTTAATTTGAAATATAAATGAGATTGAGCTTTTTTTTTTTTCTCAAATTTGAATTAAGACATGATTTTTGAATACAAGTTTTAATTTTAAATGTAACGGCCTGACTTTTAGTGGTAGCGAAAAATGTAGTTTTGGAACCCCGTTTTTGTAAATTGGGTCCATAAATATAAAATAAGAATCTTTATGAAGTTTGGATAAAAATATATTGAAAATGATCAAGTAATTTCGTCAACAAAATAGTTAATTAAAGCTCATGGACTAAATTGTAAAAGTTCAATAACTATTGAGTTTTAATTAATAAAAGGCTTAAGGGCCTAAATAACAATTGAACAAAGGACCAAAATGATTACCAGACCATTTCCCATTATAAGATAGTGGACATTGATGATAAAAGGCCACTTAGATTAGTTAATAATAAAATTATAAGATAGAGATGAAAGCATGCTCATATTCTCCATTTACCCTCATTCACCAAGAAACCAAAGAAAGCTTCAAAGTCTTCTATCATTCAGACATTCAATTGGGTATGAAAACTAAGTCCTTTTCATGTAATTTTTATAGATTTGTGATCATGGAAGTTTGATTTAGCTAGCTCATGTACCAATTTGATCAATTGTTAAAGTTTAAGCAAGTTTTCATTGTTAATAAATTGATGAGTTAGGCTTGGAATTGATAGATGTTGAGCTTAGATTATGAAAAAGGCTAGATTGTAAAGTTAATTAGGCTTCTTTATTAATTTTGTAACATTAGGGACCAAATTGAATAAATACAAAACCTTATAACACCTTATACCCGATCTGATTGCCGATTCTGGGTACAGGATGATATTATGTGTAATACCCTTCACCCGACCTGATCGATCGGATCCGAGTGTTGGGTGTTACTTCCTAAAACAGATGTAACGTAGACCCTTCTATTCGCCTATGTACTAAACGAGTAATGACTTAAATAAAATTTTATTCTTTCATTTACTTTGAAATACCTCATGTAATCTTATTACAAATGTCTTTACATATGTTGTGCTTTTACATTTTTAATAACTACGAATATTATCGATATCGTTTCAATTTACTTCATACATATACAGATTTCTATAACTTATACGCTGATCGTGTGTTAGAGTTTTAAAAATTTATAAAAAGAATGATTGAACCTGGAAACTAACTAAGACAACGATGGAGGCAAGCACACCTATCGAACAATAGTATAGTTTAATGGCAAGACTGGATTGTCGAACCCAAAGGAACCAAAAGTACTAATACTAACTTTCTTTTTATTATTTAACCTAAGAATTAAGAGGATTGTTATCTAATCTAAAATTAACAAACTAATAAGCTAAAGATGCAAAGACAAAGAGAAGGAATTAGGGAAAATACTTGAGGAAAAACCAATTGATTAAGACAATACTCGAGGAAGAATCCACCTTGACTTCACTTGTTATTTGACTCTGAACCAGATAATTTATTCACTTGACTTGATCCGTAGGATTCCCTAATTTATATTAATATCTCTTTCGAGGCTACTAACGTCTAACCTTAGGTTGATTAATTGAAATCTCTTTCTAATTAAAACCCCTAGAATTGTATTAACTTGATCTATGGACTCCCATATTAGGTTTGACCCTAATCCGACAAATTTTTGTCATCCTATTTTTAGGGTTGCAATCAACTCCGCTTAACTATGTTAGATCTACTCTTAAACAGAGACTTTTGCTCCACTGCCTAAGCGCATCAATACTTAATCAATATCTTGGAACATTAAAGCAAGAATTAAGAACACATAGTTAAGAACAAATCAAGTATTTATCATACAGCTCAGAAAACAATAACAAGATTCATCTTAGGTTTCATCCCCCTCAGATATTTGAGAGGTTTAGTTCATAATTATAAAAGAAAACATCTCAGAAGAAAATATAAAACAAAACATAAGAAAACTCTAAAACCCTCTGAAGGAATTAAAGGAGAGATCCTAAGTCTTGAGTATGATTCTGGCTTCTTGAGATGAATCAACTGGCATTCTTCTAGTGAATCCCACAACTCTGGCCCCTCTGGCTTGGCTCCTTGGCCTAGCTGAACGCCCCCTTGAAGGTTGGCCCCTAGGGTGTTTATATAGGCTTTTGGAGTGGCTTTCTTTTCCTTTAAGTACCCTATCCCGAATAGAACTCTTATAAGTCACGTCAAGGACATGCCCATGGTACACGCCCGTGTAATTCGAGGCCAGGCCGTGTTTGGGTCTGTTAATGAGGCATGACCGTGTGATTTGGGGTCCAGGCTGAATTTAATTCGTGTTAGGCCCATTTTCTCCGTTTTTGGCCCGTTTCTCATTCTTTTGATCCTCTGGTGCTCTCTGAGTATAAAACATGAAAACAAGGGATTAGGAGCACCTATTTCCATAATTAAGGGGATAAACCATCCAAAAATATGATAAATGTGGGATTAAAATATGTTCATATTTCAGTTTATCAAATACACCCACACTTAAGCTTTTGCTTGTCCTCAAGCAAAATTCTCAATTCATAATTAAAACGAACTTCCTCAATTCATAATATTCATCAATAGTGTGTCATCATAATTCATGGATAATTTATACATGAATAATTTAACTCAAAGAGTCCTAAAGATTCAAACAATTAAAGTCATAAGTTTATAGCACGAAAACATAGGTGTTCTCCCCTTATCCGAATAATTACCTTTAATTCAAAATCGACAAGAGTTGACATCCTCACTAAAGATTCACTTAGATCACTCAAGGTGTTTAAGGTTCAAAATTAAGCTCTGAAAAGTCAAACATGAAAAGTTAATCCTATAAGCTTGCATGAAAATCAAATCAAAATATCTTTAAAAAGGGTTGTAATGAGGCTTAGGTTAAGGTGTACATAAAGGCTGAATTAGAGGGTTAGAATCGAGATTGAATTGATAATTTACCTAACCAAAAAAATGAACTAATAATTACATCAATTGAAAACTTGAAACTTATAATACGAGCTTCTTCTTCAAGATGTTGAATTTAAATGTATAAGCTCACTAGAACATAGAACTAATAATGAATATACTTTGATTTTTTCTAAGAACAAATCAAATAAATACATAATATAAGATGAATTCAACTACTAAATAAAATAATTAGGCAACTGATCAAATCAAGTCTCGATAGAAGGGTAGTCAAAAGGAATGGTGATAACAAATACAAGATGGTTTTTGGGTTAATATTAGTGGGTGAGTTAATAAAAAGGGTTGTTAGGATTAAAGGGGTTCACTAGGGTTAATTGTGAAAGTAGGCTTTTAATGGAGTAAGTGGGTTAAATCCTAGGTGCCTTTATCATCTCAGTATATCAAATCAAAGATGTGGTCTCGACATGTATAATCGAAGCAAGTTCTAGAATAACAAATCAATGTTGACACACTCATAATCAATAAAGTGAGCACGAAAAAAATGTATGCTCTAAAAGGTTCAAGATCTCACAAAAAATTATGGGTTTTTTATGAAAACCTTGTAAATTTTAAACTTCAAGGTAACAATTAGATTTAGGTAGACAATCCTAACAAAATTTTAATTTTTTGAAAATAGACTAATCATGCTTGATTCTCTAGTATCTTAAAGTTTAAATCATCAATGCACAATTAACTATGACTTAATCTGAAACATATCAATAAAAATTATAAATCAACAGGAATTTCATTCTAATTAGTGATATGAGAAAATTACTTAAGATAAGATATCATTCAGGGATTTGAGAATAATGCAAAAAGTTAGACACTTTTTTTAAATTATTTTCACCCAACCACACTTAAGATGTACATTGCCCTCAATGTACAAAGATATATAATAACATTATAATGTTAACACCATAAGATAGGGAGAGAAGTGAAACTTTCTAAATTTTTGGATGGATTCCTTAAGTTGGAAGTGTGAAACCTTGATTCAGAGGTGAAAGATAAGTTGGAGGGGGCGCCTCTAATTCCTGTGCTAGATGAAGAAATTGGGAATTTCGTGAAGAGTTAGCCGGGAAATAATAAGAATAATTCTAAATATACTAATTATATATTTAAAGAAAATAAAAATAAAAAGAAAGAGTGTAAAAAGTGAAATAAGACTAAAAGAACCGACTAATGGACCGAAAGGTCCTTATTATTAGATGGTTCGCGAGGTGGGTGTGATTTCTAAGGCCGTGGTGTGTGATTCCCAAGCAGCCTTTAGAACCTAAAACTAAGAAACTAAAATGAAATAAAGCAAATTTAGTGTAAGAAAAATAAAGATAAGGAAAATAAAGGAGAAGAGAAAGGAAAAAGAAAGGTTAAATTGAATCAAAGGTCCTTTTCCTGTTGAGTTAATGAAGCGGTCGGCATGAACTTATATAGATCGGTCTCGCACAGGGAGACTGGGGTAGGATCCTTCCGTTTCTTCGACATGGATGAAGTGTAGATCAAGATTTTGTAAGATGAAGAAGGAGGAGAATGAAAGGGGAAAAACTTTAAAAGGGTATGGAAGAGGGGAATGGAGAGTGGATAAGAAGGGGAGAGGGGTGGTTTAATAAGGTTTTCATCTATGGTACATCCCCACGCCCGTGTTTCATGGGCGTACCGTATCACATGGTCGTGTCGCGCGGCCGTGGGGTGGTTCATTCGTTTCTCCCATGCCTGTTATTTAGATTGCCACGCCCGTGTTGATATAACAGTGTTGGCCACAGCTGTGTCACACGGCCGTGGTGTTTAGTCGGAGCCAGTGGTTTGAAGATATTTTTTTTGTCCTTTTTTCGTGCTATATCTGCCATGCCAATACTAAAATCCGTAGTGTCCACACGGCCATGGCCACGACCGTATGCAAGGCCATTTGGTGAGAAAATTTACGCTTCATTAACTTGGTTAGTTTGCAGTTAGGTACTAAAAGAAAGAGAATAAAAATAAATAAGGTTAGTGCTCGGGTTGCCTCCCGAGAAGCGTTCGTTTAAAGTCTTAAGCTAGATTTACCTCTCATTCGCAAATTCATGGTGGTTTAAGAAGCGAGAAATCCTTTCTCATGCTATCATTATTTGGTTTGAGTCGAGTAGTGTTTACTTTAAAAGTGCTAAATATAGAATTACTTACCTCGACTGTTCCGTAAGGGAAGACATTAAGTACCTTAAAAGGAATCTCTTCGTTTGTATTTAGGTCTGACATGGTGATTCGCAGGTCTGTTTTATCTAACAGTACTTGATCTCCTATTTTGAAGTAACTTGATGTTCCTGTAAGATCATCTGGGGGTTCCTTTGGTTTCACGTCGTGTGGTTTTGATTCCTCCTTGAAGTGTGTCTTCCATTCATCTAGTTCATCAATCTGAAGCCTTCGTTCCTCATAAGATATTTCTTTATTGGTATGAGGTATAGGATCAGGCTCAGGGGTGTAGTTCTATAGTGCTTTCTATAAAGAAGGTTTAACCGAAGGGTTATCAATATAATTTACGTTCTCACCTTTGTCGCTTGATGTCCTAGCTGAGTCGAGAGCTTGAAGACTGATTGATTCGTCACCTACACGAAGTATGAGCTCACCTGTACTAATATCAATTTTAGATCTGGCAGTTGCTAAAAAGGGCCTTCCTAAAATTAAAGGAATTGTATTATCCTCATCCATATCTACAACAATAAAGTCTACGGGGAATATGAATTTGTCAATTTTAATTAGTACATCTTCAATTATACCCCTAGGAATTCTAATAGTTTTATCAGCTAATTGAATAATCATCTTAGTTTGTTTGGGTTTCCCTAGACCTAGTTGTTTAAACATTTTAGAAGGCATAACATTGATGTTTGCCCCTAAATAAGCTAAAGCATTATCAATAGATAAAATACCAATTAAACATGGAATTGTAAAACTCCCTAGATCTTTTAATTTTCATGGTAGCCTGTTTTGTAACATTACTAAGCATACTGCGCTTAATTCCACATGCGATTCCTCATCTAACTTATGTTTGTTTGTCAAAAGTTCTTTTAAAAATTTCCTTGAATCTGGCATCTGCAAAGAGCTTCAAGAAAAGGTAAGTTAATATGTAATTTCTTTAAAAGTTTAAGAAACTTACCGAACTATTCATCTGAATTATCTTTCTTCATCACATCGAGATATGGTATACGAGGTTGGTATTCTTTAATTACCGATTTTGGCTTTTCTTGGCTTACCTCAACCTTACCTTCACTTACCACAGGTTCTTGCCTTGGATCAAGTTCAGAATCTACTAACCCTTCACTATTCTGAGCGGTTATGGCTTGAAGTTGCTCTTTCGAGTTAGTCTCAGTGTTACTTGGCAAGCTATCTTGTGGTCGTTCGAAGATCAGCTTAGCGAGTTGCCCTAACTAGTTCTCGATTCCTTTAATCGATGCTTATTGATTTTTAAGTGTTATTTCGGTGTTTTGGAAATGAGTTTCTGACACTGCTATGAATTTTTCAGCATCTCTTCAAGGCTTGGCTTATTTTCTTGTGGGTAGGGCTGTTGTTAGAAGTTTGAAGGAGGTTGTTGTCCCTGGTTTCCTTGACCACCCCATGAAAAATTGGGGTGGTTCCTCCAACCTGGATTATAAGTATTACTATAAGGGTTATTTTGATATCTAAAATTGTTACCCGTATAGTTTATCTATTCGCTTTCCATGTCCAGATTGTAGGTTGGGTACTCAGAATTCGTCACACCTCCTATATTTGAATCACATTGCATTACTGGGTGTACCTGCGAGGAACCACACAAACCATCAATCTTTTTATTTAACATCTCTACCTGATTTGATAGCATGGTGATTGCGTCTTGAAAACTCTGGCTATTTTTGTTGGTCTTGTCCTTGTAACTTGCCACTGATAGTTGTTTAGTGACATCTCCTCTATAAAATCATAGGCTGCTGAATTAATTAGTTGTCTCGTTGAAGGATTCACACCGTTGTAAAAGGTTTGGACCTGAAGCAACAAGGGTAATCCATGGTGTGGGTACCTTCTCAATAGATCTTTGTATCTCTCCCATGCATCGTATAGTGTTTCTAAATCCATCTGCACAAAAGAAGAGATATAATTCCTTAATTTGGCCATTTTGGCCGGTAAAAAATATTTTAATAAATATTTTTGATCATTTGTTCCCATGTAATGATTGATCCTTGTGAAAGAGAATTCAGCCACTGTTTAGCTTTATTCCTCAAAGAGAAAGGAAATAACCGAAGACGGATGGCATCATCAGAAACGCTATTAATTTTGAAAGTATCGCAAAATCCTAGGAAATTTGCCAAGTGATTATTTGGATCTTCATCCTGCAAACCATCAAACTGAACAAATTGCTGTATCATTTAAATAGTGTTAGGTTTCAGTTCAAAACTATTAGTAGCTATGGCAGGCCTAACAATACTTGACTCAGTTCCTGTTAAATTAGGTTTAGCATAATCATACATAGTTCGAGGAGCATGATTTTCGGCCACCTCTGAGGTAGCGGATTATTCTCAGCTATCTCTTCGGTAGTGTTAATTTCGTTCTCTTGCTCTTTTTGTATGTATTTTAAGCTTCGCCTTATTTCTTTGCGATTTCTGTGAACCGTACCTTCAATATCACTATCGTAAACTAAGGGTCCTGTAGGGTTCCTTCTAGTCATAAACTAGAGGTACCTACTAGGAAAAGATAAAAAAAATTAGAAAAGTAAAAAATAAAATTTAATTGCAAAATAAAATAAAATAAATATGGCTAAAGTAATAAAAATTGAGCTTTCTTAATATTTCAATTCCCCAGCAATGGCGTTAAAAACTTGATCGTGTGTTAGAGTTTTAAAAATTTATAAAAAGAATTATCGAACCTGGAAACTAACTAAGACAACGATAGAGGCAAGCGCACCTATCAAACAATAGTATAGTTTAATGGCAAGACTGGATTGTCAAACCCAAAGGAACCAAAAGTACTAATACTAACTTTCTTTTTTTTATTTAACCTAAGAATTAATAGGATTGTTATCTAATCTAAAATTAACTAACTACTAAGCTAAAGATGCAAAGACAAAGAGAAGGAATTGGGGAAAATACTTGAGGAAAAACCAATTGATTAAAACAATGCCCGAGGATAAATCCACCTTAACTTCACTTGTTATTTGACTCTGAACCAGACGATTTATTCACTTGACTTGATCCGTAGGATTCCCTAATTTATATTAATACCTCTTTCGAGGCTACTAACGTCTAACTCTAGGTTGACTAATTGAAATTTCTTTCTAATTAAAACCCCTAGAATTACATTAACTCGATCTATGGACTCCCATATTAGGTTTGACCCTAATCCGGCAAATTTTCGTCATCTTACTTCTAGGGTTGCGATCAACTCTGCTTAACTATGCTAGATCTACTATTAGACAGGGACTTTTGCTCCACTGCCTGAGCACATCAATACTTGAATCAATATCTTGGAATATTAAAGCAAGAATTAAGAACACATAGTTAAGAACAAATCAAGTATTTATCATACATCTCAGAAAACAATAACAAGATTCATCTTAGGTTTCATCCCCCTTAGATATTTGAAAGGTTTAGTTTATTTTTAGAAAAAAAACATCTCAAAAGAAAATATAAAACAAAACATAAGAAAACCCTAAAACCCCTTGAAGGAATTGAAGGAGAGATCTTCCGTCTTGAGTATGATTCGGGCTTCTTGAGATGAATCAACTGGCTTTCTTCGAGTGAATCCCACAACTCTGCCCCTCTAGCTTGGCTCCTTGGCCTAGCTAAACGCCCCCTTGAAGGTCAGCCTCTAGGGTGTTTATATAGGCTTTTGGAATGGCTTTATTTGCCTCTAAGTACCCTATTCCGAATAGAACTCTTATAAGTCATGTCAGGGACACGCCTATGGCACATGCCCGTAATTCGAGGCCAAGCCGTGTTCGGTCTGTTAATGAGGCACGGTCATGTGATTCGAGGTCCAAGCCGTGTGTAATTTGTGTTAGGCCCATTTTCTCTATTTTTAGCCCGTTTCTCGTTCTTTTCATCCTCCGGTGCTCTCTTGAGTATAAAACATGAAAACAAGGGATTAGGAGCACATATTTCCATAATTAAAGGGATAAATCATCCAAAAGTATGCCAAATGTGGGATTAAAATATGTTTATATTATGGTTTATCATACGCAGACATTAACTATGCCGTGTAACCCTTCATATAAATGTAAACGTCAACATATCTTCATGATTGTTCATATAATCTTCTTTTGGCTTTCCTTTGGCATGGACTGTAACCTTGCAGCAATCTTTCTCTTCTCTGTATAAATATTAGCATGGACCGTCATTTTCTAGCGTAGCCTTGGCATCATCTCTCGGCGCACTCTTTACTACCAACTCTTGCATACAGAAGCAACCATAATAAGTTCACAAGAACTTAATAAGATAAACTATAAGTGTCTGATCTAATTCATCGTAATAAGTCTAGTGCTTGACACTTCCCTTTTTCTCTTGGCGGATACTTACCAGATTCATTCCTTACATTTCTAGGTTGCTATTATTGTGTTCTCCTTTATCGTATTTCGTATAGAGACCATACCTTATATAGAATTGCTTGTCTTATCCATGGTCATACACTCGTGGTGTACTATTTCATTCCTCTTCTCATTCTTATGGGCAAGAAGGACTACATTCGTTCCTCAACACGAAACGTTCATCATCAGTTTTCCTTTGCTTTAAGCTTGTTGATTTACCCTTATATTACTCCTTCAAATTACACTTAGTCTGCATTATCTTGGATCATTTCCACTAAGGTCATTCTTTTAACTGTGCCAACAAGGTGTACTCTTCCCTTGACACGAAGACATCCTTGTATGATAGATAGATAGATAGCCACAAGGGTGTCCACATAACATTCAATAACCACAAAGGCTCCTACTTACATTAAATAGTTACAAGGGCATCCAAACACATGCACAAGCTAACCATAGAGACGTCCATACAGATAAATAGCCACAAAAGTGTCCACATAATAACAGACTTTGCCACTAATGCGTATTTAAAAAATACAACCACAAAGGCTTTTATACAACAAAATTAGCCACTAAGGCTTTGATTTATCAGAATCAACCACAAAGGCTTCTACATATAACATATTCCGCCACTAAGTCTCACATATAATAGATTTCACCGTAAAAGCTCATGTATAATAAAGAACAGCTACAAAGGCTTCCACTTTTTGATAAATGGTGCTTTCGACGATAGGGATTTGCCTAAACTCAACATCTTGAGGCTTGCCCCTCATTGCCTAGTACTTGCTTAACCATCATTTATCCTTTTTCCCATATGATGCCATAGTCCTAGACTAGGTCTTACACTATGTGTTCTTCATTTCCCATATGATGCCATAACAAATGGCTAGGCCTTACACTATGTGGTCTTCTTGCCATAACCAGCATTTATGTTTACTGTCTTGACAGAGTCACACACAAACAAAATCCTTATACAAACTTATGCAACTCACGCAACTTATACACATACTCCTCATGCTTAGACTTACTCATACAGAGACTCCATCATGCTTTCAAGTGTGTTTATACATGTACATACTTATAGCGAACAGAAACATATCATCAGGCTCATGCCTTCTTTACACATTCACCATACTCACATTTCTCGTTTTCTTAACAAAGGTGCGTTATCGTTTAGGCATCAAGCCACGCACGCAAGCTTATCAGATACACATTTTCAAAGAATCAGTATATCACACATACATAGCTCATCAAGCAATCATCTTCATAGAATACACATATTACATTTGATTTCTTTCTCATTTCACAAAACAGTCATAGGCACAGAGAGATCAACATGCAAACATAGAAACATACATATATACGTAAAGAGGTTAGTTGGACATTCACGAGGTACTAACCTATTAGCCTCAAAGGCAACTTAACTTCAAATCATTTGCCTAGCCATACATTGCAACCTCATTTTTCCATCGACAGACAGAAACATTTCACTAGAACTCATTTGGGTAACCTTTATCATCACTTTTAACCCAAACGTAACTTCATCTCTTCATGCATACTTACAAATCGGTGTTTTCAACAAGCAAAGTGGACTTACCTTGATAGAAGGTAGACTTCTCAACAAAACTAGAGCTTTCAGACTTAGCCTCCAGAGAGAAAAGATGTTGCTCTCTATGCTTTAAGCCTCAGATTTAAAGAGGAAGGCAACCCTTCTTTAACTTAACCTAAGCATTATTTAACTTAACTCAAGTCTTCTTTGGAATTGGGCAAACGTCACATCAAAATTGAGTTATTTTTACCATTATTTGCCACTTTCCAAAACATACTTAGCTATCTCGTTAACCTTCAACTTTCTTTGTTCTCATTTAGTTAATTCCAAATCACCTATCTCTTACATTGACTGGCGCGGGACCACTTTAGTTACGTTTATGCCATATCATGGGCATATATCCATTCATTCATTATTTTTTCTTATGGTTACTAGTCAAATTTCACTCATCGTTGTAATCTGACCAAAAACTCATATCTATTTATTTATATCAGAGTTCACCCAATCTTATACGCCCAAAAGAGTGCATCCAGGCGATTACCATTTCGTCATTCATACTTCACCTCATTATTATTATGATTCCTTAACCTTGCCTATTACAGAGAGCCTTACAAGCAGAACACTCTTGGTTCGCCTATTCTAAATGTCAAGACGAACTATTGGGTGAACACTACTTCGCCGATCATGCTTACTTATAGCCATGCACCTTATCATATATATTCATTTACATGTTTGATAAACCGTAAAAGTAACATATTTTAACCCCATATTTAATAGGCTTTTGGATGATTTAGCCCTTAATTTTATGTAAAAAGATGCTTTTAATCCTTTCTTTTCATGTTATACTCAGGAAAGCACCCGAGGATAAAAAGAACACAAAACGGGCTTAAAACGGAGTAATTGGGCCTTAGCGGAAATCAATACGGCCTGGCCCAAAGCCCATACAACCGTGCCTCGCTGATTACCTAGAGCACGGCCTCAACTCCATCACACACGGTCGTGCATCATCCATTTCTCACACGGACGTGCCAGGTGATCACATGGCCATGTCCAAATCGACAGACCTGAAGCACGGCCTAAATCCAGACTTACACGGTCATGCCCAAAATGATAGAATCGAGACATAGCCCAACCACAATTTACACGGGCATGTACCATGGCGTGCCCCTACCATGGTCGCAATTTCACTCGAATTTGGATGAGAGCCAAAGAGCAATTTCACTCGGTTTGGATGCTTGAAGCCAAAGAAATATACTCGTAAGTCTACTTCAACACCCTAATAGTAATTGTACTTGAAGGAGATACTTAAGAGCCAAGTATAGCATTCAAAGCCTATATAAACAACCCAAGGCGTACATAAAGGAGAGCTTTTGCGAGGCTTTTCTTGAAGCTTTCATCTTTTAGGAGTCACTTGAAGATTAGCCAGTTGATCCATCTCAAGAAGCTGGAACTCCATTCAAGACTGAGGATCTCTCCTTTAATTTTTTCAAGGGGTTTTAGGGATTTCTTATGTTTTGTTTATTCTTTTCTCTTGAGATGTTTTCGTATTTAGTTATGAACTAAACCCTTTAGATACCTGAAGGGGATGAAACCTATGATGGATTTTGTTATTTGATTTCTAAATTTATATGAGAAGTACTTAGTTTGTTCTTAATTATGTTGCTTAATTTAATCTGATGTGCTTAGGTGGAGGACGAATAGACCCTACCTAAGAGTAGATCTAGCATAATTGAGCGAAGTTGATTGGGCGCCTAAAGATAGGGTTACGAGATTTTGCCGGATTAGGGTGAAACCTAATATGGGAATCCATTGATCGATTCTTCGCTTCCTTAGGGGTTATTATAAAAGAACGAGAGTTCCACTAATTAACCTAAGGTTAGACGTTATTCGCCTCGAGAGAGGGTTTAATATATGTTAGGGAGTCTCACGAATCAAGCTAAGTTAAGAAATCATATGGTTTAGGGAATAAATAATAGGTGAAGTCATAGGTGGATTCTTCCTAATGGTATCGTCTTTATCAACTGAGTTTTCCTAAAGTCTTTCTCTAATTCATTCTTTTGTTTTTTTTTTTTTTTTTGCATTTAGTCTAAGTATTTCATTAGTTTAATAATTCAATCACTTCATATTTCAGGCTAAATAATAGAAAGAAAGTGAGTAGTAGTACTTTTAGGTTCCCTTGGGTTTGATAAGATATTCTTGCCTGAGCTATACTACTGTTCGATAGGTGCACTTGCCTCTATCATTGTCACAGTTAGTCTATAGGTTCGATCACTCTTTTATAAATATTAAAACTCAACTATTTGACACGATCAAATTTTTGGCGCCGTTGCCGGGGAACACTAAAATATTAAGAAAGCTCTATTTCTATTACTTTAGCCATTATTTTTATTTTTAAAATTTTCTTATTCTTATACAAATATTTTTCTTATTCTAAATTTCTTTCTTTCTTTTCATAGCAGGTACCTCTAGTTTATGACTAGAAGAAATCCGAAAGGACCATTAGAATACAAAAGTGACATTGAAGCTACCGCTCGTAGAAATCGCAAAGAAATTAGACGAGCCTTAGACTATCAAAGAGAAGAACAGCAAAGATCCAATCCTACTGATGGTATGGACGAAAACAATCCATAGCCAAATGTGCAAGAATAGAATGCTCCGTGTACTATGTATGATTATGCTAAACCTAATTTGACAGGAGTAGAATCCAGTATTATTAGGCCCGCTATAGCTGCTAATAATTTTGAATTAAAGCCTAACACAATACAAATGATTCAACAGTTTGTTCAATTTGATGGTTTGCCAAACACTCATATATCTAATTTTAGAATTACGTGATACCTTCAAAATAAATGATTTATGCCATTCTTGGCTATTTCTTTTTCATTAAGGAAAAAAGCAAAGCAGTGGTTGAACTCGTTACCACAAGGGTCAATCACCACATGGGATCAAATGACCAAAAATTTCTTTTAAAATATTTTCCACTAGCCAAAATGGCTAAATTTAGGAATGAAATATCTTTTTTGTGCGAAATGGCGAAACATTATATGATGCATGGGAAAGATACAAGGATCTCCTAAGGAGATGCCCACACCACGGATTACCTTTGTGGCTTCAAGTCCAAACTTTTTACAATGGTGTGAATTCTCCAACTAGGCAAATGATTGATTCATCAGTAGTGGAACTTTGAATAATAAAACTCACAAGCGGCTTACAATTTTATTGAGGAGATGTCATTGAACACCTATCAATGGCAGATTACAAGAGCTAAACCGACAAAATCAGCCAGAGTTTTTAACATAGACGCAGTGACAATGCTGTCAACACAGGTGGAGTTAATGAATAAAAAGCTTGAGAATTTATGTTCTTCACAGGTACATCCAGTCATGCAATGCGAAGCAAGAAGGAATGTGGCGAATTCTGAGTACCCACCCTACCAACCAGGAACAGAAACCGAGCAGATAAACTATATAGGTAAAAATTTTCGATCTAATAATAATCCTTATAGTAACACTTATAATGCAGGTTAGAGGAACCACCCAAATTTTTTGTAGGGAGGACAAGGAAATCAAGGAAATCAAAGGTAGCAACCTAATCCAAGTTACCAAAATCAGCCCTATCCACAGGAAAAAAAATCAAACCTTGAAGAGATGCTGACAAAATTTATGGCAGCTATAGATTCTCGTCTCCAAAAGACTGAAGCAACACTTGATGAACAACAAAAATCGATTAAGGGGATCGAGAATCAAGTTGGAGAACTTACTAGGTTAGTGGGACATCTCACAAAGGTGATTTCTGAACGTCAACAAGGACGTCTACCAAGCAACACAGAAATAAACCCAAAAGAGCAAATCCAAGCCATCACAGCTCAAGAAGATACAAAAGTAGACGAGCCCACCTCAGTACAAGAAACTAAGGAAGAAAAAGGAAAAATAGAGGTAGCACAAGAGAGGCCAAAATCGATAATCAAAGAATACCAACCTCGCATACCTTATCCCGAAGCATTGAAAAAAGATGATTCAGAGGAACAATTCAGTAAGTTTCTAAAACTTTTAAAGAAATTACATATTAACTTACCTCTTCTTGAAGCTATTTTTCAGGTGCCCGACTCAAGGAGATTTTTAAGACAGCTTTTGACGAATAAACGCAAAATAGATGAAGAGCACTATGTGGAACTTAATGCAACATGCTTAGAAATGCTACAGAATAGACTAATACAGAACTAAAAGATCCAGGAAGTTTTACGATTCCATGTTTAATTGGTAGTTTAACTATTGATAATGTGTTAGCCAATTTAGGGGCAAGTATAAATGTCATGCCTTATACACTGTTTAAACGACTAGGTCTAGGGAAGCCCAAACAAACTAGGATGAGTATTCAACTAGCTGATAAAACTATTAGAATTCCTAGGGGCATTATTGAAGACGTTTTAGTAAAAATCGATAAATTTGTTTTCCCAGTAGATTTTGTTGTTTTAGACATGGATGAGGATAATTCAATTCCTTTAATTTTAGGAAGACCTTTTCTTGCAACTGGCAAGACTAAAATTGACGTTGCCACAGGAGAACTCATACTTCGTGTAGAGGATGAATCGATCAATCTTCAAGCTCTCGACTTAGCCAAAATAAAAGAAGATGAAGGTAAGAAAGCCATTTCAATAGGTAATCAAATTGTTCAAACTTTATCGCAGGAAACATCACAAAGCATCAAAGCTGAGCCAACTCATAGTCCCCAAGTTGTCACAGAAGAATCACACCAGAAACAAAACTGGAAGACCAACAAATTAGAAGAGCAGAAGATACACACCAAAGAAAAGCTGGATCCACACGAAGTAAAACCTAAGGAACCACCAGAAGAGCTCATAGGGACATCAAATCACTTTAAAATAGGAGACCAGGTGCTGTTAGACAAAGTCGATCCTCACATCACTTCAACAGACTTGAAGAAAAAGGAAGAAATACTCCTTCAGGTACATGATGTTTTCCCACACGAAATAGTTGAGGTAAGCAATCCAATATTTGGCAATTTCAAGGTAAACGTTTCTCGACCTAAACTTTGTCACGAAAATAAAACTATCAGTAAGAGGGAAAATATTCAAACTTTTAAACCTCCCTAAAACTTTCAAAGTCAAGGACAGTCTAGCTTAAGACTATAAACGAGCGCTTCTCGGGAGGCAACCCGAGCATTAACACAATTTACTTTAAAATTTATTTTCATTTCTTTCCTTCTCTCTCTTCTCTCAATATTTAAAATGCAAATATGTAGATTTCACGGGCCACACGGCCTTACATACAACCGTGCCGTGGTGGTGTGGACCACCGGAACCATCACACTTGTGAGCAGAGCCGTGCAAGTCACCCAACCACCCCCAACGTCACGGATCCAACCACCCACAGCGACGGCACGAAAAAAAAGCAACCGCGGTCGTGCCTCACGACCGTGCTAAGATATTAACTTATTGAGCACGGCCGACCACGCCTGTGCATTCCAACCGTGCTCACATACTGGCTTTCTAGAAACGGGCGTGTCAATTGACAAACGGGCATGGAAGAACAACACACTCCACAACACGATCGTGCGAGGAGGTCGTGTGAATCGACACACCCTCGGCACACGGGCGTGGGAACGTGCCCGATTTGAAACCTTATTTAAATCCCTATAGCCCTTTCCCTTTTTTCCCATCTTCTTTCTTCTTTCTTCTTTCTCTTTTCTTTCAAATTTTTCTCTGTTCATAGAAAAGGTCCAAGACTCTTGAGCAACAAAAAAATCATGCCGAAGAAACGTAAGAAGTTAAGCATCGTCTTCTCAAAGGAGACCCCAACATGAGTTCATGCCGGTAGCTTCAGCTAATTGACTCGCCAAGGGTCTCCGAAACCTTTTCGGTTCTATTTTTCTTTTCTCGTCTCCTTTATTTTCCTTATCTATACTTCTTTTCTACTTAATTTAATTTATTTCATATTATTTTCTTGGTTTTAGGTTCTAAAGGCTACTAGGGAATCACGTACCACAGCCTTCAAGGTCACACCCACCTCGCGAACCACCCAACAATAAGGACTTTAGAGTCCATTAGTCTTTTCTTTCAATTTTAGCTTTCTTATTAGTCTCCTTCTTTTTATTTCCTTAATCTTTAAATATATTATTAGTATATTATTATTATTTCTCTAGAGCTCTTGGCTATATCTTCACAGGCTACCTAATTTCTTTATCTAGCAAGTTGCTTTTCGATAGCTACACCACTAGGCCCATAGAAAACACCATCACCGCCACCAAAGACGCCAGGGATCATCCAGATTTTAGGGAGTATTATTTTCCCCACTTATCTTTTTGACTTGGTATCTAATTAGCATTATCTATCTTTGTACATTGAGGACAATATACATATTAAGTATAGGGGTAATAGTGCCTAACTTTTTGCATAATTCTCAAAACCTTGAATTTAGTCTTGATCTTAAGTATTTTTCTCATATTATTAATTAGGGTGAAATTTCTAATGATTTATGATTTTTATTGATATGTCTTTGAATGAGTCATAGTTAATTGTGCATTGATGATTAAATTTGAAGAATACTAGAGGATCGAGCATGATAAGTCTACTTTCTAAAAATTAAAATTGATAGATTGTTGAACCGAATTTGAGTATCACCTTGAAGTTCAAAATTCATAGGGATTGATGTCAAAAACACCCATAATTTTTGTGAGATTTTGAGCCTTATAGAGCATATATTCTTTTTCATACTCGCTTTATTGATTATGAGTGTGTCAACTTTGAACTGTTATTCTAGAACTTGCCTCGTTTATACATGTCGAGACCACATTAATGATTTGATATACTGAGATGATAAAGGTGGCTAGGTTTTAACCCGTTCACTCCGCTAAAAAGCCTACCCATACAAATTAACCCCTAGTGAACCCCGTTGAATCCTAACAACCTTTTTATTGACTCACCCACTAATATTAACCCAAAATCCCTTTGTATTTGTTATCAAGATTCCTTTGACTACCCCTCTATCGAGAATCGATTTGATTAATTACCGAATTAGGTTATTTTAATTATCAAAGTTCCTTCTATTAGGTTTGTTTTTAGTTTGTTCTAAAAAAAAACCCCAAGTATATTCAATAGCAGTAGTATATAAAAGAGATTAGAGCATTTAAACTCCAATTGTTGAAGAAAAAGCTCGTATTAAAGTATTATCAAATTTTAAGTGATAAAAATACTCTTGTTATAGAGTAATTATCAATAGTAGATATTGTTAGTTTTCATTCGATGTAAATATTCATATTTAGTTCATTATTTTTAGATTAGGTAATTAGTCAATTCAATCTTGATTATAACCTCTAATTCAGCCTGTATCCACACCTTTTAACCCAAGCACCGTTACAACCGTAATTAAAGACCTTTTGATTTATGTATCATCTCATATACAATGGTGGAGACTTGATTTTTAGGCAAGCCTATGGGATTAACTTTTCAGGTTCGACTTAGAGTGGTTATTCTTGAACCTTAAACACTTTTGAGTGATTTGAGTGAATCTTTAGTGTGGATGTCAGTCCTTGTCGATTTTGAATTAAAGGTAATCACTTAGATAAGGGAAGACACCTATGTTTTTGTGCTATAAAGGTATGACTTATCGTAACTTAATCTTTAGGGTTCTTTGAGTTGAATTATCCATGTATAAATTATCTATGAATTATGATGAGACATTGTCGATAGGAATTATGAATTATGGGAAATTTGTTTTAATTGTAAGTTGAGAATTTTGCTTGAGGACAAGCAAAAGCTTAAGTGTGGGGGTATTTGATAAACCGTAAAAGTAACATATTTTAACCCCATATTTAATAGGATTTTGGATGATTTAGCCCTTGATTTTATGTAAAAAGGTGCTTTTAATCCTTTCTTTTCATGTTTATACTCAGAAAAGCACCCGAGGATAAAAAGAACACAAAATGGGCTTAAAACGGAGTAATTGGGCCTTAGCGGAAATCAACACGGCCTGGCCCAAAGCCCACACGACCATTCCTCGCCGATTACCTAGAGCACGGCTCAACTCCATCACACATGGCCGTGCATCATCCATTCTCACACGGATAAAGTTCTTCTGTTAAGCCCGATCCATGAACCCACAAAATCCTTCAAATTGTATCGATTCAACCCGTATTGTAGACATTTCCCATTTTCATCCCGAGCATTTTGAATTTCCCATTTCTCAAAAAATCCCATTCTTTTCTACATGGCCGTGTCCAAATCGACAGACCTGAAGCACGGCCTGAATCCAGACTTACACGACCGTGCCCAAAATGACAAAATCGAGACACGGACCAACCACGATTTACACGGGCGTGTGCCATGGTCGTGCCCCTACCGCGGGAGAGAGTAATTTCACTCGAATTTGGATGCTTGAAGCCAAAGAAACATACTCCTAAGTCTACTCCAACACCCTAATAGTAATTCTACTTGAAGGAGATACTTAGAAGCCAAGTATAGCATTCCAAAGCCTATATAAACAACCCAAGGTAGACATAAAGGGAGAGCTTTTTGCAGAGGCTTTTGCCGAAGCTTTCATCTTTTAGGGAGTCACTTGAAGATAGCTAGTTGATCCATCTCAAGAAGTCGGAACTCCATTCAAGACTGAGGATCTCTCCTTTAATTCCTTCAGGGGGTTTTATGGATTTCTTATGTTTTGTTTATTCTTTTCTCTTGAGATGTTTTCGTATTTAGTTATGAACTAAACCCTTCAGATACCTGAAGGGATGAAACTATGATGGATTTTGTTATTTGATTTCTAAATTTATATGAGAAGTACTTAGTATATTCTTAATTATGTTGCTTAATTTAATCGATATGCTTAGGTGGAGGAGGAATAGACCCTACCTAAGAGTAGATCTAGCATAATTGAGTGGAGTTGATCGAGCGCCTAGAGATAGGGTTACGAGATTTTGCGAATTAGGGTGAAACCTAATATGGGAATCCATTGATCGATTCTTTGCTTCCTTAGGGGTTATTATAAGAGAACGAGAGTTCCACTAATTAACCTAAGGTTAGGCGTTATTAGCCTCGAGAGAGGGTTTAATATAGGTTAGGAAGTCTCACGGATCAAGCTAAGTCAAGAAATCATATGGTTTAGGGAATAAATAATAGGTGAAGTCATAGGTGGATTTTTCCTGAGGGTATCATCTTTATCAACTGAGTTTTCCTAAAGTCTTTCTCCAATTCATTATTTTTTTTTTTTTTTGCATTTAGTCTAAGCATTTCATTAGTTTAATAATTCAATCACTTCATATTTCAGGCTAAATAATAGAAAGAAAGTGAGTAGTAGTACTTTTAGGTTCCCTTGGGTTCGATAAGATATTCTTGCCTGAGCTATACTACTGTTCGATAGGTGCACTTGCCTCTATCGTTGTCACAGTTAGTCTGCAAGTTCGATCACTCTTTTATAAATATTAAAACTCGACTGTTTGACACGATCAATGTTACTCTTTTTTAATCCATTACATTTATATTTCTGAAAAGTTTGCTTTTATTCATTCGAAGTGCCTTATACACTATTCACAATAATGTTCTTTTCCTTTAGTTTAGAGTCCACCAGACTGGGCACTTTTAGAAAATAAATTACACTTAATCAAATCTCAAGTTAGGCACCAAAACTAAATCCTTAAGCCTTATACACATACTCATAACTTGCTCCTTGTGCCTTGCTTTTATGAACATTGTTTTGTTACTGGAACTTCGTCGAGCGGGGTGTGACACAATGACCCAAATAATTTAAAGCTATTTAAGATTCTATTTTCGCTACATACTTGAACAACTTACAATTTCAAAACTAAACTATTAATGTTCATACAAAATTGGGGATAATTCTTACAACTTTAATTCTCACATTTATTTATAAGTTTTAAATTGAGACTCGATTACTGACATAATTACTAAAACCCTGAGGCATGGCCTCCCAAAGAAACCCCACTCTATATACACAAAATAGCTATCAAGCCCTTCACAAAATTTGGCGGGGTCTGGCTTGATACCTTCTCCCTATTTTCAGGTCTTTATCTACCTTGCATCCAAGCAATGATTTTATATGTTCGAAAGAACGTAGTGAGATCTGCACATAAAATTCATTGAATACTGTTTAGATCTAAAGGAAATAAGATTCTTGGTACAGAATTAAACTCCTTAGATTTTTGTAGGAGGATTTCTGAACTTTTTCGTGAGACCAATACCTCATTCTCTTTGAGCCAACCATTGGCGAACATAATCTCTGGTCCGGTCATAACCATACTCTATCTAGAGATGTTCTCTGATGGGTCTTACCTCTGGTTATCATTGTTTTAGGCTTTGATTATACCCTTTTTTTATGATACGCCATATCCCAAATACTCGTATACGCTACCTCTTACTGGCAAACAATTATTGGCGTTTTCCCAAGTATTCACCATAAATTTGGATCCTTACATGAATAATGTAACGCCCCAATAATTCTTAATCTTTATTTTCGTATGTTGTGGCATAAATATCTATATGCTTCAGTGGTTACATGTTCTAGGAGTGTCTAAAGAAGTCTCAGGTTCAAGCCTTGGCTTGGGCAATTTTTGCTTTTTTTTGAATAAGCCCCTATCTCTAGCCAGTAGGCTTATAAGTAAATATTGGAAAAATATGTCAGAATGGGCCTGCTGGTCTAGTGGTTAAGTTGAGTGTCAATGTGTAAGGGGTCTGAAGTTCAAGTCCCAGCACTAGCAAAGGGATTTATTTTTACAACGTAGCGGTGATAGAGTTGTGTTTGACCGAACTACTAGGTGTTGGAGGTGTGGGGAACTGTAGTTGCCGAATTTTAAGAGAAACTAGGGGGATATGGGAGGTTATCACGATTTGGGGAGTGTTTAGGGGAGAAAATAAGGGAATTTAAGGATATGGGAGTGTTAGTCTCGAATTTGAACTCTGGTATCTCAAGAGTTCGGCTTTGAGTGGTTCTTCTCTCGATTTGTTTTATTTTTCTACCAATTTTTCCCCTCTTCAACTCTTTCATTTTCTTGGATTATTTCTGTTGAATTTTGTTCCCCTTTGCCGCCATTTGCTTCCACAAAAATCTCCCTACTACTGTCGAAATTCAATCATTTTCACCTCTATCAAATTGTTTTATTCTGTTATTCTTTTCATCTCTGAGCTTTCTTTTCAAAAATTCGGTCAATAGCTTTTGTTTTCCATTGTGCCGAATTCTTCCTCTTAGTTTCCTACCCAAAAATTGTGACTTGGGCATTGGGTTCTTTCGGTTGTTTGGGCAACTATTTTTCATCTTCTATTTCCCTTTTTTGCCAAATTTTGGGTGAGTTTTGTGCTTTGGTTTTACTCTCTAATTCTTTTAGGTTTGGCCATATCTCACGATAACGTTATTCTCTCCTTCATTGATGATCATTCGGTTGTTTTCTCCTCTTTCGCACTATAGTGAACAAATGATATCACTTGTTCTTCCTTGACCAAAACCTCTAGTTCTCTTCTGTCGAGGTTGGTAAGTATAGGTATAAGTAAATACTTTTGGTGTTGCTTCAAAGCTTACCTATTTTCGTTTAGTTCAACTGTCATATGAATAGTGGTTAATAAGTGTTCGGTTGGATTGCAGGAATTAGTGGTCATTCGGTTTCGACAGTTTAAGTGGGCAGGCCTCGATTGTTAACGTGATAAGTGAATGACGGCAAAGTGATTAAGTATTTCGATTAGGGTCATTTTAATTTCGGTTGATAGGTGACTAATCGAAAGTTTGTGGTGGACTCAAATTTGGATTGCTCAAGAAGGACTGTGTGCGCGTTTCCATAACCAGGTGTGTAATACAATTCCGACTATGGAAATCGACAAAAGCGAAATAAGAGAACGTTGATGCCATACGAGTGTGTACTCGCTAGTGTGGTAGTCCGTGTGGCTAAACATGGGCGTGAGATCGGTGAGGCTAGCCATGTGCGATTTCATGGGCTGGGTCGAATTGGGCCATATGGGCCCCACGGGCATGTGGGCCCTGTAACACCCCAAACCCGACCTAGACATTATGGCCGAATCTAGCGTGTCACATTGAAGTGTTTTTTGAAAACCATATTTTTATTGAAAACCCTTCTTGAAATTTAAAACTTCTTGCCATTTAAAACTTATACAAAATCTCAGTTTGCGTTTGTTTATTTTCAATCGAGGTTTATTAAAAAGTTATTCCATTTTAAAACATTATTACCTATAAAACCTTATTTGTTTCGAAGCTTAATTTAAAACAAATAATTTACGAAAACGTGATATTTAAAAATTGAGTTGCGAAAACGTAGTGTTTGAAAATAGTTATTGTTTTGGAAAATCGTGTTCTACTTCTAGCAGATATAAATCACAATCAAATCAAATCCCATATTTAAAATCCAGAAATTATAGAGGCCTTATTACAACCCGAACCAACAAGCTCATTCTTAAGTAAATGAGATAAACAGAATAAAACTTGTGCAGTTGTGTGGCCCTCTCCGAGTTCCTCATAGCTCTGAACCGTCTAACGCTGGGGATTACTTGAAAGTTAAAAACGGGGTGAGTTTACAAAAACTCAATGTGTAATCCCCTTATTAAAGAAACAGTTAGTGTACAAAAACAGAATCAGTTTGGGCATGAGCCCTTTAACAGTAACAATACAGTGTGGGCCTTAGCCCATTACAGTAGTGGTGGCAATTGGGCCTTAGCCCCCATCAGCCTCGGTTGGGCCTTAGCCCATATCAAATGTCACATATCACATCTCTCTGGGCGTAAGCCCATCTCAATATCAGAATTGGTATATGCAATGCATAAATACCCATACCAACCCTGCACTCCGTCTCTCGTCCAACCCTACACTCCTGTGGGGATTAAATCGACCCACCCATCCCTACAATCCCATACACACCCAAATCACTTAGCCATTAAATCAAACAAGCTTTTTGTGACATTTTTTTGCACACATAAATATTTATGTGCAGTCTCCTAGCTGATCCCACACTCAAGGCCCATTCCTTCTAGGCCCAATACGGGCGAACCACATTGACATGTGGAGATATTAGGCCAGGCCATGTGATCCATACGGCCAAGGCCATTTTGGGCCGTGTGTGCCACACAGGCATGTGGGTCCACATGGGCCCGTAATATGGGCCGTGAGCCCATTTTCACTATTTGATTGTTAAGGTTGCACGGGTCACCCAAGATGAATGTGGACCTACTGTTGAGTCAGTAAGCTTACCTAGAACTCTAATTAACTGAATGACTATTATGCCCCTATGTGATGTATATAGACTTATGTACATGCATGACCATACTTTAGCGTGCTATTTTGACTACACTGTATACATGTATGATATTATGACCTGACATGATTACATAATGCATTGCATGGGGGTGGGTTTTATATTGATCGGAGGAAGTGTACTGAAAGGCTTTGAGCCTAAATTACTGGCAGCCCAGCTGCATATAACTATAGTGCCGCATTCTGTACTCTCTGGAGTGTAGGGAAGGGTGGGTTGATTATATCCCCACATAGAGTGTAGGGTTGGACAGAGATGGAGTGTAAAGGCTGGATGGGTAGGATCTATATACTGATTTATCTATTAACGCACTAATTAATGATACTGTAATGGGCCAAGGCCCAAACACATGACTGTTCTGCACTAAGATGGGCAAAAGCCCAGTCTGACATTATTATTGATATTGAAAAGGGCTTAGGCCCAAACTGAGATTGTCTGATTGTTTGCATGGGAATTACATATTGGGTTTACATAAAAAACTCACCCCTTCTATTTAATCTGTACAGGTAATCCTCAGAAATAGGCGGATTAATGCGGCGGAGGACTCTGCGATGGCCACACAACTACTTTATTTGCTTGATATTTATTTATGATTTTTAGTTTTATTTTGGGGTATTATTTTCCTTAATAATGACCTTTTTAGATTTTTATTTTAATTTGGGATTTTTACTGATTTGTTTTATAAACTGCTAGAAGTAGGGTTAATCTGGTTTTCAAAAGAATCAGGCGTTTTAACAAATTTCACACAAATACGCAAACTATTTTAAAAGCTTCCGCGACAAGTGAAGTTTTGGAAATTAATAATGTTTTGGAAATTTAATATCGTTATAGAAGTAACAACTTCTTGATAATGATTCACGTTTCGAAAATGAACGACATGTCTTCAAAAAATAATAAAAAGAGGTTGAATAGAAAAGAGAGTTTTTCAACGACAACTTGTTTTATGAAAAAACACTTCAATGTGACATCACCAGATTCGGCCATAATATCTTCTTAACATCCTATTTTCCCTTGGTCGCCTAATCTCCAAGATGTAACTCCACAATACTTATTCTCTTGATCCCATCTTTTAAGGTACTCCAATGAACAAATAGTTGCCAATGTACCAATTCCTACTCAGGTATTCCTTGATAGTTTTCACTCTTGGTAGCCTTGCAAGGTCTTCTTTATGTTAAATGGCCCTCATGGACTCTTACCTCTAACTATTTTCTTGCAATCTTTATTGGTCAATTGACCTTGTGTAAGCATTTCCTCCCATGTGGTCTCTTGATGAACTTCTCACCCTTCCAACTACCTCTTTGTTAATTTCCAAATTAAGATCTTAACCTATAATAATCCTTTTATACTTGCTTATCCAAAGTGGGCTCTGCAATTTCTCTAGCAGATTCTTACTAGAAAGTACTACATATGCTAGTTGTTTAATAAATTTCTCCCTTCTTTCATGCATACCGGTGTTGAGATGCTTCTTTGGCTTAACTCACCATTTCACTATGGTGAATCACCTTGTTAACCAGTTTACCTGTGTTCCCAACCGTTCCAAGACCACTCTGTCTTGCAACTTGTCACGTGAGTCTAGAATGATGGAAATGTGAAAGTGTACACAATCACAACAAGTAATAAAGTGACAAGTTAATGTCGAGTTATCGTACCCACAAGGATTGTGAAAAGAATTATTTATGAATGCTATTTAAAACACTTTGGTGAAGAAAAATATTTTGCTTGAAGAGGGTGATTAAAAACTAAGATTTTAAACTAAGTAAACTAAATAAATAAATCTCAAGTGCACGATTTCAAAATACGATTTTAATCAAGATGACATAATTGTGTTAGATTAATTACATTTCTTAACTTAATCACCTATCAAAATCCATTCATCTCTTGACTATATCCCTATGTCAATTCAACCGATTAAACAAATCTTAATAGGCAAATATGTTATTGCACATACATACTTATTAAATCGAAATAACCTCTTGTACATATCCCTATGTCAATTCAAACGATTAATTAAATCTAATAAGCACGTAAAAGACTACGTGAGGTAACAAAGTATCCCTACCTTGAAACAGTTTAATCACAATAATCTTGCAAGTTATGCAAGGAAAATGTATCCTCAAATACCGTTGCTAATTTAACCCTCTGCTACGTTAGATGATTAAACATGCACTGATTAAGTACTATGTCCATTAATTACAATTTCAATCCATTTAAATAATTAATTCATTAGCTACCTCACAATTGTAATGCAAGAATAACTTAGTCATGATTTTACTTAATCAAGCATCTTACCGAGGCCTATAACAACATAAACATACTTTTAACAATTTTAGCAAATGAACTACAATAAACCTAACACGAATTAAATTCAAGCTAAATTGATTAAATTAACCATTCCAACAACATAAATATTCATAGATATGTTCATCATAACAACAACAAAAATTAAAGAGATAGGGAACAAGAATCAAATCCCGTGTTTTTCTGTGGCCTGACTAGTTTGCTCCGTTCTTTCTTCTCCATTGTCCTCGTCGACCAAGGCTGCTAGGAACACTTAATTGCTGCTCCAAATTTCTGATGAATGCCCCTTTTCCAAGAGGAGAAATCGGCAAGAGAGCAAGGGAATTTGGAATAGAAAAGAAGAGAGAAAGTGGAGGGAAGAGATGTGAATGCTTGAGATGTGTTTCAAATGACCAGCCTAAAGGGGTTTTTATAGCTGAATAAGGCTGCTAAAAATAACTAAAATTATCAGCCAAAGAGCCCTCCCTTGGTCGGCCACACATGTGGCAAGGTTGATAGTTTCAACTTTGCTAATTTATGCTTGGGGCAAATCTATAAAGCCACCAATTGTGGAGGGGTTTGTTTGCAACTTGAACAAGTCTTCAAGGGCCTCTTTGCAAGCTAAATAATCAGCCAATAAGCTGATTTGGGTCAGTATATGGATGGTTTTGGGCTGTCCACTTCTTGGTCGGTTCAATTCACTCGATTCGGCTCAACTGGACCACTTTTTCATAATTAATTAATAATAATAATTTACTTAATCCAAGTTAAATTGGATATAAATTAAAATTAATTATATCATGGATTAATACACATAATTGGATCAACTTAGGCTAAAAATTAATTCACCTTGATACTTCAAATTGCTTCTCGGTTTTGAACTTCTAGCAGTGCCTGCCGAGTCGTTTTTTTGCCCTTTGTGCAAATCTATCGAAAAATTATCAAAATTAATCAAAATTAATTATAAAATTAATTAAAATTCAACATGTTCATAATTTAAGTGAAATTTAATTATTTTTCGATAAGAATTTTATCAAAACTGCATGAATTTAAGTTAAAAAGGGCATGAAAAAGTGTGTATATTTTTGTGTTTCCACACCCCTAAACTTAATTCATTACTTGTCCCGAGTAATGCACAAACTTGAAAAGAATTTCTCGGAAACACCTTTGAAAAACTCCTTCAGATCAACATTTTTCCGAATTATGAATTTAATATACTTATGCTCAAAAACAAGAAATTTGATAGTTATGCTACTTATTTATACATATCGTTCAAATTAATTTCAATAACTATTATGATAGAAAAATTAGACTAAATTCTTCCTTAACAAAGACATGTTAACTCTTACCAATTTGATTTTATTTCCTTATTCAAGATTAACCTGCAATCATTAAGTTTAACTTATGCCTTCATATGTTGAACATAGCAATTTCTATCCACAAATGTCGGTAGTATAGAAAACTTGAATCCATAGGTCTTTAAAAAGGTTGTAACGTGGCTAGGCTAGGGGTATGTAAAGATAGATAAATTTAGGCTAAAAACCCCTAGACTCAGCTTCAATTGGACCTTCGAAATAATTACCTTCAATACGCGAACTTACTTTGCTTTCACATGCTCTTTTTTACATCTATTTTCTTTCAAGTATGTATGCTTTTTTTTACGAGCATTTTGCTTATGTACTACAAAATTTTTGAGCATTTGATACTTCTTTTCAACTCCCCCAAACTTATTTTCAAAGAATATTCTGAATAATACTGAGTCTAGTGTTTGGGACAATTTAAAGATAATTAAGAGAGAAGTGATGGCTAAATATTGCAAGGGTTCAAATAAAATTAGGCCATATAGTCTCAAAGTTGGGTTTCAAAGGATAAAATTTCATCAAGGTTGGCTTGAAAGGCTCAAACGGTCCAAAAAAAAGTTGCCTAAATCATTTTCAACATTCCATGCTTCCTAGGATTTTGCCTCAAGAAACTACTAAGTCAATTCTAAAGACTTAAACTTTCATGCATGCCTAACTTTCTTAAGGAACTAAAAATTTTATGGTATGATTTGCATGCTTTATTAAAAATACATTTATATTATACATAACAATTTATTGAAATAATAGAACTTTATTTATACTAAAGTTTAGCATACTTAACGAAATTTCAAATTATTGAACAAAATATATCCTAATCATTAAGTAAAAGAACTATTTATTCTGAGTGGAGATAATTTCAATTTTTTGGTCCCCCCTACTTAAAATGAACAATGTCCTTATTGTTTAAAGTATATAGATACTATACACCAGGTAGGATTCTAGAAAAGAGGAGGTGAGTCAATTTGACTGCTTAAGTACCAAGCTCTTTCTAAATCCAATTCTAGACATGTATATATCTATTGCCACACTTTATACTTCACGACTTGTTCAATTTTATTAATGATTTCCATCTCTTGTTTTATTATGCGAGAATAAAAATTCCTAATTAACTTAATCCTAAAATAACCTAAGAACCTGAATAAAATAAAGTCGAGATCCCCCTTTATTTATTTGCAGATCCTTTCGAATTCTATCATCTTTTGCTCCATCATTATTGTCTTTGCATGAATCGCTTCACTCCTTCTTCGATAATGGGCTCCATGGTTCAAATATGTAATCTAAAAACTCAGGCACAAAAATAAATGGGTCATTGTAAATTTTCGTAAGAGCACTTCTCATCGAGTCATCCCTTATTTTTGAGTATCTCCAGTAAAATTGTTGCTGCCACTGCATATGTTGCATTATGTTCATCAACTTTGACAGTTCATCTCAAAGATCTGGGCAAGGCGGTTGAGCTCTGAACATTGAAGTCTCGACATTAGGTTCAGCTCCTGGTCCATTGGTTCCACCTTATCAGGGACTTCAGCCGATTGCACTGGCTCGATCTCTGTGGGATCTTTTTCTTCTTCTTCTTCGGGATCCTCACATTCTTCAACTCGTTGCTGTAGAACAAAATCTCCAGCTATTCGATAGAGGTCCCAATCTGTGATTGTGCCTTGGCTATATCCTGTCTTCTTTACGTTTGCAAGAATTTTAGCTTTTAAGCACAAAATTGTTATTGTAAAGGGAAAGTAAGCTGGGCCAGAACGTCTAACGACACAATTCTACATTTCTCTCAAGATGATTTTTCCCACATCAATGGTCTTTCTAGTTAAAATCGAGTATAATAAGACCATTCACTCCAATGAGATTGTAGTCCCATGTGAACTAGGCATAAGGCTGAAACAGATAAAATAGAACCATACCTTCGTGAGTGGTGTCAAATATTCTCTTCTGCAAGGGTGGATTCCTTGCTCAGACACAGTCCACTTAAAACTTGGAACTATAAGTTCCTCAAGTATTTCTTGCAAATTTTCAGGCTCGATATTGCTCATTAAGGAAGAATATTCATCGTTTTCGAAATCAGGTAATTCAAAGAACTCATTAATAGCATTTGAAGTTATTGGTACTTTGATTCCGCGAACTGGAACTTCCATCAACTCATTTGAGGTTAAATTCGCATAGAATTCACGCACTAACTCTTCATCCACATTAGGTCTCTTCTCACAAAAAACTCCCAATTGAGAGTTTCAGTAACCTGACGAATACGCGCCATAAAATCAATATAGTTGCTTTCTTTCAATGTGAAGCCTTTCTCTGGATGCATCTGTTGATTCTTGAAAACACTTTCGTATCTCGCTTTGGCTTCTTCACAGTGGAATTTGCTTTGTGATTCGTTAATTTGGGCAGAGGCACGAGTTCTTTTGCGAGGCATGATTAACTTGAACATAAGATGGAAAATAATTTCTCAAAAAATTAATTAATATAAAATATTAATAATTCAATAAATTGAAAAATTAAATGATTAAATGATTAAATAAAATTTAAAAGTTAAGAGAAAAATTTGTCTTACCACCTTTTTATAAAAATTAAGAACTCCTAAAAAAATAATTAGAAAACACAATAGGTCGATTTAGGGTAGGTTGGAGGGTTATTGGCTAAGGATGGGATGTTAGTGTGAGTAATAGGGCTGATGTACCGCACGAGTGCTGGGCAGCAAGCGGACCCGTCGAGCGGGTTCAAGGAGCGGCACAACCTAGCGAGGAGCAAGTGCTCGACAGCTGGCAACAATGGGGCATGCGCAGGTTAGGGCGAGGAGCAGGTGCAGCGCCAAGGAGAAGGCCAAGCGAGCTGCTGGTGTGTCTGTGTGCAAGGGTTGCTGGGCGTGTGCTAGCCGACTGGCCTGTCAGTAGTGCTACGGACTAGAGAGTTGAAGGCTACGGCACTAAGTGGTTTGGTGGGATGGAAGTTTGAATGAAGCAAGATGGAGAAGGTTGGTGGTATTTATAGTGAGGGAAATAGAAGTTAAAGTAGAATTCTTAGAGAAATTTAATAATTAAAAATTCTAAGTTTTAATTCTACTCAAAGCAAATAACAATTAATAATTAATATAATGCATATTAAATTATTATTTGTTATTAATTTATTCAAGATAAAACTGATTAAATTAAAATATGATTAAATTAAAACTAATCATAACTCTATGTAAAGTTGATAATAATTAATAGATATTATAATAGATATAATTCTATATTAATAATTATCATCTTTTTATTAAATTAAAATATTTATTCTAAAAGCCTTTTGAAAATATTTACAAAAGAGACATCTAATTTTAATATTTACAAAAGAGCAATTAAATTTTAAAAATAGTTCAATTAAGTCCCTAGACTTAATGAAAATTTGAAATTGAGTTGCAATTTTAAAACTTGGATCAAAATGGACCCTTTTTATTTTAAAATTTAAAAATTTATTTTGCCATTTAGGGAATAATTTCTCAAAAAATTATGTCAAAATCAATTCCCAGGAAAGATTGAAGGGGTCATAAGCGGTCCTGCTTAAGTTCTAATCTCCTAGACAAAATTTATTTAAACATACTAACCCGAAAGTACATCCTAAATCATTTATTTAAAAAGAAAACAAGAAAATTTAATCATTTGATAAAATGAACGAGATTTGATCCCGTTCAATTTTATCTCCCCAGTAATGTTTCAAGTGTTGAGCATTAACTCGAAAATTACCTCCCTTACCTTGAAGTTCAACAACTCCGTACGGATAGACTCGATGAATCATAAATGAACTAGAACAACATGATTTTAACTTACCTGGAAAGAACATTAATCTGGAATTGAATAACAAGACTTGCTGACT
Organism: Gossypium rotundifolium; assembly: GCA_025506655.1. Taxonomy (NCBI): domain Eukaryota; kingdom Viridiplantae; phylum Streptophyta; class Magnoliopsida; order Malvales; family Malvaceae; genus Gossypium; species Gossypium rotundifolium. Next base: position 29,197,657 of record CP106728.1, read on the forward strand.
TGCTTCAAATTCTCGAACTCGAATGTGCTTGTCATGCCATTTCTTAAGTCTCTCCTTAAGTAATTTGGCATTCTCGTATGAAGACATTTGGAATCCTTCTAACTTGTTAAGTTGAAGCATCCGTTTCTCTTTAGCAATTTTAAGATCCAAGTTGAGTCGTTGGAGAGCCCAGGAAGCTTTGTGCTCTAACTCCAAAGATAGATGACAGGCTTTCCCAAAGACCTACCTATAGGGTGACATCCTTAAAGGTGTCTTGTATGCTATCCTGTAGGCCTATAAAGCATCATCCAATCTTTTGGACCAATCCCATCGATTTGGGTAAAATACCTTCTCAAGTATGCCTTTTATCTCTTTGTTTGCCAGTTCAGCTTGACCATTCGTCATGGATGGTAAGCTGTAGCAACCTTTTGCTTCACTCCATGTTTGTCAAGTAACCATTTCAACCACTTGTTCACAAAATGGGACCCTTCATCACTAATGATGGCTCGTGGGGTTCCAAACATTGTGAACGCATGCTTCTGCAAAAACTTCATCACAACCTTAGCATCGTTTTTCAGATATACTTCAACCTCAATCCACTTAGACACGTAGTCTACAGCTACCAAGATGTACTTGTGACCAAAAGACGGAGGGAAAGGATCGAGAAAGTCAATACCCCAAAATTGAACAATTCTACTTCAATGATGTTTGTTAGAGCCATCTCATTTCATTGGTGACATTTCCGACCCTTTGACATCGATCACAACTCTTTACGTAAGCATATGTATCTTTAAATAGTGTTGGCCAAAAGAATCCGGCTTGCAATACTTTGGCCTCAGTACGTGTTCCTCCGAAGTGTCCCCCACTCAGAGCTGAGTGACAGTGGTATGAAATCTTATGTACTTTATCTTCTACCACGTATCTTCTGATCATTTGATCTGCACACTTTTTAAACAAATATGGTTCTTCCCAAAAATAGTACGTTACATCGTGAAGAAACTTTTTCTTTTGATGATATGTCTTATCAATCGACATCAAACCACAAGCTAAATAGTTAGCAATATTAACAAACCAAGGGGTATTATGGACATGATTTACCTTTAGTATGTGTTTATCTGGAAATGTCTCCTGAATTGGTATAAGTGGAGAATTCCCTTCTTGCGACTCCAATCTGGACAAGTGATCTGCTACTTGATTTTCTACTCCCTTTCAATCTTGAATTTCTAGATTGAACTCTTGAAATAGAAGTACCCACGGATCAGTCTCGCTTAGCGTCTTTCTTGGAAAGTAAATACTTAATTGCCGAGTGGTTTGTATAGACAATCACTTTGGTACCTACAAGATAAGATCGAAACTTGTCAAAAGAAAACACAATAGCAAGTAACTATTTTTATGTTACTGTGTAATTCAGTTGAGCTCCTGTCAAAGTCTGACTCGCATAGTAGATGGGATGAAAAACTTTGTTCCTTCGCTGAACCATGACAACTTCGATCGCAAAGTCACTTGCGTCACACATCAATTCAAATGGTAAATCCTAATCTGGTGTGACTATTATGGGTGCCGAGACTAACCGACTCTTTAAATCGTTGAAAGCTCTTAAGCACTCCTCATCAAATTCAAAAGTCGTGTCTTTCTCTAATAATTTGCATAATGGTTTAGCAATTTTGGAAAAGTCTTTGATAAATCTTTGATAGAAACCAACGTGAACCAAAAATCTCCTAACACCCTTTATAGATGTCGGAGGTTGGAATTTTTTAATAACATCTACCTTTGCTTTATCTACCTCGATTCCATGTCTTTTTATTTGATTCCCTAGAACAATACTTTCTCGTACCATGAAATGACACTTTTTCCAGTTAAGTACAAGGTTTGTTTCTTCGCATTGCCTTAGTACCTTGGCTAGATTGGCTAGGCAATCATCATATATATCTCCAAATACTGAAAAATCATCCATAAAAACTTCTAAATATTTCTCGACCATGTCAGTAAAAATAGACATCATACATCTTTGAAATGTAGCAGGTGCATTACATAAACCAAATGGCATGCGCCTAAATGCAAATGTATCGTAGGGGCAGGTGAATGTTGTCTTATGTTGATCTTCTAGTGCTACTGTAATCTGATTATACCCTAGTATCCATCAAGAAAATAATAATAGTCTCGCTCTGCGAGTCTATCCAGCATCTGATCCAAAAATGAAAAAGGAAAGTGATCTTTCATTCGCATTGTTCAGCTTCTGGTAATCGATGCAAATTCTTCATCCCGTAATCGTTCTAGTCGGTATCAACTCATTATTCTCATTTTCAATGACCGTGATACCTCCTTTCTTCGGTACGCACTGGACCGAACTTACCCATGAATTGTTTGAGATGGGATAAATTATACCCGCATCTAACCACTTGATGATTTCTTTTTTTACTACGTCCTTCATGATGAGGTTCAGTCTTTGTTGTCCATCAATCGTCCCTTTCTCACCATCTTCTAGTATGATCTTGTACATTCATACAGATGGACTAATACTACGAATATCAGCTATGGTCCATCCGGTAGCCTTCTTGAATTGTTTCAGTACAAGGATGAGTTTCTTTTCTTGCTCATTGGTTAATTCTGTTGAAACAATCACAGGAAAAATAAAAGTGTTACCTAAATAAACATATTTTAAATGTAAAGGAAGTACATTGAGTTCTAATTTAAGTGGCTCCTCGATTGACGCTTTTGGTTGGGCATAATCCCTATTCTCTAACTCTAAAGATTCAAAACAAGATTGCGGATTAAATCCCCTTTGCTTAGCTTCTAGCAAAGCTAAGTATTCATCATTATCTTCATCATTTTGAGGGTATGATGTCAAAATTTGTTCCAATGGATCTTCAACATAGTTGAGTTCCTTTTCCATGATTAAATCCTCTAAATTGGACACCGCAGAACAATTATCAATTGTATCAGGAAATCACATAAACTTAAAAATATTAAATGTTACATGATTATCCTGAACACGGATAGTAAGCTCGCCCTTCTGCACATCAATAAAGGTCCTTCGGTTGCTAAGAACGGTCTTTCTAGGATGATTGGCACCTCTTTATCTACTTCAAAGTCTAGAATTACAAAGTCAGCAGGAAAGATAATTTTGTCTACACGTACCAATACGTCCTCAATTTTTCCTTCTGGATATGCTAAGGATCGATCTGCTAATTGAAGTGTAGCCGTAGTTGGTCTAACTTCACCTATCCCTAACTTCCTAAATATTGACATAAGCATCAAGCTAATACTCGCACCCAAATCACATAGTGCCTTACCACAATATGTTGCTCCAATGTTGCAAGGTATGGTAAAACATATAGGATCCTTCAACTTTGGGGGTAGTTTGTTTTGAAGATATGCACTGCATTCCTTTGTCAAGGCTACCATCTCAAATTCTCTAAGTCTTCGTTTTCTAGACAGGATATCCTTCATGAATTTGACGTAGTTCGAATTTGTTCAAGTGCTTCAACCAACAGGATGTTGATATGAAGTTGCTTGAGTACGTCTAGGAACTTCTTGAATTGAATTTCTTGCTTCGGTTCTGAAGTCTTTGAGGGTAGGGTGGTGGAGGTTTCTTTACAATAACTGGTTGATTCATCTTCTGTGGTAATTCTGCATCTAACAGAGTTGTTAGTTGATCAGAAATTAGTTGGTTCTGAAGTTACCTTGTCGAATTTTGCAGATTCTAGTTCTTATGAAACTGGAATTTCAGCACTCGGTTGAACTTCCTCTGAGTCTTGAGCGTTAGCTAGCTCCTTCTCAACTTCAATAGAATTAGACTCTAAAGTCTTTCCACTCCTCAATGTCAACGCTTTACAATGCTCCTTACTTGGATTCCTCGGATTCTCCGTATCATTAGGTAAAGCACCTTGTGGTCGGTTCCTAAGTTCAGTAGCAAGCTGGCCCATTTGGTTTTCCAGATTTTTCAATGTAGCTACTTGGCTTTGAATTAAGGCATCATTCTTCGCCATGTATGCCTTTAACAAATTTTCTTAGCCATTGGATGGTTCAGCTTGGGTGGGTTTCTGAACTTGTTGGTGAAAACCAGGTGGCTGGGTCGATCTAGGTTGGGTGTTAATGTTACTAGTTCCAGCCCATTGGTTACTCTAGAAAAAATTCGGGTGGTTTTGCCATGCTGGGTTATAGAAATTGGATTGCAATCCTTGCCTTCCTCGATTGTGGTTCTGGTTACCCATGTAATATACAAATTCTAGGTTCGATGAACATTCTTCAAACAAATGTCCTTCCCCACAATAGACATAGGCTATGTTCTCAAATTAATTTGGTGGTTGTGCTGCAAAACTATTAGACCCATTAGTAGTAAGATTTTTTAACATTGAGGATATTGATGATATTTGAGATGCGAGTGAAGTAAGAGCGTCTACTTCATGTATTCTAGCAACTCGTCTTCCTGACGCTGCTCGATTGGTTGGCCATTGATAATTGTTGCTGGCAATCCTCTCAATGATTTCATAAGCCTCATTATAAGACTTAGAAAGGAGAGCACCATTAGTAGAAGCGTCCAATACCATCCTCGTGTGAGCATTGAGACCATTATAAAATGTCTCAAGTTGGATGCAATATGGGATTCCATGATGAGGGCACTTCCGTAATAATTCTTTGTACCTTTCTCATGCCTCATACAAGGACTCATCATCCATTTCTTGGAATACAGTGATCTCATTCCTCAACTTAGCATTCTTGCTAGGTGGGAAATACTTCATGAGAAATCTTTCTGCTAACTCTTGCCATGTGGAAATTGGATTTGGTGGCAATAAGTTCAACCAGGCTCGAGCTCTGTCCCTTAGCGAATACAGGAATAGCTTCAATAGTAATGCGTCTTCAGGTACTCCGGCTAACTTCAAAGAGTCACTCACCTCCATAAATAGTCTTAAGTGAAGATGAGGATCTTCGGTAGGCATTCCACTGAATTGGCCCACAGTCTGAAGCATTTGGAACATAATTGGCTTTAGCTTGAATTGTTGTGCCTCAATTTCGGGTCTCCTTATACCCAGATTAAGATCATGAAACATTGGCATGACATACTGTCTTAGAGCTCTATCCCTATCATCAGCAATAAAGATAGGATTTTGAGCAGGGTTTGCTCCGTTTCCTTGATTCAAATTTTCAAGGTTCATCTCTTTGGTCCTTCTCTAATTCGCTTGTCTTCTTCGCTGTCAAAAATTTCGTTCAATCTCAGCGTCTACAGGAAGTAAGTCAATAATTCGGTCAATACTCATAAACACCTAAAATAATCACAAAAAAATTAATTAAGTTAAAATTTAAACAGAAAATTAAAACAAAATGCTAAACTAACAAATTCACAAATAATGACTTTTTAAAATAGTCCCCGGCAACGAAGCCAAAAACTTGGAACGACGGAAATGTGCAAGTGTACACAATCGCAACAAGTAATAAAGTGACAAGTAAATGTCGAGTTATCGTACCCACAGGGACTATGAAAAGAATTGTTTGTGAATGATATTTAAAAAATTTTGGTGAAGAAAAATATTTTGTTTGAAGAGCGTGACTAAAAACTAAAATTTTAAACTAAGTAAACTAAATAAATAAATCTCAAATGCACAATTTCAAAATACGATTTTAATCAAGATGACATAATTGTGTTAGATTAATTACATTTCTTAACTTAGAATTATTAAACTCATCTTTATATTGTTACGAATAAATTCACGGAAACTCGATAATTTAATAACTTATGAACATACTCACCTATCAAAATCAATTCATCTCTTGACTATATCCCTATATCAATTCAACCGATTAAACAAATCTTAATAGGCAAATATGTTATTGCACATAAATACTTATTAAATCGAAATAATCTTTTGTGCATATCCCTTTGTCAATTCAAACAATTAATTAAATCTAATAAGCACATAAAAGACTACGTGAGGTAACAAAGGATCCCTACCTTGAAAAAGTTTAATCACAATAATCTTGCAAGTTATGCAAGGCAAATGTATCGTCAGATACCATTGCTAATTTAACCCTCAGCTACCTTAGATGATTAAACATGCACTGATTAAGTACTGTGTTCATTAATTACAATTTCAATCCGTTTAAATAATTAAGTCATTAGCTACCTCACAATTGTAATGAAAGAATAACTTAGTCATGATTTTACTTAATCAAGCATCTTACCGAGGCCTATAACAACATAAACACAATTTTAACAATTTTAGCAAACGAAATGCAATCAACCTAACACAAATTAAATTCAAGCTAAATTGATTAAATTAACCATTCCAACAACATAAATATTCATAGATATGTTCATCATAACAACAAAAAAAATTAAAGAGATAGGGAACAAGAATCAAATCTGGTGTTTTTCCGTGGCCTGACTAGTTTGCTCCGTTCTTCCTTCTTCGTTGTCCTTGTCGACCAAGGCTGTTATGAACTTAATTGCTGCTCCAAATGGATGATGAATGCCGCTTTTCAAAGAGGATAAATCGACAAGAGAGCAAGGGAATTTGGAATGAAAAAGAAGAGAGAAAGTGGAAGGAAGAGAGAAAAGATGTGAATGCTTGAGATGTGTTTCAAATGACCAGCCTAAGGGGGTTTTTATAGCTGAATAGGGCTGCTAAAAATAGCTAAAATTATCAGCCAAAGAGCCCTCCTTTGGGTGGCCACACATGTGGCAAGGTTAATAGTTTCAACTTTGCTAATTTAGGCTTGGGGCAAATCTATAAAGCCACCAATTGTGGAGGGGTTTATTTGCAACTTGAACAAGTCTTCAAGGGCCTCTTTGCAAGCTAAATAATCAGACAATAAGCTTATTTGGGTCAGCATATGGACGGTTTTGGGCTGTCCACTTCTTGGTCGGTTCGGTTCACTCGGTTTAGCTCAACTAGACCACTTTTTCATAATTAATTAATAATAATTTATTTAATCCAAATTAAATTGGATATAAATTAAAATTAATTATATAATTGTACCGACTTAGGCTGACAATTAATTCGCCTTGATACTTCAAATTGCTTCTCGGTTTTGAACTTTTAGCAGTGCCTGTCGAGTCGTTTTTTTGCCCTTTGTGCAAATCTGTCGAAAAATGATCAAAATTAATCAAAATTAATTATAAAATTATTAAAATTTAACATGTTCATAATTTAAGTGCAATTTAATTATTTTATAAAAATTAATTATTTTTCGATAAGAATTTTATCAAAACTGCATGAATTTAAGTTAAAAAGGGCATGAAAAAGTGTGTATATTTTTGTGTTTCCAGAATCACGCTGCAACTTCTTCATTCTACCCTAGTGGGACTCTTGTTTTACCATTCTATAGACCCCATATGCTACCATAGTCGAGCTATGGTATTACACCTTGTAGCCTCATATTTATTGTCCTTGCGGATTACCCCTATTTACTGTCCCGACAGACTCTATTAGTTGCCATAGTCGAGCTATGGTCTTGCACCTTAAACCCTATGTTTGATGTCCTAGTGGACTCTATTGGTTTCCATAGTCGAGCTTTGATCTTACACATTATACCCAATGTTTAATATCTTGGCAGACTACCTATGTTGCCATAGTCGAACTATGGTTTTACACATGTAACCTCTTTTGAGGTGTTATCTCGAAGGACCTTACTGTCATTGTGATGTCGCTCCATAGATTCGATAGACTATTGTCATGGTGTCACTCTAACGAGCCAGTTGATAACATTCCAAGACGCAACCTAACTCCCTTAAATTCCCTTAACAATCCGCCCCTTTCGCCACTTATTCCTAACTTCATCTACCTCGCCAAGGTAAAATTCCCCCGTACTCCAAAGAACTTCAACCAAACGTCTGAGGATTTCAAGACTTCATATATCAAATACAAACATGATTCTCTAAACTCTACTCTTGTTTTATTCTTTATGCATATATTCAATATCAAGTTTATGATGTTTATTGATTCCATGAGGAACTAATCCTTTTATGGGGGATTAGCGAGTGAAGGTATGGATAATTAAGGGATTTCTTAATGGATCAACTATTCAGGAAAGGAATAACCTAAACCCTAGGTCTAACAACCCTGGAAAGTCATCAAGGTGAGAATTAACCCAAATTTGGTATGGCCTATCCGTGAAGACCTTAACCTTGAATCGGTCTAGTCTGTGAGGTCGGAAGATAAGTAGTTCTTGTTGAATCAATATTTTAATGGATATATCAGAAGATCCTGTTGGGTTATTGACTAGTTGATTGAATAAGAAAACCCAAGACGACAATTGATTATGACTACCAAAGCAAGCTAATTGCCTATGTTTACATTTGATCCAGTTTACAATCTAGTTTACTAAAAACTCATTTTATTTATGCTTTTTTAGTTATTTAATTATAAAAACCAAAAACCTTTTATTTATGTTTATTCGTTATATATTTTATTTAAAATACTAATTAGATTTATTAGTGTTTAGGTTAGAATTAATCTAGTACTCAACTCCCTTGGGTACTATCCTCAGAGTATTCACCTACTTCATTGTAACTATATTATAACCTGACCCGTATACTTGCGGACACCGCCTCAAGTCACATCTTTAGTTGCAGTATTCACACTCTAGACGTTAATACGTCCAAAGGCGGTCAATATAGTTCAAGCAAACAACACAACATCGTCTATCACCTAAAAGTGAAGTATAGAAACTCACTTTAAAATCATTTCCCTTTGTCAACTTAGCTTGTCCCTACGCCAGAGCCTCCTTTGTCCTGGCAGCTAAGCATGGCAACCACATAAACCGATTAAATGGAAATCACACAAACCTTAACTCAGAATTCACTTAACAGAAACTTATTAGGAGTCATTACCCTCCTTCTTTCTAAAATTCTCGAGCATTGAGAGTTAGGAAGCTTACCAGTTTCAAAATCTCTCTACTTCCAAACTCCAATTCTCACAACTTCTACCCCATGCAGAGCTCTCCTAAGTTCTCTTCTTCTCTGGTGCAATTGAAAAAGACAAAGCAAGTAAAAAGAAATTTTACAAACTTAATTAAAGAGAATTTTTCTTCTTTACCTAAATGTCCACTTTCACCTATATATCTCCTTTACACGGTCTCTCAAACCCTCTTAGCCAATCACCGAAAATCATTATGTCTCTCACTACGAAACTAGTTGGTTTTATCCTAACTAAACCAAAATTGGAACTCAACTATTTACCCAACAATCACAAACTTTTCCAAATTTCATGGTAGAGTCCGCCAACTCTCTACTTTGTTCAATGAAGTCCCAAAATTCCTCTAAATTTGAGTCTTTAAATATTTTCGGGTGTGACAAACTTGTTATGAAACTATTGTTGGAATAAAAATTATAGAGTCACTAATGATAGAATGTGAAATCAAATTTTAATCTGAAGCTAGGAATTGAAAGTTATCATTATCTCGTGTTTAGGGACTAAATTGAATAAAATGCAAAATATATTTCTAATAAAAAGGATTAATTTGAATAATGCATTTCATGGCATTTTGTTGGGAAATGTGTTAATATTGTAGTAAACATGTAACTATTTTCTATGGATTTGAATGATGGATAAATAAATAAAGTTAATTTCACATTTCACTGTTATATCTTTTGTGTTTCTATCTTTCGTGTTTTACATACATAGCAAAATTGTGAGAAACAAATATTAGCTTATTGATTCTGTAAGTTCAAGTTGTTGATAAGTGGACTGTAAGAACATTTACATTGTGAGAAGGATAACTTACTTCAGCAGATAATCTAAATAAGTTTGTAATCCCGTAAAAGAATCAAAGTGAACATTTGATTCAAATACATTGAAGGATTATTATGCCATCTACAATTTCAATTAGGAAAATAACTAGTATTGGCTATCGGAGCAGTTGACTCCATGAGTAATGACATAAATGTACTCATTGGAAGAATGATACATTGGAATGGACCCAAGTTGAATTAATTCGAATCTATTTCTAAATTAATTTACTTGTGACGTTCATGGTGTAACTTACCTAAATTCTGAGTTAGTCACTGACCATGCGTATATAACCATGTGCTTTTATATAAGTGGAGGTTTATGCTCTAAAGATGATTGAGCCAATATCCGATATGTTGGGTACATGACTTGTGTATGGCATGACTTTACTAGCAACAATAGAATTCATAGCTCGATTAAGAAGTTAACGATATCCTCTCATTGCCATTGTCTAGATTGATAGATATAGAATGTGGCCACGAGTTTCTTGTTCTCGAACGAGCAATTTATCATAGTCATTAGTTGACAGTGATCATATTAATCATTAAGAAGGCAGAACAGTGACAATGAGATAAAAAAAGATTGTATAGACTAAAGGGATTTAACTCGAAGGAATCAATAATATCATATGATGGTAACATAGACATGGCAAGGTCATTGGACAAAGCAGTTGGATAAGGTGTTTTCAATCATGGTATTTCTTGTCAACTGACTCCATGATTAAGTAAATTGTAAATTATCAAATGATGCTTCTAGACATAATTGCAATTACTCAAGCCTAATTGTATATGTATGATTGGTCCCTCCGTTAGCTTAACAAAAGCTTGATCGAACTACATTTGAATCAGAAGAAAATTCTCCGACTTAGGAAATAATTTAATTGAGTCAATTTATTCGACGTGAAATTAAATTAGGTGGTCGTGTAAATTGTTAAATTAGAGAATTTCATTAAAAAATTTTCTTGAAAAATTAATTTGGAAAATCTTAGTGATTTTTTTGGAAAATTAATTTTGATCAAGTAAAATTAAATTAATCAAATTAATTAAAATAAATATGATATTTTTAGAAATTAAAGTTTAAGTTAGACAATTGGCCCGATAGATAATTGAACTTGAAAATTTGATTCGTGATCGAAAATTGAACCCAAGAACCCAAACCCGAGACCCAAGCCACAAAATTAGTTGAATTGGCCTTATGTATAAAACTGGGTCAATTGTCCAACCGATGGCTGGACCAAATCGATCGAGCCATCACTGGCCCAGACTGAACTAGTAGCAGCTGAACCAGCTAAGCCCATTCGGGCAAAACGACGACAATTCAGGGTGTCAGGGAATTCATGCTGACGATAGCAACAACGGGCACAGCGGCTGCGACGGTGGCGATTTGGTAGCCTAAAAATGGTCGACAGCAGTGATTCGACAGCCGATGAATGGTCGATGGTGGCGGTTTTTCGGTGGTAGAGCAGTGGAAAAATTAAACTCCTAGTGGGACCCTACTAGGTAACTTGATTTCAAATTAACTTTTCAAAGGATAATATTGTTGTAATTAATTTAATTTTAAATTTAATTTAATATTTATCTAAATATTAATATGAGATATTAAATAAAATTTAATATTTATTTAGATAATATTTTATTAATTTAATATTAATGTGATTAATTCTAATCCTAGTTGAGCTCTCTCTAAACTCTTCCTATATAAAGAGGACATTGGTCATTATTCTTATACACTTGAATTCCATAAAAGTTGTAGAGAAAAAATTCTCTAAAGAAATTATTTTAGAAAATTGCTAGAGATATTCTTGTTTTTTTACAACTTGACCCCAGAAGTTTAGAGAAATTATGAAATTTTCCCGCTAGTAATTTTGTGAAAAATTTTCTGATTCGAAACAAGCCCACACTTGGCAGACATGAGCTTGAGGATAACAGAGAAGACTACTCGGTCAAAGCGTTCATCCTAGACAAATCATAAAGGTACAATTTGGATTAAGTGTTTATTACTTTAAATATCACAACCAAGTTCTTATTTGGAAAAAAAAATTAAGCTCTAGTTTTTCCTTAAACCTATTTCTCTCTGAGTTTTCCAAAATCGATTTTCCAACACATCATTGTTAAGAGTCATTAAATGGCTATTGTGTGTTAACATGTGGTGATTGATATATATAGTTGTTTAAAACCATAACTCGATAACAGTGGAGCTACTAGAGGAAAAGAAAAAATTATGAAATAGTCTTTAAAGAATCTATCAATTTCATGTTTTGAAAAGGTGAGTTCATATGGAACTTACTACCTTTCTTTGTGTTATATGTATGCTTGTGTTTATTTCATTATAATTATGCTTAAACATAATTTAATATGTTGATGGAAATTGGCATACATGGCTATTAAATGAGATAAGTGATTGCTATGTGGTAGTACAGTCTATAGGGCATAAAATGCAAATGCGAATGATTACAAGGTATGAATATGCAAAAATGAATGATTGATACCCATGTGAACTTAGTAAAATGTTAGGATACAATTGGCATGCCAATGGGTTCATATGTGCACTTGTGACGGGATAGTTAATGATGTGAAGATTATGACAGGTTATTTTTGGGATCTGGCATTTGTTGCGAATCATTGACTATTTATTGTCTCTACGGAGACCTTGATGTGGTGGACGGATGTAATTGAAAATGTTTAAACATTTGATGCCTACAAGATTTGCACTTCGGTGCCTTGGTGTGGTGTAGTTTAAACTTATATGAGCTATCTTGGTGTGGTATAGTTCACCCGTGTATCCATGTTCGTTTTACTAGGGTTGCATTAGGCGAAACATTGAAATTCAATTTTGAAATGAGGAAATGAGATTAATTGAATTTGGTAAGCTATTCCGATATTTGAATTAGATTGAAATGGTATTAATTTGTGAAATGATGATAGTATATGAAATTGTGATGATCTTGCATGAAATGGAAAGAATAGGTGGTGTTTTGGATATGTCAAAATGTCTAACAAATTTGTATGCACTTAGTTCTCATTTAGTAATGAAAATGGTTGATTTGATTATTATAGAAAATGTAAAATAACTCTTTTAGTTGTCGTTATTTACAATTTTGTGTCAATTCAATCCTTACTCTTTAAAAGTATATAAACAATTACAAAAAATATATGTTTTAAAAGCTAATTTTTTTATATTTTCAGTAAAAATATAAAAGAATGTGAAAAATAAAAAAACTCTTTAAATTTTAAAAATAAAAATAATTTTAAAATATATGAAAAATATAAAAATTTTAAAAATTTTAAAAAAAATTGTGTTATTTACTAAGACCTATCCATACGTCGGGCTGTTGTCCGGGTCCAAAAAAATCTTCAAGTCTAGACCTATTTCGGCTCAACCCAACCAAAAAACCATTTCATTGTTCAAAAATAATAAAATATTAAAAATATATTTTTATTAACATTTTATGTATTTTATAATTTAATTTAATTTTAAAAATATTTTATTATTTAAATTAAATTTAGGCCAATTGGAATGGACCAAACGAATAGCTCAAAGTTTAAAGAGATTTTATTCATTGAGTAAATTAATAGACCTATCAATGGGTTGAGTAGCCAACTATTAGTGTGCTTGACAATAATTAACAATTATATGTGTTTGACGATCAAATTGATAGAATATGTAAGTATTAAGGACTAAATGTATTATTATACTATTTAGAAAAGGTCACATTATCACTTCCATTAATCATTTAACTAATAGTGACCAAAATAGAAATGATTTAAAACGTGAGTGATCAAAATAGAAATGATCTAAAATGTTAGTGATTAAATTAAAAATTTTTATAGTTGAGTGACCAAAACAATTTTATAAAATTTGAGACTAAAAATATTAAATGAATTAAACTTGTTAAAAGAAATAAATTCTATAATAATAAAAATAATTTCATAAAATATGCTTTGAAATAATTTTAAATTGATTTAACCAAACATTCAACCAAACAAAATAATCTAACATAAATTTCTTGAACCAATCATACCTAACCGTATTAAATACTTTTTTATGATATATTATAATAATAATAATAATAATTATTATTATTATTATTATTATTATTATTATTATTATTATTATATATATATATATATTTATATTATCCAATAAACTTAATATAAGGGAATTAAAGTATGAATAATAAGAACTAAACATGAAAGAAAATGAATTCCTCAAAGAATTCACATCTTTGTTTAATTTATGTAGTAAATAACAAAGCTTGTAGTGAATTTTAAGAAGTTTATAGTTGGCGTAATAAAGAGATACAACATCCTTTTATAAATTCTTTCTCCTGTTGTTGGTACAAATAATAGTGAAATTCAAACTCCAGATATATTGCGTACCCTTTTTTCATTTTTCTTTCCTGGCTTTGCCTATCACTAGTAGGTTTAATTTCAGTACAATAAAAGAAACATCTCCTCGAACAAAAACTGAGGATTAACAAAATTCACATACATGTAAAGTACAACTCATCCCTTTCTTCCCCCACCCTTCTTTTATGAAACGTAATGATTCACTGAATAATAAATTAATTCCACTCAAACAAAATGAATAACTTACAGGTTCAACAGGTGATCTTCGACCTCCTCTTTCCAAGCAAAGCTGCCTTCTTCAATACATAGAAAGAAACAAGATGACGAAACCAACAAAAATCATGGCAAAATATACCTCAGCCCTCAATAGCATTCTCCACAGAGGGTGGTCGTCGCTGTTGTGTCTGAGACTGAGACTGCGGCTGCTGTACTTCAGCCTCAGCTTGCACCTGTGCCAATTTTTGCTGCTCAACAAACCTGTTCATGCGCTCTAACAACTGAGCAGCCTTGCGCTTGCCCCTATCTGTACCATTTTGTGCCAAGTCCACTAAAGGACCCATCACTCCTAGTTCCTGGGCCTCTGCTAAATGTTGTTGATCTCCGGAACAAAGGTGAACCAAAACTGCAGCTCCATTCTCTCTGTTCCTTGGAGATCCATTTCCAATAACACCTACCAAAACCGGCACTGCCTCTGCTGCTCCAATGGCAGACTTCCCTTCAGGATGGCTTGCAAGTATTGCTAGTATGGCCAATGCCTCATCCACCATTCCACCACCCGGTTCTGTCAACAACCGCATTAATATAGGCACAACACCAGCCCTCACTGCTTTTCCCTTGTTCCCTTGGTAAATGCACAAGTTGAAGAGTGCTGTTGCTGCATCCTTTTTGCCCCTTTGCGTTCCTTCACTTAGCAGTACCACTAATGGAGGGATTGCTCCCGAGGCACCAATTGTCACCTTATTTTCATCCACTACTGAAAGGCTGAAAAGAGTGGCTGCTGCATTCTCTCTAGCTTCCATGCTCCCGTTCTTAAGCACCTGGACTATACCAGGAACTGCTCCAGAGGATATGATACTTCCTTTGTTATCTTCACAAATAGAAAGGTTAAGAAGTGCTGTAACAGCA